>JACMZG010000002.1:23534299-23787844 GCA_018340805.1 Microvelia longipes
GTATTCCTTTGTATAATAAACAATTAAGTCAAACTTCGTTCCAATACGCCTATTATATCTAGGGTTCCTGGTTGATCACTAAAGTTAAGTAGCATTAAACGAGGTTTGTACCTAGGTAGGTGACCGATAGGAATAAAATGAACCCTTAAAATATTAAAATTAAAAAGGTTGTATTTACCGCAAGTTGAAGAAGCAATCGAAGAATCAGCTACCGTCGATACTTGGGTACGACGAGCCCTCTGAAGATCTTCAGAAGGCTCGTCGTGCTCATTGAGACTAGAAGTTAATCACTGATTTAACTTTATTAGTTGAGAGCTCGAGTGTTGCCCCGCCTGCTGATGATGGCGTTATGCCGAAACCGGTCCAGGGATATTTATATCCAAAAGCAAGTATCGACGGTAGCTGATTCTTCGATTCCTTAAAATATTAGGTCATCTAAAGAAATAGATACTTCTAGGATAAATAGTTCAGCCAGAAAGAATACTGTGTTTATAGATGGAATAAAAGAAGTACTAAAGCAATTTAAAAATTTATTATTTGGACACCTCTATTTAGAAATGTTAATAGCCCATTAGTGTTAATTTCATTTTTTAGAAAAAATAAAAGCTGAATGTTTGTATTTTTTATGCATTTTGTAAGTAGCTTTGCTAAATAAATATACATTTCAATGCTTTTATTGTCTGAGGCCAAGCAAAGCAAGTCCTAAGATTAGGTACATTCCTTATTCTAAAGGATGAGCAAAGCGAGTCTAAAGTGGGGAGGATGAGTTAAGCGAATCCGATATGATGGGGAAAAGGTCAGAGGTACCCCGTACTTAGTCTTTTACAATGGTTTATCCATGCGTGCGCTCAAAACAGTGCAGAGTCCAGCGCTCCAATCAGAGGCCTCTTACCCCTGTTTGTGTGCTCGGATTGGCGGGGTAATACCCCCTCCCCCATCTCCCTGAAATAGTATTCACTCCATAATAAACGCGATCTCCGTAGGATTAATGTAAAATTTATGTATCAACCCATAATTTAAAACTAATTATGAAAAGTTATAAATGTATCAATTTATTGATGACTTTTAATATTACATTTAATATCGCTCTTGGCATAATTATCAAACCCCTCCCCAATTTATATTATAGCTTTAATGCGAGATTTATGTTAAATAACTTAATATTTATAACTAATTTTGACAAGTTAAATTAAAATTTCAAACTATATTAACCCTTTATTATATGATAAAGTCGAAATGCCACCCCTAGGGTTAGGAGGGGTCAAATTTACCCCCTCCCCCTCTCCCTTTACATAAGAGCTCAAAATGACCCCACCTCAGGGAGGGGGAACCGGAGAGAAATTTCACTCCAATTTATCGAGTATTCCTGGTAGTGACACTCATGACATAATTAGTGAACCCGCCTTTTACTGGTATTCCATTATAATCGAGTTCAATTATTGTTTTTAACTATTTATTACCACTTGTTTTATGTATTAATATTTTTACTTTCTTTCACCTTATCGTAGAGATAAATGTGTGGAAAGGCAGTTATGTTAACCAAATATTTTTGTTAGTTTACAAAAAACGTAGCCAAGGAAACCATAATGGTGAAACACTTACCCTAGGTGTAGTCGAGGCAATATAATGATTAAACTCAAGCATAACCATGAAAACCATAAAGTATAAGCTAGAGAGGAGCAGCCGAATAAACCATGATTGCATATTGCTGAGGCGTAGCAGAGGAAGCATAATGTTTAAATCCAAGAGAGTGACAAACAGGTTTTGGCCAGGCTTGAGAACGTAACCAAGGGAACCTTATATTTTAACCAGTGGCAAAGCTATTGGGTGGAGGGGGAAGTATAGAGAGAGTATGATGAGTGTATAAATAAATTGTTGCCTAACCTGTGTGAAGTGTGAAGCTTGCTTCACACTACGTTCGATGGTATGATGCTTGCTTCACACTACTTTCGCCGATATGAATCTAATTGTTTGTTTTTTGTAGCTCTATAAAGTTAATAGAACTCCATCTTAGGCTTGATCAAGGTGACTTTAGTTGTATAAAAAGTATTAAATATGTCACCTATCTTTGTAATGTTAGATTCTGAAGATGCCTAGAAAGCTAGGTGAAATATATTAATTGAATACATTATTTAAAACTTTTTATAGAACTTAAGTCACCTTTATCAAGCCTCAGATAGTCAGCAGCAAAAAATCAATCTAATCCTTTTAACCAAATAAAAGCATGACGTAGGCAAAAATATTTGAGAAAGTGATATTTTCTGAAACGAAAGTGTTGTATAAATATTAAATTTAAAAACAGCTTTTTAGTCCTCAATATTTTCATTCTTTTCTTTTAGTAACAATATTTAGTTTCAAGTAATTTAGGGTTTTATAAGATGGAAGAATAAAAGATCCTAAGATTCCTGGCTACTTTCCAAGAATGACTAAGGGGATAAAAGAATCAAGGTTGCAGCTTGAAGCTTTTACAAATTTACAATCAGGGAAGACCAACCAGTAAGCCGTAGTATCAGGCGTGGTAAAACAAACACTAAACGTATCAGAAGAGACTGGTTATTATCATTATTCGAATACTTTTTTCCAACGAAAAAAGGTTTAATGAATGCTATCTGCTATCTATTACATTTGATTCCTTCCTTAAGTTTTCATGTATACGCAGTAATTGGAAAGAAATAAATCCGTAGTTAACTAGGATTCAGTCCCGCATACATTAGGATTTAGGGTTAAGCCTAGTTATCAATCCAAGTCTCAATCCGTGGTTTTTTGGTTAAATTCAAAACAAAATTACTCCTTTTATAAGGGGAATCCCCACATACTTTAGGGTTTAAAGTTCGGTATGGCAATTCCTCCAGGGTAGATTGCTCCGTGTACACGCTATTATGACTTTGAAACTGAGGGCTTGAAGTGGAACACCAATGGTAAAGCCAGCGTTCCTTTAGGAGAACTCGTAGAACTACACCTATAAAAGCTGATACCTTTATGAGAGTCTATGAGGGCATCCTTTACTTTTCGGGTTTGCTCTAAAGACCACCTGAGTTGTCTAAATGCCCTGAGTTATACCCCCTTGAAAGAAAGGGTTATACCAAGATAAATTAAACGCGCCAGAGATACGTGTCGCTCATGTTTAAAAATGGATCCATCCTATCTAGATGAATTTAATTACAACAGACTCTGTGGAAAAATATCAGGTGTCGAGGATTGGTCGATATAAAGAAATTAATTATTTATACAGTGTTGAAAAATCTCAGTGCAAAGCTGTAGGTTTAGAAAGGAATCTACGACACATAGAATTTAAATCAGCATTATCTACATTACGCTACAACTCTTATGCGTAGCAAACTTTAATCAACTGATTGTAGTAATCGTAACAATAGTACAAGTATCTTCTAAATAAACTTTTAACTAATATCTTCATAAAACCATAAATACGAAACTACAAAATAGAGCCCTTCAGCACGTCGGCGTTTTAATGATGCCCTATATCATTCAAACGCCAAAAAGTTCACATGAATGATCGTACTGCAAGCCCGAACCCCACAGAACCAGTCAATCAAATAAAACAAGCAGGCAATTATGGACAGAGGCTTCCCTACCTATAAGCTTTAAAATTATAGAAACTTTTAATATCGCCGTTTAAGCTAGCTTGTTTACTAAAGTATAGCACACGGTTATAATCAGTTGACAATTTGGGAAAATACTATTAAGGAACCAATGAGATTTGTCCGATATTAAATGGATATAAGTCCGATAGAAACTAAGCTAGCTACAAATCATGTTGAGGCCTCTTTGTATTCAAAAAACTTCAAAGCATTATTAGAAACTAAGCTAGCTACAGATCATGTTGAGGCCTCTTTGTATTCAAAAAACTTTAAAACACTATTAGAAACATTTTTTATTAAAGAAAAATTTTAAGTGACATTATATTTTTAAACATTGTAATGGATTAACCCAAATTCCTTATTAGTTTTTCTTCTTACAAAATTTTACTGTCGCACCAATTTTCACTGAAGTTAAATTAGCCAATGGAGCTGTAAAGAAATGTCCAAATATTTTCATATATAATGAGAAGTGTGATAACGACATATGTGGCTGAGGTATAATTATATCCAATAAACTACAAACATTCATTAAATACACTTTTAATAATACAAATATTTAGTAAGTTCACAAACACTTCTAAATGCACGGATGGTATACAGTACGATATCTCAATACGGTAATATTAGCTGTAGCTGTATGAACCATGCGGATGAAAATTAAATCGCATACGCTAGAACTAGGGAGCGGAATCTAAATGGATTCCTCGATACGTTTTATGTACCTTCAGAGGCTATCGTATTAACGGATAACCTTCTCGTCGAACTTTTATTTACTTAAATATTACTGTTTTTCATCAAATAACATTTGGAATATTATTTTTAGTGTAACTTTATTAGTATTCAAAGAAATCACAATTTAATTAAATATATTTTTTTGTTTTCAACTTCCTTTTAACCAAAAGTGAACCAGCACCATAAAAGACGCGATGCTCAGGCGGGATCAGTTATCACGAAATTTCACTCGATCGACTAAACAAATACGTAGCAAGAACCTTATCGTATTAAATGCGTATGGAATACGATCACCTCTTAAATACGCTGTGTGTATGTAGTAATTTTGTCGTATTTTATGGTTTTCCTAAATTTTGAAGTAACGCCTTGTTTGGAGTCAACTCCAAAATCTCATCAGTCTTCCTCTCATGGAACTTAAATTTTGCCAAATGTCATTAAAATTTGATCAGCCGTTTGAGCTGTAGAATATTTACAAGAAATGTGTATATCGGTACACTCAAACATACATACATAAAGACACTAGTTTGTTTTAATATTTGGATTAGAAAACGTCGACTTTTGATGTAATTAATGCTTGTTCCATTTTCGCTAATGGACCCCCTCATTTTAGAAGGTAGAGAAGCAAAATCTATTTCAAATATACATTTTAAGAAAAAGCTGGCACCAGGAATCTGCAAGAATGGTACTTATCAGGTTGAAAGAAATTCCGTTGAACGCTCAAAGCAATACGCATGGAAGCCGAACACCTCAGGTGGTTTTTGAGGTTTTTCAATGTTTTTGAAAATGCAATTGGAAAGGCGTGAATAATACACTAACTAAAAGCTCAGTGTATATGCTTAAGCATATGCTTATCTGAAAGCATTTGAAAGCCAAATAAGGAGCAACGCAAGCAAAGAACACTTTTGGGACATCCCTGGTTTTATCTGTTTTTGAATTTTCACAAGCCTTTTTACAATCAGAAAGGTGAGAAAATCTTGTAACTGAAACCATTTTAAGAGAAATGCAGAATGACTTTTGTGCTAGCGGTAAGTTCCATTTTATTTACTCTCTGTAATCTTGTTATACCTCCTAACTGTATTCATGGACCTTATTAGTTGAAGACAGATTAACTCTGAAAGCCTGTGGATTATAAGCCACGCCTCAATACCAGTAATGTAATAAGCATAATACATAATAACGTAATCCAATGTAGACGGCTTGATTTCTGAGACATAATAGATTAATTGATGGTCGCTTTTTTGGTTCTAATTAATAAAGGTGATCACAAAATTAAATTAATAATAATAATTTTAAGTAGTGGCATAGAGTAAGTAATACAGAGTGACCACGGATTAGATGAAAATATTGCAAACAAGTAAGGATGAAATGAGATAGAAGGTCGTACGTCCTTGGTTCGGTTCTACCACCTTGTACTCAAAATTGTTTGACAGAGACAGAACCTGTCTTCAACAGTAAAATAAAATCTTAAACATATTAAAATAATAACTAATTAAGCCTCGTACTCACTGAGATAATATTGATGTTTTATTACTTAAAATTTTCTTATAATGTCTGAGACAACTACGGACTAGTTAAATTTCTAGCTTAGTACCTGAGGAAAATATCTGAAAATTTTCCTTTGGGTAATAATTGCAGGACGATCTTAAAAAGGAAATCAACTTCCCAGAATGAAATTTATACCATTTTCTGTTTAAATAGGTTTATGAGTAAATAAACTTAAACTTTAGTTTAAGTTCTAACACAAAACTAGTTCTTAACTAAGTTTAATCAATAACTTAGATTTATTATTAATTAACTTAATATTTAAAACTATTCATTAAACGAACAGGGTCTTTGTATTCCGATACAAACACCGTTGACGTGTAGCGAATTTTCATCAAGAAAATACCGCTTATAAAGTTGTTCAGATAACGAAAATTGAGAGAAAATAGCAAGACATCAGGCTTCCTGATACTTATAAAATATATGCCCAAGATAATTAGTCATGCTATAGCTAAAATAGACATGAGCATGACTTATTAGTATTTAATTTAACACCTATGATCAGATTTTAATTAATTATTTTCTTTTTAGGTTTATTTAACATGAATATGCCTTGTATTGCTAAAAAGAAGGCGAAATATAGTTATAATGCAAACTTAAGAAAATTTATTACGTCCCATCCAGTGTCATAAATTTCAATAGTGTGTGTGTATAAATATATATATATATATATATATATATATATATATATATATATATATATTTACATTTATGTATTATTATGTATAACATTATGAGGCCTCATAATGTTAGGCCATAGTAATATTGCCCATGAAATGCTGTTACATGGCAAAATGCCATGTAATAACAAATAATAATAAAATAAACATGGCACAAATTTTTAGTGAATTTCAACTGTCATGCCAGCAAGTACCGAAGCTGTCGTTTATACGTTTCTCTTTCATACCTTCAAAATCAACATCAATTACCAATCAAACTTTAGAAGAGTTGAATTGAATTCATGATACTTTTTCCCCATTAACCTGTCTTCACATTATCTGATTAACGAATAATCCTCTCAGTATTTAATGTTGTCAAATGAAAAAACGAACTTAACTTATAATTTGAGGTTCGTTAGGGTTTTTAACAGTTCGGGGTTTGAAAAAGTCAAACATAAATTATTTCAGAGTGCTGTGGAGTTCGTAATTATATAATGTTTAATTTAAGAGTAATGCTATCCTCGCTCGAAAATGTAATAATTATATGAGAATTGTTTACTTAGGTTTATTGACAGTTTTTACAGCTTGACGTGTGAATCTTGATTCAACCTGTAATCAGCTTGGGTTTGTAGATTCGTTCCTAAAAGTTTGTCCTAAACCTTCTCACATCTATTTGTTCAATCCCAACCACCGAGAAAATGTTTTAACTTTTTAACTTTATTTCGTGTATTTTTAACCGAAACATGCGTTTCTGGAGGCACGAGAATGCCCTCGCCAAGTCTAGCAGTCACTGGTGTACCATCCTTAACAGAAAGCATCTCGAGGCTATTTTCTATATTTTTATTAAGTACATTAAAAAATAAAATTTTAATATTCACAAAAAAAATGTTACTGAGCGGACACATTCTACCGAATATTATATGATTAACCATTCACGTATGTTGAGATGAAATGGCACTCACTCAATCACTAGACTTTCTTCTACCAAATATGTTCTGCCAAAGTTAAAAGGTACTCCTAACCTCAATTTTACGTATAAATGAAAATTTTAACAAGCAACTCTAGGTAGTAGAGCACACCAAAACCAAAACCAAGAATATCGAAAATTTATTTTGACAGAAGTCTTAAGTAGTGAGGATGAGCGTAGCGAATCCCATGTAGCGAGGAAAAGTTCCGAGGTACCCCGTACCCGACTTTTTTTACTTAAAGAAGTAAACGTTAAAAGTTTCTTGTGTAACCAATCACCATATATAATTCCAATATCTGATGTTAACTAAACCCTTGTTTAAGGATGGTTGTTGGGATTAAAATTTTGACCTTGAAGCTGAAGTTGGTACCCTTCCTTCTTGATAATTAAAGTTTTAAGTCTTTCTAAGGCTTAAAGTCTTTGTCTTGACTTTGATAAAGTTTAGCTTTAAAGTTGAACTTTATATGCAAGAGTTTTAAGTGGTAGTTTATCAAAACCTTACAGTATAGCACAGTATAATCTATTTAGCTTCTATGCTTTATATTATCTAAGTATATACATGCTGGAGATATATGTAATCGTATTATGTTAACAAATATATATATATATATATATATATATATATATATATATATATATATATATATATATATATATATATATATATATATATATATATAATATATATATATATATATATATATATATATATATATATATATATATATATATATATATATATATATATATATATATATATATATATATATATACAAGAGGGGGGCTTGGTTTCTGCGTTCGGGATTCCTAACGCTGGAACAAAACACGTAGCATATTGATAAATTGAGCATATGGTCGATATGCTTTGTCCTAAAAATATCACGAGGTTTGGATTAAAAAACGTGTTTGTAAGCTCAAATAATTTTATCTCCATTCCAAATAGAGCTAAGCGAGATTCTTGCAGTGCTGCCAGGATGCAGCTGAAGCAAAAGAAGCAGCTTTATTTTGGGAAGCTTTGAGTGTTTTCACTTCCTTTACAGAAATTTTAATGAGAAGAACTACGAGATTCAGTAAGATTGTGACGAAACCAAATGAGAGTTAAAATGTATTTAAGAATATTGACAGATTGGGTAGAGTTATCAACCAATCAGCTTGTTGATGACAATGGATTCCCTCTTTACTTGTTTTGGTCGCTTAAAGCATTGACTAGTAAAATTTTAAAAGCGGACATTTGACACGAGAAATCAATTTATACCTCTTTATTATTCTAACACATTCAGCAGTTTAAAGAATCAACTGACACTCTGATTTCCTTTTAATTAAATCACATTTGAGCTTCCTATTTGCTTTTGACTGTCCTTTGCTTTAGATTCAGACCTTTTTCTTATTTATTATTCCGAACAGACGACACATCACACACACACACACACTGACATCAACAAGTCAGTCAGTCTGTGTGAGTCTTCTACATTGACTCTGTGATCAATTATTATCTATTAGCAATTGTTTTTTTTTTTCGTTCTTTTGCTTAAAGGTTTTATTCAGAATTTTTGTCTCTGTTTTGAGTTTTATTATTGTTCGAGTGAGTATTCTTGGTAGTTAATTTTGTAAATTTTACTTTATGTTTATTTCATATTTATTTGCATCTTATTGGTTACGCACTAGTAATGACCTTCATGTCGTTGAAAACTAACTTTTTTAAGTACCTTCGAATTTTACTCAATTTAAGTGTTATTCTGAATTTCTATAAAAATAATTTTTGTCAAAACTAACTAACTAACTAAACCTACTCCAAGCATAACTGATTTTTGTCTGATCATAATAGTTAAGCAGCATCAAGCGTGTTCATTGCCTGGATGGGTTGCTCGTTAAGAATAAAACAAATGTATTTACTATATAAAGAAAGGCGAAGCGAGTCCGAAGTAGCAAGGATGAGTGAAGCGAATCCGCTGTGATGAGGAAAAGTTCCGAGGTACCCTGTTTAATGCACCAGAGAAAGCATAAAGTGACAGCCTTGGTTCTGAGTGCACTGGTTGAGGACTGTATACTAGATAACCCAGCCTGTATTGAGAAATAACTTAAATTTAAAGGGTGAAAGAGTGAGAACACCAGAAGTTTTGATTATAAAGAAAATAAGGTTTATAATATACTTAATAAACAAGTTATAAATAAAGGTAAGCTTAAGCATAAGTTAGTAAGCAATAAATAATATCAATAGTGATCAACTTTATATATCAGACTAGGTGATTGTACTGAGCTCTTATCACAGATTTCTTACTTAGTCTAAACATATAAGGCAAACACAACACAAAATAATAAAGGAAATAACGTTACCAATTGGTGCAGAGACACAAGTTGTAATAACAGGTGAAACACAGGTTGTAATTAATCCAGGAAATATAAAGGTAAGGTTCGTTTGTTGTCCACGTCTCTACCGCTGTTCTGAGGATAAAGTAAAATGATAAGAGGATATTAATAAATACATACGAAATTATAATAAATAAATAAAAGACATATATAAATGAAACGACATGCACAGGTAGACAAGCAAGGATTACCAAGTTTCTTAAGGCTAATATTAAAGCTTGCTTAAACTAATCTAACTAATAATAAGTAATATCAATGAATTAATCATAACTGAGCCAGTTGTGGGCTTGATTAAGGCCCACAAATTAAAAGAAAAAGAAAACTGGACAGTTTTATGGTCGTAAATAAGTAATAAAATTAAGATAATTCCCGGTATTTGGCCACAGCAGAATTTGTTAGGTAGTAGAAGTAGACTGATAATATCTAGACTGGTAATTGCAAGTAAATTCCAAATTAGCTCCAGGAGAAAACACCGGTATGGGTTGCTCACCGGTTTTTTTATAAATAAAAAGATTTCAGCACTCACCGTATGTTTGTAATAAACTCACTTTCTTTCATAGGGCCCAAACAACACAAAACACAAGTATTTAGTCTTTTATGTCACCAATAATAATTAAAATTAAATAAAAAAACTAATTTGCGTGTTACTTCTCGGCATCCATTTTCTAACCGACCAAATAAGCTGTTTTGGTGTTCCATGCCTTCGCCACAGCAAGATATGTACGTAACCGCTACAAAAGTAGAAGGAGATGGATATTGCGTTACCGAAATACGATGTTATCGCAACAGCGCAGCGCCAAGATGGTGGACAATCTTGTTTACAGACAAAATGGCCTGTTTAAAAAAATAAGGCAGGAACTTTCGCACTACTGTTCGGCGCAATCGGTTAGACATTTGTTTGGTACTCTAATCATTTATTGTTCGATTCCAGTCCGGGAAACATTGTTTTTATCGTTTCACTATAAACCTGGGCATTAATAATATTTTTATCAACACATGCATGCATTTTTATGATATTTGCTACTGTTGTAGTGTGTTTTGATAATGTTGTAACGTCTAAACTAGAAAAAACATATAATTTTTACTTAAATGAGGCTGAAATAAAAATGGCGTACTTTTCTTACCTCATCTTTAGCGTGTTTTAGGTAAACAATTTAGTAACTGGATCAGCTATTAAAATTATTATAGTGAAGTAAAGACAAATCGCATCTTTATTTAACTGTATTTAACTTTTATTAATTCAAAAGTAAACCTAAAAACTATAAAACAATCAAATAGTTTTGTTTGTTTCTTCATATTATTTTTTTTTTTGGTCTAAAATAATTATGTTTGACAGTGTTATATAGTTATTTATTGACTTAAAACTTTTGTTTTTTTTTAACAATCAAAAGATACGTAAAAGATAAAATAAAACAATGTTTAAATTAATACTTGATAAATTTGTTCATTGCTCGCATAGAGATATTATTACTAGAGGGGCCCTATATGTTTAATTTTGAAACATCGAAAAATTAACCTGACTACCTTCACTTATAATATATGTAAATAACTTTTAGTCATTTGTTTTGTTTTTATTTCTTTACATTTTACATCGTTGCTAGGGCAACGATGTTTGTTTTCTTCATGATTGATTATTCTTTTGTAAATTTGCCTAGATGCTTTTATTCAGAAGAGTGTTTAATAGCTTGAAATTTAATTATTCTGTTTCAGGTATGTTTATTTCTTCTTTATTTATTTCATACATTGATTTTGATTATTTAATTCTTGAAATGTGTTGTACATATTTGTAACCCAATTATAATTCTGTTTCAGACTAATAAATCTTTTTATTAAACAACTTTACAAATTAAATTTCAACTGTTATCCAAGATGAATAGGAGGCTGTTTATTCATATCATAAAGAGAGACGAGAATGAGTTCGAGTTAGCCGGCTTGTCTGAAGATAAACGACTCTGGTGCTCCCTTCCGACAGAGTACCAAGATTTGAAGGAACACAAGGTATTACTTTCTAAATCTCCTGTTAAAAGCGCGATTAGCGCTATTCAACCCATTAATGGGTATCGTAAAGTGGGGGTTAAGTTAGATGGCGATATAATGAAAGAATATTTGATGAAGATGAAAACTTGTGTTATAAAAATATTCCGTTAGAAGAGTCATCTGTCAATATTGACACTGTTGCTATGGTAACTAACAAATCAGAAGAGGAAATTTTTTTAATCAAACGAATTAAGGAATTAGAAAGTAAATTGAATATTTCTGATCAAGTGAAGTTACAGGATGTGGAAAAGAAGTTTATCATAGACAAATTCAACAAGACTCAAAATCCTACAGACTGGTTAGAAAGGTTCGAAGGCGAATGTCGTAGACACAGAGTTAATGATGCTGTTTCTATGATAGAGGCGTTGCGTTTCTTTTTGTCTGGTTCTTCTAAGGACTGGTACGATGCTAATTTAAGAAAAATAGGGCTCTTAAACTGGCCTGAATGGAAAAGATCGTTCTACACAGTTTTTATTGACAAAGGTTGGAATAAAGTAAGGATGGCTTACAATTACAAATATTTAGGAGGGTCTCTTATCGATTACGCTTTGGCTAAGGAAAAACTGTGCTTAGAAGTGGAGGATAAGGGAACAGTACAGTCTAGAATAAATATGATAGTAGTTGGATTGCCTATAGAAATACAGAATGAGCTCGACCGGCAAGAGTTAACAAGTATGGATAGATTATACACGTCATTACGAAAATTTGATGACTCGTACACTAGCAGAGTGAAAACTAAGAGTGAAAATAAGACCAGTGTGATGACTGTTGTAAATAAATCAAATGCATCAACTGCTAGTAGAATTTCAAAATCAAATAGCAATAATACTAATAAAAAGCCATGCTATATGTGTGAAGCACTTGGATGGCCTGATAGGTATCACCCTACAAGCGAATGTAGAAATAAGACTGCATATTCTTAAAGAAGGAGTTAAATCTACACGAAGCCAAATATGGAGCCGAAATGATGAAGATAGAAGTAGATGAGAAATCTTTAAACTAGATAACCCGGGGAAATTAGATCCATTAATAAAACTAAATGTATTGATTGATAACAAATTGAGAGTAAAGGCGGTTTATGACAGCGGGTCAAATGTAAGTTTAATAAATCAGAGAGTTGTCAACTTGTTAAAATCGAGTCTTATAAAGAGTAGAAATGCATTTAAAACTATTAATGGGTTTAATTTCAGTTCAGCCCGGGCGAGTATTATTCTTAAAGTAGGAAATTTAGTTGATAGTTTAAATACTTATGTTGTTAAAAATAGTAATTTTTCTTATGATATATTACTAGGGCTAGATGCTATAAAGAAATTTAGACTTATACAAGATGAAAACTTAAATATTTTTCAAAAAGATGATAAAAAGATGATTTGAGATAGAAGAAAGAGGTAAAACTTTAGATAGTAATAAAGAAAAAAATAACAATAAGTCAGATATAGATTTGGAAAAGTTGTTTTTAGAGGACAAAGAAGAAGATAATTTAGATGAAAATTTTGAAATTAATTTTAATGAAAATATAGATGTAAGTCAATTTAAAGTAAATTTAGAACATATTAAGGATAAAAAGAAGAAAGATGAAATTTAAATTTAATAAAGAAATATAAACATATATTCGCTAGAGATAAGTATGATGTTGGCAAAGTGAAGTCTAGAGAAGCTGAAATTAAGTTAATAAGAGATGAATATGTCACAGCTAGACCATATAAATGCTCTGTACCGGATGAACAAGAGATCAAAACTCAAGTTAAAAAATTATTAGAAGCTGATTTGATAGAAGAGTCAGATTCGCCTTATGCATCTCCAGTTACTTTAGCTTACAAAAAAGAATGGTAGAAGATCAAGATTATGTATTGATTTTAGAAGATTGAATAAGCTGATGGTTCCTGAATGCTATCCTTTTCCGACAATTAATGACGTCATAGATAAAGCTTCTAATTGTAAATATTTTACTGTTTTGGATATAAATTCTGCTTTCTGGTGCATTGTGTTGAAATTAAAAGATCGAGAAAAAAGTTTTATCACCAAGTATGGGAAATTTATGTTTAAAGTGCTTCCTTTCGGACTTAAGAACGCATCTGCCATCTTCCAAAGAATTTTATCTAACATTATCAGAAGAAATAATTTAGATGAATTTTGTATAAATTATATTGATGATATTCTTATATTTTCACGTACTTGGGAAGACCACATTAATCATTTAGAGAAGTTTCTACAAGCGATCCTTGATGAAGGTTTTAAGCTAAAGTTAGTAAAGTGTACATTTGCAGCGAATTCTGTCAAGTATCTTGGTCATGTTATTCAGGAAAATAAAGTCTCTCCGTGTCAAGAAAATTTGGTGGCAATTAAAAACCTTCAAAGACCAACCGATAAATCTGGAGTAAGAAGTATATTAGGCTCTATTAATTTCTATTTAAAATACATCCAAAACAGTGCTCAGAAATTTGAACCTCTTCATAAACTTTTGAGAAAGAATGAAGAGTTCAAATGGACAAAGGAATGTGAGGATTGTTTTAATATGGTAAAAGAGTACTTATGTTCTGCACCAGTTTTATGTATTTATGATGCTAATAAAGATATCTTTATTGAGACTGATGCCAGTTTAAAAGGAATTGGAGCTACCTTGAAGCAACCTCAACTTGACGGACTATTACATCCAGTAGCTTATTTCTCACGGAAGTTGTCAGAAAGGGAAAAGAAAATGGATGTCATACATCTAGAATGTAAGGCTATAAAAGACTCTATTAAATATTGGCAATACTATCTTATAGGAAGAGAATTTACAGTTTGTAGTGACCATAAGCCATTAGAATTTAAAAACCAAATCTAGAACAGACGAACTTTTAGGGGATTTAGTAAATTATTTATCACAGTTTAACTTTAAAATTATATATAAGAAGGGAAAGGAAAATATAATGGCTGACTTACTATCTAGATATCCTGTATTAGAGTATTTTGAAAACGAAGATGCGGTTAAAGTAGTCAATCTTGTAGGTCTACCTGACATACTAACGACCAAAAAGAAAATGCTTTGGAACTAAGTACAGCTAATAAAACAGAAAGACATCATGGAATAACATTTAAGAAGTTGAATGATAAATCAAGAGTATACGTCTCAGAAAGTTTTGGCTTGAAATTAATTAACAAAATTCATAATTATTTTGGCCACATTGGAGTAGCGAAATTGAAAGAAAAGATAAGACCATATTATTACTTCAAAAATTTTGACAAGTTGATTCAGGAATTTTGTAAAATGTGTAAAATATGTATAGAAAACAAGACGAGAAGAAATAGAGTAATTGGACTTATGTCTAAACTGGGACCAGCGAATGAATCATATGAAATAATGTCTATTGACTCTGTTGGTGGATTTGCAGGAAATAGATCTTCGAAGAAATTTATGCACATTTTAGTGGACCATTTCAGTAGATACGCGTGGATTTCAACAACCAAAGGACAATGTGCAAAGGACTTCATTAATTTAATTGATCCTGTAGCAAAAAAAAATAAAATTAAAATGATTTTAGCAGACCAATATTCTGGAATAAATTCAGGAGAACTTAAGAGGTATTTAAACAAGATAGGTATACAGTTAGTGTTTACAAGTATAGATTGCCCTCAATCAAATGGTCTCAATGAACGATTAAACCAGACATTAGTTAACAGAATAAGATGCAAAATAAATAGTGGAGACAAACGAGCATGGTCAGTCATAGCAAGTGAATGTGTCAGTGAATACAATAAGACAATTCATAGTTCAACTAAATTTGAGCCAGAATATTATTGTATGGAATCAAATCACAGATTTCTCCTGTTGACCTACCAGAGAGGGATTTAATAGAGGATAGAAAATTGGCATTTTTGAATTCTATGAAGAGTTTTAAAACCAATAAACTAAGATTTGATAAGACGAGAGCAGAACATGAATTCAAAGTTGGCGATCTAGTATACGTTGAAAATGGAAGCAAGATAAATCGAAGAAGATGGATAAAGTAAGAGTTGGACCTTTCGCCATTCTGAAGAGAATATCTTCATCGTTTTATGAAGTTGACTGTGGGAGGAAGAAAAAAGAATCAAACTTCTTCCACTGCAGCAAATTGTCACCATTTCGGCAGAAAAGTGACTTCAGAGGGGGAGGTGTAAATAACTTTTAGTCATTTGTTTTGTTTTTATTTCTTTACATTTTACATCGTTGCTAGGGCAACGATGTTTGTTTTATCTTCATGATTGATTATTCTTTGGTAAATTTGCCTAGATGCTTTTATACTCAGAAGAGTTTTAATAGCTTGAAATTTAATTATTCTGTTTCAGGTATGTTTATTTCTTTCTTTATTTATTTCATACATTGATTTTGATTATTTAATTCTTGAAATGTGTTGTACATATTTGTAATACCAATTATAATTCTGTTTCAGACTAATAAATCTTTTTTATTAAACAACTTTACTTTAAGTTGTTTAAATTATATTAAATTAATATAATCAAATTAATCAGTGAAAAATTACAATAACTTATATAGTAGAACATTAAAAATACAAATCAAAACCGAAACAAGGTGTGGGATACAAAAACGATTGATTTATTAACCTTAACTCCCTTTTGTAGGAGGTTTTAATAAGGTTACACATAGCCCCTGAGAGCCCCAAAAAGATGCTTCAGGCTGCTGAAGGTATAAAGATAGGCTATGCCCCCTCTAGCATATATATCTATGATTGCTCGGGAAGTTTGCTGAATAAAAATCTGTGTTGTCTTTAAATTAAAAGTAAAATTTAAGTTGGCATTCTTGTTAATTTGAATTGAATGACTTAGCACATAGAGATATATATACTAGAGGGGGCATAGCCTATCTCAATACATTGAGAGCCTGAAACATTTTTAGTGGGGCTCTCAGGGGCTCTGTGTAACCTCATTGAAACTTCCTATAAGAGGGAGTTAAGGTTATAATTAATTAATTGTTTTCGGCTTCCCGCAGATTGTTTTTTGTCATTTGTATTTAAATATTCTACTATAATTTACTTTTTTTTGTTATGTTTATTTGATGATAATGATCAGTTACTTACTGATAAGTCAGGTTACTTTTTTATGTTTCAAAATTCAACCAATATGGCTCCTCTAGTAATATATCTCTATGACTTAGCAAGCCAACCTCTGTATCTTTCATTTATCAATGATATGTTTTATTTATTTACTTATTGTTGTTGGTAAAAACAGTTTTGTGGTTTTATGAGTATTTAGTGTTATTGTTGTGAGTATCTAGTTAAAGATTAAATAATGCAAAAGCTTGTATATAAGTATATAAAGTATAAAAAAGTAAGTATATAAAAGTATAAAATAAAAGATTCATTAGTTAAAATTTTCATCCTTTTAGAGGAAAGATTTTGTACGTACCACGGGAGAAAATAGTCATTACACACCTCTTTAATTTCCTTCCTCGGCTACGCCTCAGGAGTAAAATTGCTGGTTTCCTCGGCTCCACCTCAGAAACCATCCCTATAAACCCCTCGCCTCTGGGTTTAAACATGATGGTTCCCTCAGCTAACGCCTTAGGACCCAAAAAACTCGGGGCGTAATGACTCTGTTTCCTCCCTTGGTACGTAAATAACTATTCAATTTTAACATCCCATCCTACAATTCTTAATGTTGTCAATTATTCAAAAAAAAAGGTAAAAATATAATAAAAAATTCGATTTTCCAAAAAATGTTTGAAATTTTTCACCAGATTGAGCTAGTGTTGGAAAAAAGAGTGAATCAAAAAAGCTTTGGTGGTTTTAGACTGTATAAAGATTTAGGTAAAAAACTACACTCTAATTGAATGTATTAATGCAACATTTTGTAATTTAAACACACTAGTAAATGTTACGTTTAATTTGTCTGCTAGAATGTCTTAAATTAAATTATGAAGAGTAACATTTTGTTTGCGAATAAAACAAGTAAACGTTGCCATTAATTTGTCTGTCGATGTTTTCTAGATAAAACTTAAGTGCTTTTTCTTTATTCCTTTAGATTCATTACCATTTCATCAAAAAAACAAAAACCAGAGGTAAACAGCTTTCAAAGCGGTTTTTCATCTTAAGGGATGGAATAAAGAATAGATTTTAGATGGATTAGAATTCGGAATAATTTTGTTAAGATGTAAGGCAACACTGTTTAGTGATAGCAAGTTCAAACTCCATTTAGTTTTGAAAAGGTATTTCACTATTTTTATTATTTTTTTTTTTAATTTTTCTCATTTATACCGTAGGTATATAGGAAAAGTATTGTATTGGCAAAAAAATCCGTAACGGAATTTCACCTGAATTATCTGTTTCATGTGTTTAAAGACCTCCTGAGTGGTTTTACAAAGATGTATGTCTGTATGTGTGTGTGTGTATGTGCCTATGCCAGATATCATCGTAGCTGTCAAAGTATTTTCGGTGAAGAGATGAGCCTTGGTACACATTTGGAACCATAAAACACGGAAAAACGTTTCGATCGATGTGAGATTTGGCACGCAAATAGTCTTATATAAAACCATCATATGTGCCAAGTTTCATTTCATTATCAAATTTAGTTCAATTATTGTAGATTTACTTGTGTACGTTTTTTTAAAAATCGAAAATAAATTGGATTATTTGGTACAAGTGTATTTCATTAAATAATAAATAGCTATATTAGGTTTACGTTTTAATACAGCAAGTATAACCATGGTGTTTGTTGGATCATTAAAGTTAAGCAGCATTGAGTGATGTCACTGCCTGGATGGGTGACTCCTCGGAATTAAACTAATGTAATTACTGAGGACAATCGTAAGCGAATCCATAGACTGGTTGCAGTATTCATTTGGCGATTTTTATAATCTGAGGACGAGCGAAGCAGTAGAGAGAATGAGCGTAGCGAATCAGATGTAAGGAAAAGTCCCGAGGTACCCCGTACCAAAATGTTACTAATATTTCCTTAATTCAAAAATCAACTGTACTTTTCTTTCCCCACTACTAACACAGAAAACGGGTTTGGGGTACCTCAGAAATTTTCCTTACCATATCGGATTTATTAGGATCATTCTCAACATTTCTGACTCGTTTTGCTCGACCTCGGTCAGTTGAAGCATGTTTTATTCAAGGCGCTCACCCATCCATGTGCTAACCTTTCTTGATAGTGCTTAACATTAGTGATCTGACAAAAACTACCATAGATATACAGTCCGTATTGAAATGAAAGTTAACATAAAATTTCATTACGTAATGGGAGGCACTTGTATTAAATTTTATTTCAATTAGACTATTAATTGACTTCGTCATATTTTAAAAAATACTGGCGCAGAGGTGGCAGCCCGGTCGAATTTTCATTGCAAAACTTTCTTGTTCAACAATCCAGGTCTACCCTAAGTTTCCAGTTTATACCTTATAACCTGTGCAATAGCATTTTTAACTTCTCATACAAAGCATATGTGTTTCAGAGGTTAGATAAAACCATGGCCTTTTTGAAACATAGCCTCTGCACATCAATTTTGGTGCTTATATGAAGCTCAGTTCATTGTAATTTTAAATGTTTTAGCGTTTCCTTTTAAAAAAATCCGGAAAAATGGTGTAAAAAGTTAATAATGCTAGGCATTAACCAGGAACTACAGCAAGACCAGAATTGTAGAGCAAGAAAGAAAATTCGCAGCGAGGAAGAAAATTTGCAGCAAGAGAGAAAATTCGCAACAAGAAAGAAAATTCGCAGCGAGGAAGAAAATTTGCAGCAAGAGAGAAAATTTGCAACAAGAAAGAAAATTCGCAGCAAGAAAGAAAATTCGCAGCTAAAAAGAAAATTCGCAACAAGAAAGAAAATTTGCGGCATAAAAGAAAATTCGCAGCATAAAAGAAAATTTGCAGCAATAAAGAACATTTGCAGCAAGAAAAAAAGTTTGTAACAAAAAAGAAAATTTGCAACACGAAAGACAATTCGCAGCAAGAAAAAAAATTTGCAGCAAGAAAGAAAATGTGAAGAAAATTCTTCACAAGCGGAGGTCTAGCTTGCAGACCTCCGCGTACAAGTTATAAACTTATATTGTGTAATGTGACGATAAAAAATGATTGCCGATACCAAGATGCGAACCCTAGCTATAAGTGCTGTAGTGGTCTGATTGACTTCTGACCGATTTATTGGATTGAGCACCACAAAAAACATCTAGTCTAGAAAAATTAACAACTAGATTGCAAAGCAAAGAAAATTAGCCCATCTTGTTCACTTAACCGCCAGAATTTGTATAAAACGTTTATAGCCTATCTTGAGTATAATTTGAAATAAATGAAACGAACAAAATGACAACAAAAAGAAACAATATAATGTAATAGCAACTGCAGTACATTAAGTATAAAAACCAACAAACCGGTAGCAGAATAAACTGAACCTTGTACTCTGGGTACACGTACCATGTACCATCTGGTTAACTTCTCTCTAAAAGGAACTCTTCTTAAAGTTCTTTGACTTTATAAGGGTGACAACTACACTTAAGGAGAAAGATGAACAGATGTCACTCACTCTAAGTGCATCCTACGTTCTCGGCCATCTGGATTATATTTATCAACTTAAAGGTTCTGTAATATTTGTTCGATTAATAGAAAGTTATATATTTATGTGAGAACATTTTTACTTTCCCTCACCTACAATTGTAGGTAGGGAAATAATGTATTCTGTTCACTATAAAAATCCCTAACAGTGTTTTCATGATTATTATCCGTTTATAGAGGTTCTGAATGTTTTTCATAATGGTACCTGTGTGAGAGTGTGCAAGTGTCACGCATAACTCCCTCTGTGTACACGTGTCACGCATAACTCGCTCTTTGTGTATGCTAGAGAGTTGAAACTTGGTACGAAAATCACACAAAGTCTAGTTGTGCCGTGCGTAAGTTACAATTTTTAGACCGTGATAATTTATAATTATCAAATTAATAATGATAATTATAGTTTATTTATAATTATAAATTATAATTATCACGGCTGGTAAAAATGGTATATGTTACGTTTGCTATATCCTAGCTTAATTACTTTAACATAGAACACGAATTTGAATGTAAGAACTTATGACAATAAAAGTATGACAACACTAAACATGACTTTAAATCGAATAAACTAAATATAAAATATTAAATTGAATCGTGGTTGTTTTAAATTACCTACATCTGACTAAGGATGTGACTATAAGTGACCGCTGGAAATAACTCGGATGTTTTTTTTGTTTGATGACAAGCGAAGCGAATCCGATCTAGTCAGAATGAGCGTAGGTAAATCGATATGATGAAGTAAAAGTTCCGAGGTACCCTGAGTCCAATTTTCATTTTTAAAAACTGTTAACTATGGCCAAACGGTGATGGGCAAATACTTTTGCCCAATTTTATCCGATAATATTTATGTTATTCAAATTTGGGTTTTGCAATCTTCATTTTGCGTAAATACCTTTTTCAGTAACTATACCTTTAACTATAGGCTAAAGGTAGAGACTATAGGCTATTAATTTAAGTTGGAAATTTAAAATTGAAACGCCAGACCTGGTCATTTGCCGTTTAAGTATGGCGACACTATACCGACAACCTCATTAGTGAACTTTTCCTAGTAAAACACTTCATTATATTAAATTTGGATTTTGTTAGCATTGATTTTTCAAAACTGTGTTAGAGTTTGTTTTCGTTTTTTATTTCGTATCATTTTCATTTTTCTTGTATTTTAGTTGGTTTGCGTTTTTTGCTTCCTATAATTTTCAATGTTTCTTGTATTTTAGTTACTTTGCGTTTTTTGCTTTCTATGATTTTCAATTTTTCTTGTATTTTAGATTGTTTCCGTCAATTTTTCTTTTGTTCCTTGCATTTTAATTATAATACGACACACGGCTAAAATCAATTGACACCCCGCCAAAATCTCAATGCTTTCAACCCTCTTTTTTAATAAAAGAAATCCCTTCTTTTGTGTAACAAAAAAAATCCCTACTCTGGCAACACTGAAAGTCAGGTTATGTTTTGAATTTTATTATTTGTTTTTATTTGATATCGTATTTTTTATTTTTTAAAATTATTTATTTACTTTTTAAGAAGGAATATTGTTATATCTTATAAATTTACCAACTAAGTGTTGTTTTAAATTTGTTCGGGAAGTATGAATTAAGTTGAGTTAAAGTTGTTAATTACGTAATGCAATGGATCATAATAGTTCTTTGATAAAAGTTTGACGATTTAAATAAATTGTCAGCTATAATTACTTTTTTCCAAAACAAACTGCTTTTTTGTGTCAACTTTGTATAATTGAATGCGTATTTTTTCATATTATAAAAGTAATATGACACAAAATGCATTCAAGACTTAAAAAAGTCAAGACTGTCATCTATTGAAAGACATGGCATTTGGTTGACAGAGCACAGATCCTGCGCTGTACTCAAATAGCAAGAAATACTTGAAGAATACGTCAATGTCCAAGCGTCAAATATAGGCACTCAGATCATATTACAACTTCGCAATAATTGGATGAATTGAACAGATTGAAATGAAACGAAACGAACTTGAACAGATAAATATGCACAATGAGGGAAATAAAAGCGATGCGAGGTTACAAATATTTACAACCAGTGTTATTTACGAAAAAGGTATTTTTTTTATACCGAGGTTGGCATGAAGTGGAGGGGGAAAGAGCGGGGTCGGTCAGAACCAATAGAATTCTTTCCCTCACAGATTTTTGGCGCGCTGTCAATTGATTTTAGCCGTGTGTCGTACTATAGTTTTCTTGTCAGTTGTTTGGTATAATGTTCAATGTCAATACGTTAATAATAAAAATAAACACTCTCGTAGTAGCGTATTCATTCATGTAATAATCAATTCTGTATTCTATTCATTAACATGGTCAATGTATGTTTAAACAAATTCATCTACGACGTTTACACTTTTAAAAATAAATCACGTACTGATGTCAAGTTCATTACAACATTCTTCCTCGATAGCCGAAGTCAAAATAACTACGGTTTTAGAATTTATAATCCCTTTATTTGTTTTTACGAAATGATTACATATTTAGTTAACATTTCTCTATGGTAAATATATTTCAAGTGTAACTCAACTTAATAAGGTATTAAAGATAAATTTAAAAATAAATAAAACAATAGGTATTGGTCGAGTGCGTTCAATACGTGAGCAACTACTATAGTGACAAACATCAAGTTCAAGGCCAACTTTTCTTTATTGTAAAATGTATTTGAAGAAAACCTTAAAGAACTTAATACTTAGAGAATAAAGTTCTCACAACAGACTAAAAGAGGGTCCGGGCCCATCAAAGATGATTTTCTTCGTCTAGTGATGTATGATCTGTTCGGCCATTGAGTAGAGTCAGAAAACCATCGGTCTGATGTTTTACTCCGGGGCTTAAAATTAACTGATTCATCCATATTTTAAAATCATTATAACTATTTTATTTAAAAAAATGTTCATAAAAGTCTTAAATAAAAATTGCAGTACTCAAGAAAGCGAACATATATTTAAAGAATCAGCTACCGTCGATACTTGTTGTTGGATACAAATATCTTTAGGCCGGTTTCGGCATCACGCCATCATCAGCAGGTGGGGCAACACTCGAGCTCTCAACTAATAAAGTTATATCAGGGAGTAACTGGCGTTATGCCGAAATCGGTCCAGGGTTATTCATATCCAACAGCAAGTATCGACAGTAGTTGATTCTTCAATTTCTTCTCCAACTTTACCACAAGTTGAAGAACTTACAATACAACCTTACCTATATACAGCCTTTTAATTTGAACATACATCTTTTGCCTATTATTAAAAATCGTGTATTCAACTAATCAAATTTGTCATTATTATCAAACAAATAACACCAATCAGAATATGTTTAAATAAATGTACTGTATGAAATGTATTTTAAATAAATGTTTATTATGTTTAGCAATTTCTTAAAGAAAAATGAGCTTATGAGGTTGTGGTCATGAGTGGGGGGGGGTTCTTGATAGGGGGACTCACTGATTATATATATATATATATATATATATATATATATATAATTATATATATATATATATATATATATATATATTATGCACAGGAGTGCTTTTTGACGAATATACATTTTATATTTGTTAAAAAGCACTCCTGTGCATAATAAAGAATCCAATGTTTTTACTGGTCAATATCAGATTTTAGTTACTTAACATTCTGTTAACGTAGTTTCGCACACTTTTCGCATGTGACAAACGTTTTTACTGCAGAGCTTACCCTTTCTGTTATATTAACTCTGTACCTCGATCTAAGATTGTATAAAATTCGCCTTGAGATTTAAGAAATTTTTTAATAAATTGTACACACATAGGTAAAGGTATGAAAATTGCAAATTACTAAATACGGTACTATAAATTGTAAAATTGTAATGTTTACATTTTCCTGTGAAATATATACTCATTTTAAATTATAGTCAGCTATCTATATTTTACGTCACTTAGCATCTGTTACCTTCATCTAATTTCATCTGCATTTCATTCTGGACCATTTCTAAGCAAGAAACCTTATTTACTAGTAATTATTGTAATTTAGTTCCCACTATTTTTATGTAAACAATACCCTAGTCAGATGTTTATATTGAAAACCTATATTATGTTCTACAATAAGATTATCTACCGCGGAGTGGGTGCAGTTGGGGAAATAATTAATTATATTGTGTAGCCTCGTTGGATAATTTGATGGACAGCATATGGCAGGTAGTAGGTTCATTTGGCTCTCTGGTATTAATTTATTTTTATAGATCTTTTATTACTGTCTTTGTCATTCTTCTTCTCATACTGGGGTTTTTGGTGGATCCATTCTTCTTCTTCACACACCCATACAGACTGAAAACTTTGTGAAAATCGCCTAAGGTCTTAAAAACACCTAAAATTGAGAATACCGGTTTCATCCCGGTGACGGATTTTTCGCAAACACAATACTTTCCCTATATACCTACGGTATAGATGAGGAAAAGTAAAATTTTGTATCCACCAACCCCCACCCCTTCCACAGTATTCTCTATAATTTAGTCCCACAATAACAGAAATAAAAATAAAATGTTTTATATTTAAAATTAATATAGTATTATTATCTTTTATTGCAAATAATATTATTCTATTATCTTAAATTTAGGGGATGGGTCAACAAAGGGAAATTTTATTTAGAACCATCTATCATTGATTTAAATTTATCTTTAAAAGGGGAAATTTAAAAAAAAAACATTTGTCGAATATTCAAAGTTAGACCTTGTTATTTCTTGGCCACTTTTTGATGAAGTGTACATTTTGGGTAAACGTTTCGTGGCACAAACAATATTTTGCAATAAATATTCATTTCAAAACAACCAGAATGAAAAATTCTGGTTGATTGAAGAACAACCAGTATTTTAAATTTCGTAAAATGATTTTAACGAAAAAAATAAATTTTAGTCATTTACATCTAGAAGTAATACATCTAGTAAGTAATGCCATCCTGGCACTCTGTGTCAAACTATAAAAAGTATAAAACATTTAATATACACAAATAACAAAGATAATAAATTTAATTTAAAGCTTTATTATTTGGCCGTCTTTAAAAATTTTGTCATTTTATAGGAGGTAAACTATCAGTAATGGAGAAACCCGTTTGAGTTTATAGCATCATTTATTTTACCATAGACTCCAAATCGCCAATAATATAAGTTATTTTAACCATTTTTTGACACCCTTTTACAGTGTTTTCTTTCCTACAGCCCAAACTCTTAGTGAGAAAAAGTAATTCAAAAAAGAAAATATTAATTATTTTAGTCATGAAATCAAAAAATAAAATAAAAATGTAGGGTACTATTTGAAATTTTTAAAGTTAGGTGTTGTAAGGTACCATAGAGTCGTTGCGCCTTATTGTCAATGCTAAAAGAATAACTTCTCTATGCATAATTGGGTCACTATGTAATCCCTTAAGTTTAAAAAATGTATCATATACTGTTTAAAAATTAAGACTTTTAGTCCATTATGTATTTTAAGAGCCCAACTCAACGACTAGCAGAAGCTATAACAATAAGAAAAGGGCCAATTCTTATACCTGTACCATTAACAAAATCCAGTGTACGACCTTATTTGACTGAATTTTTAGCTTTTTTAAGTTTTTTTTTAAGAGAAGGAGGAGAAAAGCTTTTTTGCCTCTTAAGCTCAAATGGCCCGACACAATTATGATATTCGCTTGTATTATTGATTTTCATAAACCTATTTCATATTAACAAAAAAAGTAAATGTAACCCCTTTAACAATTATCAGTAACTTATAGACCGTGAAAAGTTTGCCACTCGAAAAGCATTAAAAACACTAAACTAAACGTTTCGAGCCAAATATACAACTCTGATGACATTTTTAATCATTTTTTCCTATAATATAGCTGTAATGGTTCCATTTAATATAAAATACGGCATAGGGGTAGAATAACGTACGTATAGCAAGTATAAAACAAAAACATGAACTATTATTCATATAATTAATAAATAACAAAAATTCATTCACAAAAATTTAACATTTGCTAAATAAGTATAAAGATTTACTATATTATATTAAAATATAATTGAGTCTAGTTTTTCTTTTCGCTTCATCTGCAGACATACATAACTTCATTTTTTAACTTTATATTGGGCAAACAATAGGTTATACACAATTGTATTTAAAAGAACACTCGCTTATAAGAGTGTTTACATGTTCTTAGTGCTTTTAGCTTTTATATATGTACAGCGTTAATTTAATTTGTTATTAAAATTGTTTATAAATAAATAACTCTTAAAATTTTTGAGTATTAATAAAAGGGTTAAAACAGATTATTTGATTTTTTTATATTTAATCTTTAGGAAGTTTTATTTAAATAAAATTTAAAAGAGGTATGGTTTAAATTAAAAAGATTTTTAGTGTATATTTAAGGGAACTGAAAGTTTCTCTCTCTTCCCTCTATTCCCTATTATATCAATAATAGCCATTAAATCAAGTTATCTGACCGTTTGGAAGCCCCACTATTGTGTATCTATTTATTGTGTTTTTGTAGTAGTTGCTAAATGAAAATGTGATGATTAAAAATCCAAACAGCCTTTGAGTGGGAACAGTTAGTAAAAGAGGGAGAGATAATTGAATTACAATGTTTTTATACGGTTTTGAACAAAAACTAATGTATTTTCGTAATTAAATGGTGAGCTTTTGTATTTATTAGTGAGTCTTGATTTTGTGATTTAAAAATTTTGATGTGATACTTGCGTAATTTTTAATCAAAGTGGTTGGGAAGCATAAACAGCAGAAAAAAGGAGGGGGTAACCTCTTGTTTAAGTACAAGAAAAAAAATCAAAGAACTATTTTTTGACGATAGTATGACGCTAATTACACTTTTTGACTTGTAAACACCGATATTTATAAACGCTATTTTTTAAAAGGTAGAGAACTTTAGCTGAACTTAAATAAAATTATTTCCACTCTGAGCTTCAATTAGACAGAGCCTCGGTTAAAAATTACTTTACTGTTTATTATCCTAATTAAACATTTTTAATAAACGAATAAATACTAAAAGAAATTATAAGAGAGACAAAACAGTTAAAGAAGACCTTGACTAGAGTTAACAGGGTTAACGTCCAAGTTAACATGGGCAAAGTCCAATGCCAACCATATTTAAATTTAAAATCTAACAGGGAACAAAAATGATTGGATAGCTACAACAAACCAATCCTGGGATTGATACTCAATAAAAAAAAGCATATCGTCTGTATTAAACTCAGTCTTGAGGTTTACAACATATACCATGGGCATGGAAATAAAACTGTATCTAGAGATGACATTGCCCATAGAATACCTTTAGATGCAACTTAACTTGCAACAACCTAATATAAAAATGTTTTCCTATACACATCTATGAGTTATTTAACTCTATGACCATTGATAAAATACAACACTATATATTTATCAATAAGTCTGACAATAGAGATAAAATGCAACAAAATGGCCTTTGATGTTTCAACGAGTACTTAATTATGTGTTAGAGCTAAATATAGACCAAATCTCTTCCGTTCCATCTATTATAAAGACAATCTATTTTGCGATCCATCTATTTTCTAAGTTGGTGAAATAGAAAACGTTTGATGTTGCTTAGTCACCCAAAGTTAATTGATGTCCTTAATTGTTTTATCCAAAACTGTTTAAACTTTGCTAAGAAATTATCAATGTTTATAATACATACCTGCCTAGTCAATGCTTTCTTAGAGAATTTTAGAAGAATAATGAGCTTTTGAGGTTAGGATCATGGAGGGGAGGAAGGTGGATTTTTTGGATACATAATCTCGTACATATATATATATATATATATATATATATATATAATATATATATTATATATATATTATATATATATATATATATATATATGTATATTGTATATATATATATATATATATATATATATATATATATATATATATATTATATATATATATATATATATATATATATATATACTGCAAAAATACAAAGTTCTATTTTATTATCAGTATTAGTTCTGCTGTTATTGATTGACATATTAATGTCAACAAAACAATGTCATTCATTGACATAATGTAAACAAATCTAGTTTCTTTACTATTCTTGAACCTAGTTACGGAGTTTACAGAAAAGATTATTCTTGCAGCTGGTTACATGGTTCGTTCTTGAACCTGGTTACATAGTTTACAGATAAGATCGTTCAAGATTATGTATTTCTAAAACGGATTTTGGACATGCTTAGGATCATGTGATATCCTAGGAGCAATATTTCTTCCGAAGTAAAATTTGATAAAATTAATTTATTTAAGCTTTTGATGAGGAATAGGTCCAAATTAATAAAAAAAACTAACGATTTTATTCATTTGGAGATTTGAATAATCCTCCTCAAAAGCTTGAATAATTTAAAATAGAGGTCCCTATAAAGTTTTTTGTATTATAAAATTAATTATTAAAAATTCTTATTATTACAAAAATATTGATGAACATCTAAACTTATGTGAAAACCGACTGAAACGTAAAAACCCATTTACATGTATTTTTCTTATTAGGTAGAAAATATATCTTTTCAGAAATATACAGAATTAAGCAAATTTTCAAACTCACTAGGTTCTTCAAAGTAGTACTTACTACCCCTTCCCTTATCTAAATGCTTAAAGAATAAAACTTGCTTTAAAGTAATCTCTTTCTTCCTAATATCTGAAAAAGGTAAAGTAATGCAATTTTACCAATATAAAAAAGTGAAATAAAAGAGAAAATAAAAAATTCATTATCTTAATTCAACAACTTCTTCAGGGGAAAAACGATTTTAAGGCCTTCATGTTATTATACCCTGATTGAGCACTAAGTAATTTTAAGCACTTAGCAAAGTACGATTTAACTTTATACTTTATTTACTTTAACTTTATTTGCCCGAGTATTTTAAAAATATTATGAAATATTTTAGGTGGATGTTTTTGTTTTTGTGAATATTTTATTATTTTATTGATTCTTTATTTTTCTTATTTATATCATAAGTTTATAAAAAAAAATATTTTGTTCGCAATATATATTACGAAACCCAGATTCCGTTTGAATTATCCGCACCAGTTGTTTTAACACCGCCTGAGGGATTTTTACTAAGTTGTCTGTATAAGTGTAGGTTTTGGTGGATAAAACAATGATTTGTCACAAATTTAATCAACTAAAATAATAACCCTCTAACTTATTTGGTGAACCCAATAAGAACATATATCATTCGATACTACCGAGTTTTGCAAAACATGAATAGTTGACACAATATAATTGAGCGAGAGTCACAAATTAGGAAATGTAACAAGCAAAATGCAATGCTACATCTGTTCCATCATTCGAACTGTTCCATTGATCTGGCTCTGTCAGCACCCTGATGAGTTAGACGTAACGAAACAGAGTAGGACAATGACATTATGTCGAGCCATCAATGATGACGATGTCGAATGATGGAATAATTTTTGCTGTCATTTTTTGGGGGTTAATGAATTCATAAATACACCAACACAAACAAATATTTTGCAATAGATTTTTCTTTCTTTTAGTGAATTTTCAAACAAACAATGAGCTTATGAGGTTGAGATAGGGGAGCAGTGGGGGGTAGGTATTTTGAAGGGGGAACTCACTGATCAATATATATGTGGTGTGTATGTATGTATATATATATATTATATTATATATTTATATATATTATATATATATATATATATATATATATATATATATATATATATATATGTATTATATATATGTATATATATATGTATATATATATGTATATATATATATATGTACTGTATATATATATATAATATATATATATATATATATATATATATAATATATATATTATATATATATATATCGCTTGTTGTTGCTATCAAGGTAGTTGAATTTTGTAAATATCATACTAAAACTTGGTTCCGATTGTCCTAGGTGTTGGTGAAAATCGTGTGTCTGCCACCGAGACCCAAGTTTCCCAGTAAGGGCCTGTAAGATTTTTTAACCGAAGGATGGATTCTACATGTGCTGCCCTTTTGAAAGAAACGTTAGGCTCCGAGCTTGTGCCGATGTCAGGTACTTGTAATACTCCTACAACCCTTATAAATAAATAAATATGTATATAATATATATATATATATATATATATATATATAATATATATATATATATATTATATATATATATATATGTGTGTGTGTGTGTGTGTTGTATGTGTATGTGTTGTGTGTGTGTGTGTAGATGTGTAGATTTTTGTTCCTAGACGTTTGTATGGAGCACGATAACTATCATATGCTTAAACCCTAAAGTCTTATTCAATTTATGATTAAATTTAAAGTCTATTTATACCTTTATGATTAAAATAAAGTCTTATACCTTAAGATTTTGGATAATAAGAATGAAACTTGGTACAAAAAATCAACCTTCTTACGAAGCGCAGAGGCATCGGAGAGGCTAAAGGGTCCAAGGCTTCTTGTTTTATCCTGAATGTGGTCACTATGTTATGTCGCCTCTTTGTAAAGAGCCTTGAGTTTGATCTCATCATTTTATATTTCTATGTAATGTTAAGATCTAGGTAAAGGTAAGTCTAAAGTCCATGAAAATGTAAATAGACCACAATCTCTCCTCTATAAATATAACTCTTAAAAGATGTCACACTTAGACTCTAAAACCTTCCTACTCTAAAATTTACTTTAAATACAAACTTCCTTCTTAAAATAGATAATACATCAACCAAAAGCATAAACCAATGAAACTAAATTATAATTTTATATACATCTGTTTTCCTATATAAAGTTGTTGTACTTTGAACTATAATTTCAACTGGTTTAGTCTAACTATGTGATATCGCTTGACATATACACTCAGCAAAAGACTTGAGTTCGTTTTCAAATGTTTTTGTTTGAAGTCTTGTTCTACCATTTCCTTGTCCCGTCCTCACCAGGTCTTTCTTTGTTCTTGTTGTTGTTTTATTAGTTTAAACAAAGTTTTATAAAGTTGTTGGTTGAAGTGGACTTAATCAAGTTCCATTTGCACCTTTTGAAAGGGTTAAAGAAGTGCAAATTGTCTATAATAATTATAAATATGTAATTTTATCATTTAATTTTCAAATTTGCTTTATGATCATTTTACTTTTCCTTATTCATACCGTTGGTATATAGGAAAAGTATTATGTTTTGCAAAAAAAAATCCGAAACCGTGATGAAAACGAAATTATCCGTTTCAGGTGTTTTAAAGGCCTCCTGTGTGGTTTTCTCAAAGTTGTCAGCCTGTGTATGTGTGTGTGTTTGTGTGTCTGTGTCTGTTATCATCGTAGCTCCGAGTATATTTATGCTAGAGATTAGAAACTTAAAAAGAAAAAAAAAATCAATCTACCGTTGTAGTTGTGCTATTCGGAAAATAATTTATGCGGAATAATTATGCTATCCAATTGAAATTTGGCACACATGTAGCTATGTATAAGACTAACATATGTGCCAAGTTTCATCTCATTATCACCATTAGTTTAGTTTTTATGGAATGACTTATATACATTTTTTAAAAATTGTTAAAAATCAGAAAATTATTCAATCGAGTTGAAATTTAGTACAAGTATATTTAAGTTAACAAATAATTAAATAATAAATTAGTTAATAAATAAGTACACAATATTTCGTATCAACGTGACAAGTATATCCATGATTTTTCTTAGATCATAAAAGTTAAGTAGTACCTATTGAGCGTGGTCAGTGCTGTATGGATGACCGCTGAGAATGAAACGGATGCATTTACTATCTGAGGACGAGAGGAGCGAGTCCGAGGACATGCTTTAGTATAAATTTGTCGAATGGCATATTCTGAGGACGATCCGAAGCAGGTAGGATGAGCGTAGCGAATTCGATGTGATGAGGAAAAGTTCCGAGGTACCTCGTCCCCGATTTTTTAATAATGGTTTTTTGACAGAAATATTTTTCTTCATTTATAATAGAACAAGGTTTTTTTTATTATTGTTTATAACTGAGATAGATTTCTTGGTAATTTATACCTGGGGCCCGTTTCACAAAGTACAAGTCTTGTAGTTAGTACAAGCAGTGTTACAAAAATTGTAACAAAACAACTTGTAATGACAAATTTACAAGTGTTACCAAGGATATACTTGTACATTTGTAGCATTTTTTTTATTTAATAAACAACATTTACAATTATTTGTAACATTCACTAATAATATTTGTACCCAAGTCCGAACCCATGTAGACTGAGTTACAAGTTCATTTTATTAATTAAAAAATCGCAAACTTTTACTTATTAGTAATCTAGTGCTCAATATGAGTTGTGTAAAACGTTTTTTATAAATATACTACTCGCATTTTAGAAATAATTGCATTCGAAATAATTTACTTATAAGAATGAAACTGGGTTTAATAATATTTGACGCATTGTTTACAAAAAACTCTTGTAGGTTACAATAAATTGTAATGATATTCGTGAAAGGCTTATTTTGACACTTGTAGTTAAGTTGTTTAGTACAAGAGTTTGTAAGATTTGTGGGAGAGATAATCAAATTTGATTGGAGTTTGACACAAATATGCTCGTTTCCTAGGAGATCTAAGATAAAAACTTAGAACCTAATAGTGTTTTTAGCGAATTTCCTTTGGAAATTCGGCTAATGGGATAGGCGTCATGGCGGAATTCGAACCTCGGACCACGACACAAATCCGTTTCAGAGGTCCCTAATGACGAAAAAAAAATTTTCGCGAGACTTTATATATATATATATATATATTATATATATATATTATATATATATATATATATATAATATATATATATATATATATATATATATATATATATATTATGTATATATATTATATGTATATATATATATAATATATATATATAATATATATATATATATATATATATATATATATATATATATGTATTTCTAGACACTTTCTTGTAAACACTCTATCTTTCGAACGGATTAATATTTTTTAACCAAACTTGGTACAAAAATCAACCTTTGGGAGGACACGAACCCTATGAAAACCAGGTTTTTGTGACGTCATTACCCGGTTTGCTGAGTCAGCGAAATTTTCAAAAAATCGGCAAAATTCAAGGTTATTTTTTTGCCGCGAAAAAGGTCAATATTTATGTTTTTTGAGACGCTGAATGGAATGAAACCGGTCCGAAGTCGATACGACTACTCTAAGTGACCAAAAAGTTCAAAAAACCATTGTAAATTACCAAAAACCAAAATTTAGGTCGATAAAAAATAAATTTCGAGTAGGGTGTCGTTATCGATGTATTTTTGGGCGCTGAATCGAATGAAACCAGTCCGAAGTCGATACGACCACTCTTAGTGACCAAAAAGTCCAAAAAACCATTGTAAATTACCAAAAACCAAAATTTAGGCCAATAAAAAATAAATTTCGAGTACGGTGTCGTTTTCGATGTATTTTTAGGCGCTGAATCGAATGAAACCGGTCCGAAGTCGATACGACCACTCTAAGTTACCAAAAAGGTGAAAAACCACAAAAATTATCGAAAACCAAAATTTAGGCCGATAAAAAATAAATTTCGAGTTGGGTGTCGTTTCTATGTTTTTTGGGCCTCTGAGTTGAATGGCAGTGGTCCGGAGTCAATACGAGCACTCAAACTCAGGGTACCTGGGTTCAAATCCTGGTAGGGACGATCAATTTTTATCGTTTTTTTTACTTAATAAAGTTTACAACTAGAAAATAATTCTGGCGCTGATCCGCATGTCGGCGAATTTCCTTTGGATGCGTATTTCCGTGCTTTTTACACTATATAAGTTTACAACTACTAAATAAATAATTCCGGCGCGGTGGTCCGCTGTCGGGCGAATTTCATGTAGAGTTCGTGTTTCCGTGCTTAACAACCCATTTCTTGCTTAAGTTCCGGTTTATGCTTTAGAACCTAAGCAGTTACTCGATTGTCAAGCACTGCTCGTAACTCATTTTGTCTGTATTTTTCAAAGGAAATGCGCTAAAACCTTTAAAGATAACTGACTAAGCTTAAATATAAGTAACTATAAAGCTTAGTTAACTAGTGGAAATAATAGTGTGTACTTCTAATTTTAGAGGCAGTTTGAACAACCAACTGGATAATTATGCGCATTTCCTTTGAAAAATACAGACAAAATGAGTTACGAGCAGTGCTTGACAATCGAGTAACTGCTTAGGTTCTAAAGCATAAACCGGAACCTTAAGCAAGAAATGGGTTGTTAAGCACGGAAACACGAACTCTACATGAAATTCGCCCGACAGCGGACCACCGCGCCGGAATTATTTATTTAGTAGTTGTAAACTTATATAGTGTAAAAAGCACGAAACACGCATCCAAAGGAAAATTCGCCCGACATGCGGACCACCGCGCCAGAATTTTTAATCTTAGAATAATACTATACATAGAAGGAGCACAGGACCGTAAACACAATGTAATTCCACTGATAACACGAAAGCCGGTTGATTGGTGCAACTAAGTAATGCTGCCAACTTGACAACAAAACATTATTTTAAATATGTGTCATAAATATCTATTAATGAAGAAAGATCGTAAAGAACAAATATAATAACTTATAACACCTGCTGAGTATTTAATAAAACTGGTCTTAGATGGCAAAAGGGTGGTGGAATACAAGAATCTACATTTAGTTGACGAGGACTACTTTTTATATATAATTTTAATAAATACGTTAAACTACAATTTAAAATGCAAAAAATATTGTAATGCACCGACATTTATATTAGTATTTTATGAATAATCAATCATTAATTAATAATAGAACATAATAATTCAGCAACCGGAAGTATTGCCAACTTTTTTTAGAAAATTGTATATTGTTAGGGTGGCAGCATTACTTAGTTGCACCAGTGAACCGCCTTTCGTGTTATCAGTAGTGCTCCTTCTATTTATAGTATTATTCTAAGTTTTTAATTAATCGCTAGTAATTACCGGTCTACAATGTGAAACAAATTTCTTACAATTATTAGTAAACTTATAAACCTTTATACTTTTAGTATCCAAGAGTTGTACTCACGTTAAACGGAGTCCTGAAATAGATTTCTTATAAACTTAATAATAATAATTTTTTTATTTAAAAAATAATTTACAGAGTAATATACAATATAATCATACAAATGGCTCTAAAAGTTTATTATATCTATTTACAATATTATTTGTTTGTAATTACTATCTTGCTAGCCACATAAGCTTAAGGCTTGTGCGTGGCCAGCTTAAAACTACAAAATCTATAACCTATTAATAATAAGGTGCTAATGAAATATTAATTACTCGTGAGAATATGCCGAAACGTGTCCATATTTTCTCGTAACAATGTTTTCCTCTCCTACAGAAGTGATCTGAAGCAAAGGTAATAAAAAAGCATCCGTTCTTTTATTATTTAATTTATTATTATTGTTTATTAGTTAAATAACTGTACGCTCTTTAGTTTTTTTACTCCAACATTTCCGTATTTTTAATCTTAGTTAATTAACTTTAATTCAGTTCTAATCTTGGTTTTTAAGTTAACTCCTAGATTTTTTTTTATTTTCATTTTCTTTAAGGTTATAAATAAATTACTATAAAAAAGAAATATAATAGTAAAAAGCTTCATGAAATCCTGATAAAAAAAAGTGTTTTTTTTTTTTTTTTTAAAAAAAAAAGAATTTCTATTAAAATATTAATCATTTTATTATTCTTCTTGCTTTTATTAAGATTTTTTTTCTCTCTTTAAAAATTTCTTTTCTTCCTCTGATGGCGGTTTGTTGGTGTAGAAAACTGACTTATTGAGAGCTGTATAAATATTTCCTCGTTTTATTCTGATTTTCCTTAAAGTATAAAGAAAAACTTACCTTTATTCAAGTAATGAATAAAAATAAGGAAAATATAGTGCAGCGGTGCTTCTTTGACAAAATATAAAGGATTTGTAAAATTCACAAATTTTTTGTTACAAAATTTATTAAGTTATATATGTGTACTAATAGTTGTCAAAAAAGGTTTAGTATTGAACAAACTTTACCTTATCGAAAAAATGTTAAATCATCTATTAAACTATCTTCTCACCTGATTTCCTTTGAAACTTCACTAATGGAATGTGTGGCACGTCTGGACTCGAAGTCGGGAATAGGTTAGAAATTCGTTTCAGAGGTCCCTTATCACAAAAGTTTCGCAGAAACGGAATAATATTTTTAAATCAAACTTGGTATAAACATCCACCTTTCGTGTCCTCCTGGGGAGGACACGAACCCTATAGTTAACCAGGTGTGTTGAGACGTCATTAATCCGGTTTAAGCAAAGTTTACCAGTTTACTTTTATAACGAAAAGGTATACACTTGTACCGAATTTCAACTCAACAAGGTCATTTTCCGATTTTTTCAAATTTTCAAAAAAACTTCAAAAAGTCATTTAAAAAAATTAAAATCAATTCAATGATAAAAAAGTTAAAATCAAATCAATCACAAAATAGTTAAAAATCAAATCAAAGCATTTCATAAAAATCCAGAAGTCATTTCATAAAAATTGAAGTAATGCTGATAGTAAAATGAAACTCAGCATATATGTTGGTCTTATACAAGGCTACATGCGTGCTAAATCTTAAATTGATTGCAATATTTCTTCGCGTTTTATGATTTTTCACTGAGTCATTATTGGAGGTTAAAACGTAAAAAAAATATTTTCCAAATGGTTCAACTACATCTATAGACTTTTTCACAAAGCTAAATAAAAATTATTGACCTAGCTATTTAAACAAGATAATTTTATGCGGTAATGGTCAGATAGGTATTATCTGTTTTTTATTATCCTCATAAAATTATCTGTTTTTCACAAAACTTTAACTCTCAAACTTATGTTTGAGAGTTAAAGTAAGGGTATTTATATACCCTTGGAACTAGAAGATAACAGTCACACAAACACACACATAAAACTTCGAGAAAACTACTCAGGAGGTCTTATGACATCTGAAACGGATAATTCCGTTTCAGGAGAGGAAAATTAAAAATGAAATTGAGTAACATAAGTAGCACTACAACATTGAGTAACAAGTACAAAATGGGGCCGTATGAAATAAACATCAGGCTTTCTTAACTGGTTATTTTTGGAAAGAAGAAAGAAAATCTAGGAATAGTCGAGTTCCCTAAGAATAAATGCAACTGTCATCCTCCATTAGAAAAAAATCTATAATCTTAAACAACAATAGAAAGACGTTCGCAATACTTGGAAAAACTTGAGCCCGAGGCATCACTTGCGATAACTACATTCTACCCTATTTTCCTGGGTTTTCATCTCCTCTACTCGCCGGATGATCCAATAGTTTGGTCCCCGGAGGGTAAAGATAAACCCCAGGGGTTGTCTCTGGCCATGTTTTTGTTTTGACTCAGTCATTGTCAAAGAAAGACGACAATTACTAAACTTCCATATTCTTTTGTATTGAGGAAGTAAAAATAAAATTTGATTGACGTAGAAGTAATAACCTCATATGTACTTTTTTCTGATATTTTATTTTTTATTTTTTTCTCTCCCTTATATATTTATTTTCTTTTTGATTTTTTCCACCCTTCTATTCTATGCAACTAATATGAAGAATACAAACTGATGAAAATATCGTTTAAGGTCTATTTTGTTTCTTTTTAGTAAATAAGGAAGGGAAAGATGATATAAATTGATGACTGATATTGAAAAAATATTGAAAAGTCATAAGGGTAGATAAAAAGGGTGCAATAAAAAATGTCATTTTGAATGTTATGAGATGAACAGAATATTTCAGCTCAAAACCATTTAATTAAGTCCTATTCATATTTAAAAGCGACAAATGTTGTTCGAGTTCCGTCATACTCTTATTGAGTTGATGTCATATGCGTAGTCGAGTTTCCGTCATATTCTTATGTTCCGTCAGTATTCATTATTGAGTTGTGTCGATAATGTTCCGTCAGTCGCGTAGTTATAGGTTGTGTCATATGCGTAGTCTTATTTGAGTTGTGTCATATGCGTAGTCGAGTTCCGTCATACTCTTATTGAGTTGTGTCATATGCGTAGTCGAGTTCGTCATCTTATTGAGGTCATATGCGTAGTCGAGTTCCGTCATATTCTTATTGAGTTGTGTCATATGCGTAGTCGAGTTCCGTCATATTCTTATTGAGTTGTGTCATATGCGTAGTCGAGTTCCGTCATACTCTTATTGAGTTGTGTCATATGCGTAGTCGAGTTCCGTCATATTCATATTGAGTAGCATCATATGCTTAGTCGAGTTCCGCCATCTTCAAATTATAGATGTTTTTAATGTAATTTACAGCCCTTGTCAAGTCGGTTGCAGGTTACAGGTACTCCACTGAGACCTGAGTACTCACCAAATATTCATCACTGCATAATAACAGACTCAGACTCTTCATTCTGTTATTTCGTATCTATGATTTGTTGTTAGGAACTTTTAAGTTTCGTTTAAAGTTTCAAATACTTAGTATTTCAAATTTTTTCAGGTTAACTAATTTTGGCGTCTTGTTACGCCTAAATCCATGTAATTTATAAAAATTTACATCTTCTTTTCTTAGATTAAAGATCTTTTCTTAAATTGGAATTTGACCTGATCTGAGCCATTTTCGCGTCTGAGTTTGGGATTTAACCAAACAAGGTCTGTCATCCGTTAGATTAGTGGGATAAATTAAGGTTCTTAAAGGGAGTTTCCGATGGTGTATTGGTTAGCACGTACGCCTACCACCCAGACAGTCCGGGTTCGATCCCGGTCGGGGCCTCCAGGATTTTCAAGCGAGGGATTGGAAATCCTTTCACGTGACATCCTTCGAAAGGGACGTTAAGCCGGTGGTTCCGAGTCTGTGAGATGTCAGGTATACGTAAAAGATCCCTAACTCTAAATGAACCTGGGTTTAGACCAAATTTAGGACCCTCAATAGTAGTTTATGTATAAAATTTATAATTAAATTTTATGTTTCTGCCTTATGATTTCGAGAGCAGAAAAGCTTAGTATCGCAGTGGGGCACGTGTTGCTTCTAGTTAAAGCTATTGAAACTTTCAGATTTAACGCAGGTATAACAATATCTTCTATCTAAGATAGTTAGCAAAAAGGACCTAATAACAATCTCGCCTCTCCATAATTACTATCACTAAGGGAGTAAAACTGAGGATCTCCTCAGTCTACGCAGAAAAGATCTCAGAACAGTAACTGGACTATTAACTGGTTTCAAACACCTTCATTTTATTGGTATTTTCAAAAATAATCCAGTATGTAGGTTTTAAGAATTAAATAACGAAACTGCCTCTCACATACTTCTGAGATGAGAGGCTCTCAAAGGTTCTCCATCTTTGGTAGCAGCATTTTTTACCAAGTTTGACTCCAATTAATCACTGGTTAAGAGTATCCTGGACCTTGTCCGGGAAAAGGATTATTCTGACCTAGACTTATTAAGAGGACTGTACAGTACAATAGACCTCTAGTGACAGAACAAATGGGTCCATCTTCGATCCCAGCCTTACCTCGATAAAAATAACAAAGGTGGTAAGAGAAAGAAAGAAATGTTTGTATTTTTGAATACAAAAAGATTTAACATTAAAAAACAAAGAATAATTAATATCAATTATTGTTTAAAAGTTTTACTTTTCTTTGTAATTTTCCCTAAAATATTTGTATTAATAATAAGTAATTAATTTGTAATTACACTAACAAGTTATTTACTCCTAGTAATATATAAGTACACCAAGATTCATTTTGACTCGACAAGTATATCCATGATTTTTGTGGGATCATAAAAGTTAAGCAGTATTGAGCGTGGTCAGTGCTGTATGGATGACAGCTGAGAACGAAACGGATGTATTACTATCTGAGGACGAGCGAAGTGAGTCCAAAGACGTATTGCAGTATAAATATGGCAAATTTTATATTCTGAGGAGGACGAGCGTAGCGAATCTAGTGTGTTGAGGAAAATTAAGCTCCATTTACTCAAATTTAATAAGGAACTCTTAAATCTTGAAATTCTTAATTTAGTTTAAAATATTGTTTTACAACTAAAATTATTGGAAACACTGATTTTTTTAAAAAAATGCATCAGTATAACAATTTTTAACGGTTTTTTTTAACCATACCTTACCTAACCATACCAAGGTGGTTTATGAAGTAGTTTGTAAAATTTTTTTTTATTTTATATTTTATATTGTTAAACTCTGATGATGTCTAATTTTTAGTCGAAAGATAGTTAATTATAAAAATATAGAACTTTTGCGTAATTAATCTGTTTTTGTTTATTTTTAAGTTCACAAAAAAGAAACTTTTTAATGCTTTGTTATGTTTAATCATAAATTTTGGATTAAAATTTTGAACTGAATTGATCACAGTGTTTATTTTTAGCTTATCGTGCCTATAAGGCTTAAATAACCTGTAATAAATAAACCTTCTAAATTTGCAATGAACACTAAGCACGAGAACATAGAAAGAGAAGAAAGGTTTGGAAGAATTGTCTCTTACTAATATCGAAACGAAGAATAGATCAGAATGTGAAATTTGAGTAAGCGATCGCTTGGCATGAGAATAACGGGAAATTGGAAATATCGAAGTAAAAATAGGAAATTTTTAAAGGAAATAAGACCGAGTTCAACGGATCATGACAAACAACGGGGTCTCTTTGTATTAAAAATTCTTTTTTTAGGCTAAAACCCAATATATTAGAAATCCTACGTGTATATGGAAATTTGGGTTATACACATGCATTGTTGAAATTTCCAATAAGGTAACCCTGCCCCCCCCCCCCTCCAAAAATATAATGATTTCGATTCACTAAACTTTCAACTCACATAAAAGGAGTGAAAAACAGAGCCAATAGGGAGACCTGCCCCAAAACGGTTTGAATTTTCACTTGTTTGAATTTCACCCAAAATAGCAAAAATCAATTTTAACTAAAAACCATTCCTTTTTTTTACTCACATTTTTTTCTCTTTTTGTTGAGAAAAATGTTTGGAAAAAGAGAAAAGTGTTGGTCATGGTCATAAATTTTTTTTATAATGTTAATTCATAGTTTTATTAAGGGGGCGGGGGGTATTGTTTCCATATAACCAAAGCTTTATGCTACAATTTTAAAAATTAGCAATGCGGAAAATATAGGAAAAGTATTGTGTTTGCCTTAAAAATCTGAAACACAGCTTCAGATTACATATATCTGAAGAACTACATATATGTTATTGTAGGACCTTCCGACTAGTTTTTACTAAGATTCTATCTGTATGGTTGCATCTGTAGTCATCGCAGTTCTTAGTGTCTTATTACTGAAGTATTTTTACTTTTCCTCATTTATACCGTAGGTATATAAAAAAAGTTTTGTGTTTGCAAAAAATCCGAAACCGGGATGAAACCGGAATAATCCATTCCAGGCGTTTTAAGGCCTACTGAGAGGTTTTTGCAAAGTTATCTGTCTGTATGTATGTGTGTATCTGTTATCATCGAAGCGCCCAGTGTATTTATGCTAGAGTTGAAATTTTGTACACAAATTTAACCCGCAATAATGCCTTGAAAAATCATAAAGCACGGAAAAATGATGCGATCGGATTGATATTTGACACGCATGTGACTATGTATAAGACTAACATATGTGCCAAGTTTTATCTCATTATCAGCATTATTTAATGTTTTATTGAATGACTTGTGTACGTTTTTTAAAAAATGGGAAAATAATCTAATTGGGTTGAAATTTAGTTCCAGTTTCCAGTGTATATCGTTACCTAATAAATAAGTACACTAAGTTTCGTTTTAATACTTTCAAATTAATACAACAAGCAAATCTATGATATTTGTTGGATCATAAAAATTAAGGAGCATTGAGCGTGGTCATTGCTGCATGGATGATCGCTGAGAACGATAGGGATGCATTTACTATCTGAAGACGAGCAAAGCGAGTCAAAAGGCATGTTGCAGTATGAATTTGGTGAGCTGTATTACTGAGTCCGATGTAATGAGGAAAACTTCCGAGGTACCACGTACCCGATTTTTTTCCTAACTTTAGGTTTGCTTTCCAAATAATAATTTTATATGTCGTCATTAAATTTCATTAATTACTTAGTAAAAGGATATAAAATTCATTAAGCTTAGGAACTCATAAAAGTGAGTGTTGAGTGAGTGCTTTTTCATTAAATAACATGTATACGTTTTCCAAGCAATGGTTGAAAATGATCTAGTTGTGTCTAAATTTGGGATGAGACTGGCCATAGAGGACCAGGGCGGCGGCCAAAGAGGACGAGGGCAGACTGGCCATAGAGGACGAGGGCGGACTGGCCATAGAGGACGAGGGCGGCGGCCATAGAGAACGAGGGCGGACTGGCCATAGGTGACGAGGGCGGCAGCCATAGAGGACCAGGGTGGCGGCCCTCCTTGGACCCCTCATCCAAAAATAAACTTGAAGAAAAAATAACGAAAATTAAAAAATACTTTTCCTCATCACATCGGATTCGCTACGCTCATCTTCCCTATTTCAGTCTCGCTTCGCCCGTCCTCAGATAGTAAATACATCCGTTCCATTCTCAGCGGTCACACATACAACACTGACCATGCTCAATACTGCTTAACTTTTATCATCCAACAAAAATCATTAATTGTATTTAAACGAAACTTGGTGTACCTAATTATTAGGTAAAGGTATATACTTGTACCAAATTTCAACTCAATAGCATTATTTTCCAAATTTTGGCACACAATTTGGCATGAAACTTGGCACACTTGTTAGTACATGTAGCGTAAGTACACTGGATACTACAATGATAACAGACACACACATAAAGCTTCATAAAAGGGCTCTAGATATTTTTTTAAGTAATTAATAATATAATATAAATTTTAGATCTTTATGGCTCCTATATATTATACCTGGTCGTTTAGGGGCCTCATACGAAGCCTATGGTCCTTATCATACTTGGTTAGGGCCCAAAGCAGCAGAAAAAGGCTTTAGAGATTAAACATTAAATAGTTTAATTAAATATTAAATTTAATTGAATAAACTTTAGTTTTATTTAGGTTCATTTTTTTACTTAAGTTTATTTTGAATAATTTAATTTGATTTCTTGTTATTAAATTAAGACTGGTATGCTCATAAATACTACTCCAGTTAAAGAAGACCTCTCTACTTAGGAAGTAATATACCCCCCCCCCCCCCTTAGAGGTGTATGTTTGGGCCCTTTTAGACCAAACTCTCCTCGGGCCTTTTTTGCTCTGTTCGCCACTGAACAAGTATAATGTGAAGATTCATTTCAACCCGAATAGAGGAGAGAAAAATATGCGAGGAACCATGTACACTCCAATTTTTCCTCTTTTTCCGACTTATCTTTTCAAAGGTCTTCGGTTTATTTCTATAATTTTATACTACCGTGTTTTGCAAAACATGAATAGTTGACACCATTATATTGTGTCGGACAATTATATAATTGTCTCTCGCACAATTATATTGTGTCGGTTTATTTCCCTTATTTCTAATTTATTCAATTCCTCTTTCTGATATGTTCTCCTATTGCATTATCTTTCTCTGTAAATATTTATTTTATTTTTCCACTGATATTCTCTTTCTGTTTCGCGGAAAGATGAGATTCTGTTCTGTTCTTTTATGTTTCGTTCTTTTACTTTTTTAATCTCTTTCTCTTAATTTTTTATTATTGATTTGATCCAAAAAATATATTTTCTGTATCTATCTTCCTTTTTTTTCTTTTTTGATGCAATTCTGTTCAACTTAACCCTTTTGTTCATTCTACCTCATTCTGTTTTATTTTTGTACTTCGACGTTATTCTCTTCATTTTTTTCCTTACAAGATGTATTCTTCTCTTTTAATCTCTCCATTTGATTTTCTTATTTTTGTGTTGATATCTTACTATCTTATCTTTCAAATAACTCTCATTGGTTCTGTTTTAGTATCTACATCCTTTTCATTATTAAATATAGAAGAATACAGACGAGATACTTCGTACCGCTATTATAAATATGATATCCTTAAAATTAAGCTATGATAAAATGGAAATACAACATGAAGTAGGTACTTCTATTGTCTGTAACGTCGACAACTGAGCATTTCAAGTACAAAGGAAGATCAAGTTTACCCGCATGTACTTAACAAAACAGCTAAGTAGTAATCATACTTAATAAAATAAAGTGGTTTATTAAGAGACGGAAGGAAATATTAAATTATGAACTAAGTACTGCATCCCCGGTTTCTATATTTTAACACCTTGTGTGTCATAGTTACAGAGGTCACAGTTATATCCCGGAGGTCATAGTTACAGAGGTCACAGTTATATCACGGAGGTCATAGTAACAGTGGTCACAGTTATATCCCGGAGTATAGTTACAGAGGTCAGTTTACAGAGGTCAGGTCATAGTTACAGAGGTCACAGTTATATCACGGAGGTCACATTTATATCACGGGGGTCATAGATACAGAGGACACAGTTATATCACGGAGTTCATAATCAATAATAATTAATCATAATATTATTTTGTATATAACTACAGAGGTCATATTTATATCACGGAGGTCATAGTTATACATCACGCGGGTCATAGTTACATTACGGAGGTAATAGTTTGGTGGATATAGGGAAAAGTATCCCTTTTCAGACTCTGTTTAGGCAAAATTCTTCTAAAACAGCGAGCCTCGTGCCTCTGTTATGTTATTACTATGCTTGCTCCGTCATTTATAAGAGACATAAACTCGGGTATAGAGTACCTCGGAACGTTTTCTCACAATATCGGAGTAGCTACGCTCATCTTTAGCAATACGGACTCGCTTTAATATTATATATATATATATATATATATATATATATATATATATATATATATATATATATATATATATATATAATAATATATATAGAGAGAGAGAGAGAGAGAGAGAGAGAGAGGAGAGAGAGAGAGAGGGGGGGGGGAGATATGACTAAATGAATGCAACATTTCAAATGGATTGAATCATGACACCTAACACATCATAACACTATCTTAGTCATTCAATACAAAAAGCTACGGCCCTGATGGGGCCATCAGGGCCGTAGCGGGCCTAGCGGGTCCATAATGAGAACCTACGGGCGAGGAGGTTTCCTGGTTTATATAACATGATATTTTAAATTTTTTAACTTTATAAAAACATTATTTTTCGGATTGCCCAACTACGTACAAAATTAATATTTTTTAACAGTTTAGACTTTCTTGCATTAAAACACTGGATATAAGATAATAACAGACACACACACACACATAGACAGACAGACAACTTAGTAGAAACCACAGGAGGTGTGGTTTCTACTAAATTTTTTAAAGTCATGGTTTTGTAAAATCAGTGCTAACGCAATACTTTTTTTATTTACCTATTGTATAAATAAGGAAAAATAGACATTCATATGTGTTTTTCAGTACTTATGAGCATCATTGTTTTCGATTTTGGATATAAACAAGGTAATCGTAGCCATTTGATAAATAACGCGTAATATTTTTCACAATCACATGCTTTGCACACTAAACCTTCAGGAAACTAAATGATTGCATATATTTAATTCAAAGTCCCTGTTATTCAATTAAAAAATACAAAATTTAAAGTACGTACGAAACTTGGATAAAAATGTGACAATCCAAAGTTACAATTAATAAAAAGTTAATTTAACCAAGTTTGTCTCAGTCTGAAAGTTTCTGTTTTTAACTCTAAATTAATTGTAAAAACGTGTTGCCAACTTGAGTAAAGTTAAAATTTTATTTTAAACATGACATTTAAAGATAAAATCTAATTCAAGATTTTAATTAAACTATTTTATCCTTTTTAAGGAAGGTATATTATGAAACAATAAACGATATTAATCAAATTAATATTTTAGCGGAAATTGAAAATAAATTAGCTTAAGATATAAACATATCCATATCTTAACAAATATTATAAAGAAATTATTTTATTTTTGTTCACCTTTTCATACTTTTGCTTATCAATTGTTAAGTAATTTTTTGTGTTTTACTTATTTTATTTGCTTGTTTGTTAGGTTTTGCACTGATGATGGCCTCTAGTTAGGTTGAAAGCGCTTTGCCAATAAAGTTTTATTTAGTGGAGAGACTTCTTTTCTTTCATTATTATAGATATTATGAAGTTATCAACTTCGATAACTTTCAAACAGTTTTTAAAATCGGAATGAAACTTCATACAAAAATCAATTATATAAAAGTACAGAACCAACATGTTATTGAAATATGTATGGCGTCATTAACTCACAATGTTAATAGCAAAATTTAAAAAAAAAATACTGAAAATCGAAAACATTTTATAGATCAAGCACACGCATTGACAGTCCGGAATACGTAATTAAAGTTAATTGTTGTAAGTTGTTGTTGATTTTACTCCACTATAGTATATATACTATAGGTCCACAGTCTGCCTCCGTGGCCGTGATCGTAAAGGCGTTCGATTTCGGCACCGGAGGTCCGGGGCTATGCTCTAAGATTTTTTGAATAGTATTTGTATTAAAAAGATTTCGCCAACTTTAATGAATTCTTAGAGTGTAGTAGATGCAACCCACCTGAGGTGGTTCCGCAAGGTGAAACCCTGATGGGCCGAAAGGCCCTAAACGGCATTTATTTTATTTTTATTTTAGGTCCACAGGTAATATACTTTTTTCGTTTAACTGATATTTTTACTTTTCCTCATTTATACCGTAATTATATAGGAAAAGTAATATGATAGCAAAAAAGCCGAAACCGGGACGTCACCGGGATTAGCCGTTTCAGGTGTTTTTAAGGCCTCCTAAGTGGTTTTCACTAAGTAGCCTGTCTGTATGTGTGTATTTTTTTACTAATGATACAGCATGCTTCACGTATTAGTATTACATGCAATTAGCACAACAATAATACTAAACAAAAGGAAAGAAAGTTCGCGACAAATAATAAAAACGAGTTAGCAAATAAGGCAATGATAGCGTCAGAGACATCTTAACACATACTTATATATTAACTTATCACTGGAGTTACAGCTACTGAACTGTGTCAGTGTGTATGTCTGTGAGTGAGTGAGTGTGTATGTCTGTGAGTGTGTGTCTGTTAGCTCCCAATCTATTTATACTAGAGAGTTGAAACATTGTACAAAAATGAGTACCGGGTGTACGCCGTACCCGGTTTTTTTAATTTTGCTTTGTACCACCTAGTGCCATTTAATATAATTCTATTTAGTTTCATAATACTTCACTAAATACTAAATTTTACATTTTTTATTATACTATTCCTTCCTTTACATTAAGATACTCATTGTTAATTGGATTTTAACATATTTATCAGTAATTATAATGAATTATTTGTAAGAAAATTACAATAGATATAATATGTAATTGACAAAACAAATCTGTAATAATTGATAAAAACTTATATAAATAGAATGTTTGATAATACAATTTTCAATAAATATAAACTTGGTGTTTACCTACTAATTCTTACAGTTTTATTCTTCATTTATTGTATATTATATCTCTTCATTGATAATATTTTTTCTAACAAATTTTCTTGTAACCCCCCACTCAGAAACTCCAAAATTGTGGGGTTCCCAACAAAGATTTATTTGAACTAAATTGCCTAGTTACATTTACCTAACATACATGCTGGGAGAAGGTATGTTTACATTTATTTCACTATGTTATTAAACGTTTATGGGGTCAGTAAAGTTCCCTCATCACGTCCACCTTTTATTAAAGATCCTTGGTTTTACTAAAGATGGCAATACTTTTACAATAAATAATAAAAGAAAATGCTTGTAAAACCAAAGTACTGTAAAGGAGAAGAAGATATAAAAGACATGAGAGAATATAAATTTACATACAATACATACATAATGTTGAATCCACACTCCTTTTGATTTTAACCTATACGTACTTAAAGAATAAACTTATCTCTTACAACAAACCTTTTATATACTCGTAGATTGGAGAAATCATGAATATGCAAAAATTCTATTGTTTATGTAAGATGTAATTATTGTCTATAAAAATAGTACTGATATTTCGCTGAAAGGGGAGGGGCGATTATTACAGAGGGAGAAAAATTAGTTCAAATTTTTGCCCAGGATACGGCTTTAGATCTAATTTTTGAAAGGGGTGATTTGTATTAAGGGCTTAGTATATAATGTTTCTTATTATTAAAAATGGTGTATAATATAAAACTTTTAGCGCATTTCTTTTAAAAAATGCGCTACTTGGGTGGAGCAGATGAGTGCGAACCAAATCTGGGAGTAATACGATAATCAAAACTCAGTACAAAACTTCCTTATAAAAATAAGAAAGGAAAGAAATAAAAAGGCAGTAGATAATAATAGGTGGTTAGTCTGTATGCATCTTATTTGAACTGGCTTAGAAAGGGAGGTATGCTAGCGCTAAGTGGGGGAAACTTGCAACACCCCCACCCGACTCAACTTCATTCGCTTCTAAGCACCCGATACGGTCGGAACTCCGTGCGTTTCTAACCAACCCACCGACTAACTAATACATCGTCCGAACAAAATATATCAACATAACCCACCTTGTGTTTGCGCGTTTAGTGTTTTTGTGTTTGTGCATTTATTAAATCTAAATGTTAACATATTTAGTGATTTAAAAACCCCGATTATTTAAAAGCAAAGTGAACAATGTTTTTGTGATTATCTGTTTTGGATTCTTTATTATTTGGATTTTTCTTTAGTATTGGAAGCTTGATATTGAAAAAATGGATAAACACAGATACAAACTGGGATTGATTCTTCTCTTCTTTTTAATAGGTATGTTTAATTGCTCTTTGTAAATAATGGACGTACATAAAACTACGTTGACACAAGGAATTGTGTCGGAATCGAATTCCAAAACACTTGATTACACTCTGTGTAGATGGATTCAAGTCCTTTCTTGTTCTTTATATTATAGTTCACATTCCTAACTTCAATCCTCTGTGTGTGCTTTGTTATTAAATTTATCGAATTAAACAGATTTGATTTGAAAAATCTGACCGAGATAACACGATTCCCTCGATATGTGTCTAAAACCGACCAATAGGATTAAGACATCACAGACTTTGGACTGCTTTTGTACTTTTCTAGTTTTACTGCTGGTTAATATTTTATTTTCCATGATTGCAATATGTTCATACGCTGTTATATATATTCTGTTGATATGTAAGTATATATGAGTGTGTGTGTTCTGTACTGTAAGAATTATTAAATTGCTTCTATTTTACAAACAACTTCCTCGTCGCTAAACGGAATTTGTAAACATTACTTGGCATTGAGTGAGACTTATTTTTACATCGAAATAAGTCTTACTTATTTAATTAATTATAATCTTCTTGAATTCTTGTTTACAACATAAGAATAAGTCTTACTCAATCTCTCTTTAATACCTTTTTAATAACATTTAGTCCAAGAGCCGAACCTGACTAAATGTGACTCATTTTGTACTACTTCAAACCAAACATTTTCTAAAGATGTACCTTAAATTGTGTAGAATAAACATAGATCATAACATCCAGAGTAGAGCCCTTCATATGGTTCCGAATGCTCAAAATATTATAAACTCGAACAAATTTTAGTTTTCTTGATATAAGTGGTTCCCTGTGGGTCGTGTGCAAAACATGAAGAAAACGTTTTTTAAAGCTGATTACATGTTCTATGAAACTAGTGTTTAATTATCAAAATCGGATATCTACAAACAAAGTTATGGCTTTTTCAAAAACACCAAAAAAAGGTTACTTTATGCAAAGTCAGAGGATTTTTTTACTTGAGTATCTTGCTAATAACACAGGAATAAGTCTTACTCAATCTCAAAAATAACGTTCTTGTATTAATTGTTTATAGTATAGGTATAAGTGTTACTTATTGTCATGGAATGTTCTTTAAGTAAGACCCTGCGGAGTTGCTTCTATTAGTTTATAAGACTTGTTTATTACCGTCGGATATTTATTCTAATTCAATGTCAACAGTTTATGTGATAAGACAATAATGTATGATAAGTTACAATTAAAATAAACTTGATAAGCACGATCCCTAATCAATTCTTAGTACCATCTTAGGAAATAAATGTTTAAATAGAATAACAATAAATATCTAAATTGTTATGTAAAATACCTCTAATATCAGAAATATTTTATACAAATTACCGCAAAGCTATTTAGTTATAGTTATCATCAAGAAATAAAGGAAAGAATATTTATTCTGGTTCTAGAAAGTTTTTTGATTATAAACTAACCTTTTATAATGGCTCTGGGAGGCAGTCTGAGAGGCGGCCCTCGTTAGCCGGGGGGAACGGCTAGTTAATAAAATTAAACTTCGTTAAATTCACCCTTTTACCAATCCATCTTAATTTAAAGTTTTTGAACTTCAGACTTATAGTAATCAATTTTGACGTAGGAATAAATGTTATTAGAATTTCTATATTTTCGCATTTCTGGGAGGTAGTCTGAAATCATAACTCCAAGTTAATTCTTATTCATGTTTTTCCTTAGAAAGGAATAGATCTTATTTGATTTTTAGGAATAGTCTTGCATTTAGATTAATCTCCCTAAATATGATTAACTTTTAGTTTAAAATATTTTTATCAATAATCTTTACTTTTTACTATATTTGCGATATCTTGCTTTGTTTTAAAATTATTTCTTATCATTGCTGTTTTTGATGAAATTTTGGTAACCAGCTTAGCTGTCAATACCCACATAAGCCCTGCTTTTTTGTACATTTTATTCTTTATTCTCTTTATTTTCGGTGGTATTTATTAAAACTTATATTTATTATATTATTAATATATTAAATTAAAACATAATATCAAGGCATATTTTTATACTCCTTGATATTATTAGCTTTTTAGACGAAAATAATTTAATCACTTAAAATAATACCATATATATAGAAGGAGTGTATTACATATTATTAATATAAAATAAAATGAAGAGTATGCTATATTCTTAAATTTAATACTTTAGTTGAATTTATGAGTATCAAATTTATTATTTTACCTTTAGTTCTATTTTATTATTATCAGTAGTATTTTACCTTTAGTTCTACTTTATTATTGTCAATTGTGTTTTTAATTATGTATTACAAACTATGTATAAAGAGAAGCTCAATAACAGTTATTTATTTATTTTTATTTTATTTTCCGATGTATTTATTTTGTATTTACTTCTTAGTTTTAATTTATTTTTTACCATATTGATAATAATCAATTTAATCTTCAAGTTTAGCTGATGCTTTACTCATATGTATATTTTTACTTTCTTATTATAATTATTAAAGTTGCTAAAAAAGTACTGTGTTCAAAAAGTCTTAAGTCTGAAATCCTCCCTAAATGGACTAGTTATTATTACTCTTCCTCATTTATACCGTAGGTGTATAGGAAAAGTATTGAGTTTGCAAAAAAATCCGAAACCGAGATGTCATCGGAATTATCTGTTTCAGGCTTTTTAAAGGCTCTTGAGTAGTTTTTGCCAAACTATCTGTCTGTCTATTATCATCGTTACCCGATTTTTTTGTTAAATTTATTTTGTTCTAATTTTATGACAATTATGTTTACTAAAGTTTTTTTTTTAATATAATTGTACCCAAGAATTCTGTGCTTACATCTCGTATTTTGTATAATTTGAAGTGGAAGACTAAGTTTAATCTCCTATGAAGTTTAAACTTTATTCTTGTTTAATGTTGCATTTCATTGAGCTTATTTAAATGTAAAAATTTATTGGTGTTAAAAACTTTTAAAAGTATATATAAATGTTGTGCTGAAGTATGTAAAAGGTCCCTTGAAATTTTTAAGTTCCAAATATAACTTATTGTTATATATGAATAAATCCCGCCCAAAATCTAAAGAAATGTTCTTTTTGTAATTTTTATTGTACTATCCCTAACAGGTACCGTAAAGGTAACTTTGTACCCTGTTAAGTACCCTTTTTACAAATCCAGGTACCAAAAGGTAAAAATGCTAAAATAGATTAGGCCTTTGATGGCCCTCTCAGGTAACAAAAATAAAAAAAATGGTCCAGAGGGGAAAACAGATGGTATTGTCTGTCTGTAAAGGACGCTTTTAAAAATTGATTTGGGTTATTTTTTGAAAAATATGTTGCCGAACCCAAACCGAAAGGTACAAAAGTATACAGATTAAGTATCAATTTTTTCTCCTTTAGTGGAGATAATTTTTTTTAATTTTCCTGATTGTTGACTCGATCTAATGATCTTGTATTGACGCCATCGTATTCTTTGTTTTCGCCACGGAGATGTTTTACTAGAGCAGACATCGCTATCATAATACATTTAGAGGATTTAAGAATCTTTTTGGGGCTCTCAACCTTATTGAGGCTGTGTTGTTGTACCTAATAGTAAATTATTAAAATTCCCTGAAGTTGGCCACCCTGATGGTAAAGCTAGTTAGTCTTAACTCTCCTCTGTTTCTTAGCATTGGTGGTTTCCTTAAAAAAATGTAAGTTCAATATCTATAATGTGCCTGTTATTATTCTAGATTTTACACATTTTAGATAAATTCATGTTCTGGCATTGTTTTCTAAATCATTCCACTTTTAAAATATTATTTCCATCCATATCAGTTTTAATGGAAAATATTTCATTATTCAGTTTTAGTAAAAAAAAACTTTTATAGTGGTATCAAAAACAATAATTAATATTTATGTAAAAGAATAATATTTAAATAATCGGGTTCAAGTTTTAATCCCAGCGATGATAATTGTTTATTACCATTTATATGATTATGAAAATAATAATCTATCCACTAAATGACCGCGCTCGATGCTGCCTAACAAAAATGACCTGGATCTAAGAAACACCTTGTATTCTATATAAGGTTATAGTATATTCTATATTCGGCTAGTATATACTAGCCGCATTATTACACAGCAGTATATTTTAAACTTAGTGTAATTGTTTATTGTAAAAAGATAAACATGTGTTGATATTCAACTCGATTGGATAATTCTTCGATTTTCAACGATTTATTATATTTTATAAATCTTATACATGTCTACATGTACACGAACTAAGACACTTATAGCATATTTTGTCTATACAGCTGGGTTATGCAAAAACTTGAGTTCCGTGGACTCTCTTTTAATTAAAATTAGAATTGGCGGACCCCTGATAATTGTTGGCCTACCCCCAGCCCCCCAATGTATCCGATGATTTTAACCATCAATTGAACGCTTCATCGTTTTTCAAATATCTTATTTTGTCTAAGATAAGATCTAAGAATTTTATAAGTTGAAAGATTATAATTGTTAAGAGTAAAGAGTCAAAATTTATATGAAATGTCCTGTTTCTAATACAGTGGTAATCATTCCAGGTTCTTGCTATTAAATACAGCGACCCCCCACTTTTCTGCCTTGTTACTTACAACTGAAAAAATTGGAGGTTTAATATTTCCGTTTACCAATTAAAACTTAATAGTTTCTTGCTTTTTGGTTAATAATTTCTTGATGCTATGGATTATATCTTATAATAAACTGTTTAAATTCTTTATCGATTTGCTATAATAGTTTAATTATTAACTCGCGCACACCCGTGGGTCCGAGGACCTCAGTTAGCGCAACCCTGTTATATGGGACTACATGCGTGCCAAATTTAAAATGATTCCCATGATTTGTCCGGGTTTTATGAATTTTGGAAATTTTTGTTTCTTTGATGTTGTCACTAACGAAGGTTAATGACGTCATAGAAAAATTATTTTCTTATCATTAAGACTAGACGTAATAATTGATTTATGCACCTAGTACCTAGGTTCAACCCTTGCATAAACAGCTGGGACCTACTTTGATAACAGACACAAAAATGAAAACAGATAACTTAGGAAATTTTTCCTTTTAAGAAAACGCCTAAAAGAAATAATGCAGATGACTTCTCGATCTCAAATTTTAGGTGCAAACAAACTCTTTCTAACCAACAACAACACCTAAATCTCTTAGCAAAACCATTATTGACTTCTGTTAATTAACTCTTTCTACCTACAGTTTAAATGAGGAAAAGTAAAAATAATTATTTCAGAAAGAATGTTCATTGACCAACAAGTGAATGTGCTAGGCACAATATGTGCCTTATGATGCCATAGACCTGTGGATCTGTCTAGCATGACGAGGTCTCGTGCCGCCGTACTTTACTGCCTGGTGATTAGCCTACCGTAAAATTGATATTATATCATATGGTAATAACAACCTTGATTACGCCTACACCCGCATTCCTATCTATCATTATCAACCTGTTCGTTTCATCCATGTGTTTCATCGATTATTTTGTATATTTTTGTTTCTTTCTTTATTCAGTTTTATTACTTATTTTATTATTTTTTCTTGTTTCTTTGTTTAGTTTTTATTTTCACCTCTTATCTTACTAGTAAATATGTATTTTTATAACATATTATTATTTTTTTTAAGACGTTAAGCTGTATCCCTTTTAACTTATTTTTAATGTTGATAGTCCAAGAACTTTATGCCACATTAATTTATTTTTTTATTATCCCGTTCTTGGACTATCTGCATTAAAAATATATATTTTTTTAAATTATTTTAATTTCGTTTTTCTTTCTTTATTTAACTTTTTATTACAATTTATTATTGTTGCTGTTAGTAATGCTTTGTACCCCTTATATCTCTACTTTCTTTGATGTAAACTTATTAATGTGCTCTATTGACTAAATGCAACTTTGGTGTCGCGGTTCAGAAAATATTATATATGTCAACTAAGATGAGAAACCATACTTATGGGGGCTATTAGATGTTTTACATTTATAATAAGAAATTATAAAAATGATTAAGGAGGGCTGCTTAAATGAATTCTACGAAATTAGTAAAACACGACACCAGTGCGGCGTTGCGGTCTCTTCAAAGATAGGAGGTTTATTTTTCTGCTGTACTTTATTTTGCTACCTATAATTGCTTGAATTAGGTAAAAATGAATTCTTTTTAAAACTTTTTTTTGAGAAACGTTATTTTTAGTAAATGTTTATTTCCTATATTTAAATAAATACGTTTCTTTGAGTACATTTTTAATGTAAATTACTTATTTTAAACGATTTTGATTAGCGTGCTGTCTATTCTTAAAAATCAAGACAATCATACGTTTCAAAGTGTTCTTTCAGGACACCCGGATTTAAGACTGGACTGTCCCGTAAAACCAGGACACCTGACAACCCTATTCTGAAATAAATTGTAATTACTATCTTATGGTTATTTACCTAATATTTTTTATAATAATGTAACAAAAAATTCATTTTCATTAACAAATTTTCTAGGTCTCTGAATAAACTATGTTTTAACTCGTACCAATAATTAATAGAATGTGATTGGTTGTTTATTTTTTGCTTGTAACCTGCTCTATGATTGTTTTAAGGTTATTAATTTATATTGTTTAACTTATTAATTTATTGTGTTTAACTTATTCATTTATTGTCTTTAGGTTATTAATTTATTGTCTTTCGGTTATTAATTTATTATGTTTAGGTTATTAATTTATTGTGTTTAGGTTTTATTTATTGTGTTTAGGTTATTATATTATTGTGTTTAGGTTATTAATTTATTGTGTTTAGGTTATTAATTTATTGTGTTTAGGTTATTAATTTATTGTCTTTCAGTTATTAATTTATTGTCTTTTGGTTATTAATTTATAGTGTTTAGGTTATTAATTATTTTTTGTAAGTTAGCGAAATAGGGCTGCTTACTTATTCCCCTTCTTACAAATGGAGAGCCTTAAACCAAAACAATTTTCAAAAACAGTTAGTTTTGACAGTTAGTAAATGTCTGACATATTCATTTCAAGACAATTAAATGTGAAAGAAGAAGAAGAAGGTTAATACCAGTCGGCTTTAAGAACATTGCTTGTGTTTTGCTTAATAAACGTTCTGTTATTATAAGTTACTCGCATTTCATCCTGTACATTTGCTTATATTATTAATATAAAGTTGTCGTGTTAATTTTCTAAAGTTTTAAAGTTCAGTTTTTAACCTCTTTCTAGAAATATATGATCAAATGTACGTAATGTGTAACCTGAATGGTTTCGTTTGTTTACATGATGTAAATTCTATTGGTCTGTTTCAACTCGTACCAATTAATAATAGAATGTGATTGGTTGTTTGTGTATTGCTTGGAGCCAATATTCATTTTGTCACGTCACCCTACAGTAACGACTCAGATAAATCAACATGATCGTCGTTTGAGCGGTATTTCTTACACTTTATTTGTATCCCTTATTTAGTCCTATTATTTGTAATATTGTTCAAAATTAATTTTTCAATCCATTAATTAATTCCTTTTTACAGAAAATAATTGTTAGTGTTGAGTTTATTTATTAATTCATCGAGATGAAAACGCCTTTGGTGTTTTGCTTGTTCCACAGTTTCTTTATCTTCGTGTTTTAAATTTTTGAATAGAATTAAAATCCCCCTCCCCCTATCTTACATCGGATCCAATTTATATGTAAAGAGGATTTTCATCCTGTTGTGAAAAACAAGAGAGGGGAAGCAACAAGGAGGGGGTTTAGCAAAGAAAACATATTTTCACAAATTCGTAGAAATACTTGGTTATGGTTTGAAGAGGTCTCTTACAATGCTTAATATTAAACCATGTGGAAAAATTATGAATATTAACTCAAATATCCCAGTTAAGTTATATTAACTCGAAATATTTAGCGAAACTCGAATCGAAACACCCCTCTTTAAAACATGAGGTATTTAAAATTATTGTTTGTATTTATAATATTATTTTGCATGCAGCTCAGATGTTTGACGTAATTTTATTAGTGCATAATTTTTTTTTAATTAAGGGAAGCGAGGCATTACTCATCAGTCTGATATGCTTATTATCCAAAATCTGATTTTATTTTTAACTTATTTGTTTGTGCTGTATTGTTCTGTTCCTAAATTATATTCGGGACTCAATTTTCATCAAAAACATATCAAATGTGGTTTACGCCTTATTTAAATCTATAGAATGCATCTTGTTTTTTTTAAGGATTTAGAAGGCAGGGTTCTTAGGGGTTAAAGAGCTTGTTTAGTTTTCCAACTACCTAGTTGTAACCTAACATGTCTGAGTATAAACTCTCCATTAAGATAAACTATTTTTTAATATTATGCTTCTAGTCCATCTCTATATACCACATAAATGCAACAATTTTATATTTTAACCAAAAGAACTTTATTTTTTTAAATAAATAAATATTTGATTTGATAAAATGTCAGCGTTGCGGATAAAGACAGTAGCGGTTAGACAGTGTTGACAGTTTGATTGTCAATAATTGGGGTTGTTTTGTTGGTAGAATTGTTTCGTAAAAACACATCAAACACTTCACGGATGACTAGTCAGTATCTGACAACTCACCTCACCGTGTCCTAGATATTATTTGTTGGACACTTCGTTTGTTCTTTTTATTGACTTTTCTCCTTGTAAAGGCGAATAATAGACAATAAGTAAAAACTTAAGAGTAACAAACTAAATCCGGGCAGCAAAACTATCGTTGTGGGATCGGGTCTTATCTTTATCTATCTTACAACCTACTATATAGCAATCTTAATTAAAATTTATTTAACGACCAATTTTCATCAGATATATATATATTTGTGTGGGTGTGTTATGTGTATACATACTCAAGCAGCCAAAGGTAGAATAATACTTTTTTACAAGAATAATAATAATAATAATGTCTGTTTTGAGCATTGCCAGATAAATACTGCAGGAACTATCTCAGGTGGTAGTACCACCTGTTACGCTAGTAGTGTAATCTATATTAACAATAATTTACTTAAGTAATTTATCCTTAGTCTCACTTTTAAGTTTATAGAATTCATACATTTTTTTATAAATTAAAAACAATGACTTTAATTATATAAGTTAATAAGCTATAAAATTAAGCTATGGCCATTTCACCCAACACTGTGGGCATCAACAGGCTAATAAACTAAACACTACATTAACAACTAAAAAAATCACAGAAAACAAATAAAGCACATATAATAAGACTAGAATTAAATAAATAAATAATCAAGGTATTATATAAAGTATTATTCTATCTATTTATTTATTTAATTCTAGTCTTATGTATATGTGCTTTATTTGTTTTCTGTGATTTTTAGTTGTTAATGTAGCGTTTAGTTTATTAGCCCGATGATGCCCACAGTGTTGGGTGAAATGGCCATAGCTTAATTTTATAGCTTATGAACTTATAGAATTAAAGTCATTGTTTTTAATTTATAAAAAAATAATAATAAATAATAATAACTAATAAAAAATAATAATTTACTTAATAAAATCTTAGTGCGTGGCTTGGGATGCGATCCCTTGACCTCCATTAAGTCAAAAGTCGGTTTAACTGACGCTCTAAAAACAATCATAGACGACTTATTTTTGTATTGTTAATAAATAAATAAAATGTGTCAAATAAAAAAAAAATCTTGTTGTAACTATGATTTTGATTCTTTTTTAAAACGAATTTTCATCTGATTTGTTTCATGGAAACATGCATTGTGACTTTCATGTACCATGTTGTACTGTATTTTCTACAATAGAAAGTTTTTATCTGTTGTTATCTACTGTAAAACTTTCCTCTTATCTCAAAATTGATAAAAAGAAAAGCCTTTAGATCTCTTTCCGTTTAAAGGAATACATCGTTAAAAATCTCTTTCGCGATACACAAATCTAAGTTTTTTCTCTAAAAATATAAATTCATCTATCACACACCTGTCAAGAATATTTTGGTTTTTTTCTCACATCATGAAAAACTCTTTTTGGATCAATTTCTCTCCTATCTTAGTATTCGTTCGATCATTGATGTGTGTAGCAAAATTGTATCATGTTTGATGAAGCAATAGGTTTAGTGGTGAAATTGTGCGACACTGCTTCTTTATCGAATATAAAGTATCGAATTATATATATATTATTATAAAGTATATATATATATATTATATATAATATATATATATAATATATATATATATATATAATATATATATATATTATATATATATATATATATATATATATATATATGAGAATATGCTACTTTTAAAACTACGAGTACAACTAATTGCTATAGGACAAAGCGATGTTGCTGCGAAGCGTCCTCTAGGTCAGACTACGCGTAGCCTCGTCGATCAAGAGGCTAAAGACCTCTTGTTGCAACGGTAGGCGGAGTTGGGGCGTGAATTAATCTACTGTCTACCCGTCTTTAAAACATTTTTATTTTTTGTTCAAAAAGTATTAAGTGACAAAATGTGTCATAATAAATTATGTTAAGCGAAGGCAATCTAGATGCCTTGGAAAGGACAACCTTTAAGTATTAGACACTTTAGAAGAGTTTGGGTTTCGACCTAAGGTTTTATATCTGCTGTGTCATTAGTTGGATGATACGTAGAGAAGTCCAAACCCACATAAATATGATCTTATTTATCTATGTTTGAAGTCAACCACATTTGTGGTCGAAGTTGTTAAGGCGTCAGTCAAAACACACCTGTTGCAAAGTTAGTTTCCCGCGTTCTGGGTTTATTCTTGTTAGCTCCCTACTAATCTAATCGTAGACTTGAAATATTTGATCTGTTACAACTTATCTAAAAGTCTGACCTAAAGATGTAATTTGGTATTACATGTCTAAAATTTAAACCAAAAAATGTGATTTGATATTTCTAATCTAAAAGTCTGATCTGAAAATATGATTTATTTTATATTTTTTCTACTCAATTTATTAAATTTAGACGGGAAAATGCAAGAAATAATAATGTGTGTTACATATATAATGATGTAAATAACAATACTGTTTTATATCGTTTTATTGTTACTTATCAAACCCCCCCCCTACTGCCTTTTTATTAGTATCCCCACTACTTAGTAAATATCCCTACTTCTTAATAACAATAGCCACCTTTAAATAAGTATCGCCACTGCTTAGTAAATATCGCCACTTCCTAATAACAATAGCCACCTTTAAATAAGTATCGCCACTGCTTTTATGTCTTCATATTTTATTATTATTTTTCTAAATTTAACGATTCCCTACTTTGTTATGTTAATATGCCTTGTTTTAGTTACTTTTTTTTATTTGTGTATTATTGGTAATAATAATAATGCCCGTTTTAGGGCGTTTTTGCCCTAATAATAATTTGCCCGCGAGAACAACATCGGGTAGGTCACATCTACTATGCTCAAAGTAAGGCTAAAGTTGGCGAAATCTTTTTAAATCTAATTCTATTCATAAAACTGAGAGCATAGCCCGGGCTGTGAATCCTGGACCTCCGGTGCCGACTTCCAGTACTATATGACCACGGCTGCGGAGTCAGATATATTATTGGTAATACATTGCCAATAATAATTTGTGTTGTATTTATACCGCTGCAGGGAAACAGTTCACTAAACTATCAGATTGTTTAATATTGATAATTTATTTCCACCCTATTTCACTCTCCACATTCCTTTTATATCTATTTCAACTATTTTTTGTAACTTAATACATTTGAATTTCCAGCACACCAGTTTACGTTAACTTTATAATCTGTCTAACTCCAGAATACCTCCCGCAAGGTATCCCAATGAACCAAAGTTCAATATTTATTTTTTTCTAAGACTTATACTTTGTCCTTTCTATTCTAAAATAAGAAAGCTTTGTTGTCTTCCTTATCCCCTTACCCTAAAAAGAATTGTATCATTCTAAAAGGAAATTCTGTTCTAACCGTTATTAGAAATAAAAGTAAAAAATCAACGCCTTCCCATAAATATTAACCAATCAATAATTCAATTAATAAAAGTCCAAATCTATAAAAATTAATAGCCATTTTTAACTCTTTCTCTTAAATCTTTCTATACTATATCTTCTCACCTTTTTCTATATTTTATTCGACTTTTTATATTCGCTCTTTCTATCTACTCTTCTTGTTGCTTTTATTTTTCTTTCTTTAATTTTTTATTTCTTTTCCATTTTTATTATTTCCAACTTCTTTAACTCTTTTTTTTATCTATCTTACTTCTAATTATTACATTCTCTAGGACTTAATAATCCCTTTTGACGGTTTCTAACCTTCATAAAACTTGTTATAACCTATATTTAAAGAGTAACCCAAAAAAAGTATGCTGGTCCTAGGTACCTCTAGAAGTACTTATTTTGAATAACATTAATCTCAAACAATTCATCCTTGATTAAAAGGTACCCTATAGCCTAACCCCCACTCTAAAAAGTACACCTTACCTATTTGATTGCCTTCTTATCTTTTAGTACAATCTTCTTTACAAATTCTAAAGTGTACTAACAATCATCCTGGTTCCTATGAAAGACCTTCATTAGGGTTACCTAAAACATAAGGTAACGCCTCTTTTTAATAAGGATTTTTTAACACCCATCTTGAAAGTTTAATATCTGAAATTTAAAACGATAAGTCAGGTATTGTTCCGAAACGTGATTGTAGAAGACCTCCCAGTAAGAGGTGTTGATGTTCAAGTTTTAAAAATGTTGATGTTTTTTTTTTTGTTTAAAATTTGTGGAATTTTTGTATGAGATTGGTGTTAACAATCAATGACTAATAAACCAAAAACGGGAACAGGGTACCTCGGAACTATTTCTTATTAAATCGAATTCGCTATGCTTATCCTCCCTGCTTCAGACTCGCTTCTAAGTTTAAGAAAGTCATAGCTACATGCGAGATCGCATTTAATCAGATCGCATCATATTTACGAGTTTTATGATACTACGAAATTTTTGCTAAGGCATTGCGGGGTAGTGACGTCATAAAAATTATTTTACAAATAGGTTAAGTACAGCGGTAGACTGATTTTTGTACAAAGTTTCAACTTTCAAGCATAAATACACTAGAAGCTACGATGATAACAAACACACACATACGCACACACAAGTTTGTGAAATCCACTCAGGAGGCCTTAAAAACACCCTTAACGGATAGATAGTTCCGGTAACATCCCGGTTTCATATGGGGGAAATTAAAAATAATATATATATATATATCCTAAGGGGGATTGGTTCCGATAGATGATTGGGACCAATCGTCTACAAGCCCCTACCAGCGCAGGGGAGGTATCCTGACCTCCCAGGATTCCTACTTATCACCTACTGTAACCAGGCTACAGGCTACAGGCCTGGAACTATACTTTCTTTGAGTGCTATCGTACTGTTTTTACTCCTAATGAAGTAACATTTTTAGACTAGGAAATTAGAATATTTAAATATTTTTATCTTACTATTTAATAAAAACTAATACATCTGATTCTTAACACAAGCACTTATTATTTTAAGTGTCAAAACTAATAAGTTTAGTACACAATACAAGCGCTTATTGTTTTGATTAAAAACATTAATGCCTTTGGTATTTTTATGCATACTAACATTTTATCAAATTTAATATTAATTTTTTTGTATTATTATTTATTCATTTATTCTATTTAACCATTGTTTTTATTCTCTTCGTTAATCTTTTATGTCTTTTACTTTAATCAGTTTTTATCGGATTTGATAAAAAGAAAAGTTTTTCCAGTCTAACCTTTTGTGATTATTGACTAAAATATTAATGAAGAGAACCTGATGAATAGAGGAGAGGAGGAAGGGGAAGTAGTTAGACATCAAATACAAATACTTTCATTTTTTTGTTCAAAATTAACTTTTTTCTTTTGAATTTTTTGTTTTATTGTTGGTTTGCTTACTCAGGGCAAACTTGTTGAATCGATTTTCTTTCTTTTGTATTTATTCAATAAATTATTATTATTTTATATTCTCTTTTATCAATAATTTCGAACTTAATTATTTTTAATACCATTAGGGTCGCTACTGTTGATTTCCTTTTATTTTCGTCTATTATTTTACTTTTTAGCATAAATATGTATAATATTTTTTTATATTATTTATTGTTGTATTTTTTTTTCTAATTTCGTTTCTTTTTTTTTTTTTTTTTTTTTTAATTTCATTTTAAGAATTTTGAATACAATTTGTTCCATTTCACATGGAGTAGTAGTAATGTACTCCACTACTTGTTATTATTACCTATAATATTTATTTTATTTCATTTGGTTTAGTGTTATAATGTCCCCAAAAAGTATTGTCCAGAAAGTTATTATTTGCCCATATGTTTTGAATTAAATAGGAAGACTTTTAATAAAAACTTTATAAAAATATTAAGTGAATTACTAGATAATTTGCTTTTTAGGGTTTAATTTTTTCTAATAACCTTATAGTTAATCATAATTAAAATTAGTTTTAACAATGGTAAAACCGATTTTAACATTATTTAAATAACAAATTTCAAAATTAAGTTTCATAACCAATTACTTGTTCCTAACTTACATAATTACAATTTTTATCATTTGATTATAGGAACCTTTTTTTTTAAAAAAATAAATAATTCACCCCCACCTCTACCCCTCTTCATGACTCCAACCTCAATAAACTTATTTTTTCTTCGAAAATTCCCTAAAACAATCTAATAAAAAATCTATTAGTATAACTTAAAAAGGTTGTAGTACATCTTATTTAGAAGATTTAAGGGTTCAGATATTTTCTTCTTTTAGGGATTTCAGGTCCTTTTCCCGTCCTGTTCAGGTCGTGGTTCTGATGCCAGATGTACCTTCAATTTTTATTCGTTTTAAAGGTACATTGAATTTCAAGTGTTCTGCTACTATATAGGGATCGTGAGCCACGAGCAAATAAACTACTAATTTTATTAAGTGGTTCTGTCTATTCTAAAATAAATATATTTTGTAAAATTAAATCATCTTTAAAATCTCTTTTACTTTTAAATTATTTTTTAAGCTGTTTCTTCGTCTAATTTATCTCGAAAGTCTTCAAACTTATTATTATCAGATTAATCGGAAAAAAATCCGCTATCAGCATCTAAGAATGAACCAAAGAACAATGAATGGAATGGAAAAGTTAAAAAAGAGGAAAACAAAACATTTTCCGTGACATATCATTGAGCTGTCTGGACAACGTACAGTTCGATACGCTTCAGAATTGACCCTCTTAATCCTGAAGAAAATCTTTTTATGGTTCAACAATTCTTTGGATTTTAACAAACAATTTTTCGGCTCTTAACCAATCTTAATTTTCGGCTATTAGTACCAAATTATTGCTTCTATGATTCTTTTTACCTATTGCTTCATGTCTTGAGATATGGAAAGCTTTCCACAGGCCATTTTTACCGAGGCCTGGGGAGCTCTCTTAGCATATATATATATATATATATATATATATATATATATATATATATATATATATATTTTGTTGCAGTTTCTCTGATTAGTAGTTTTGTAAATATACTATACTTCTATAATTTTAAATATATATTAGTCTAAAAAATCTTGATTTGTTTAAATTAAGTTATATGCGATAGAGTAACAACTAATGCAGATAGTGAAATATTACTGTGTAATATTAAATAATAAAGATAATAATAAAATAAAATAATAATAATAAAGATAGTATTACTTTGTTTGGTTCACATATATACGAAGTTGTACAAAAAGTGATATATTGATATTGACAATCGAAGGCTCGATTGAAATTTTTGCTGATTCATCAAAGTGGGTGGGTTAGTGACGTCTTACAAAATTCAAATAAACTATAGGATTCTGGACATTTTAAAGGTCGATTGAAGAGGTAAAATTAAAAGTTATCGTGATTCATAGAAACTAAAATATATAAAAGAACAGTGTGTCCACCCTACAAATTAGGCTCCTTCCTCCTCCATAACCCTGATATGATATGCTTATTTAACTTTAGAAATTCGCTTAATTACAGCAAATATATTCTTTATTATTACTCATTAACTTTTTTTTTAATTTACCTATCTAATATTAGCGTTTAAAATATTTATCCACATAGATTAATAAAAACAGTTTATCCTTTTTTAATTTGATTTATAAATAAATAATAATAAATCAGGCAATAAATTGAAAAAAATAAAATAAGAAATATAAAAAGATAGAAAATAAAAGAAATGTATAAAGATGAAAGTCCAATTTTTTTGAATGATTGTTAAAATTAGGACTCCTTAGTTGAGAGAATTCTTTAGGTTTTGAACTTCTTCTCTGGCATTCCTGACAAAATACTTTACCCCACTCCATCCTCTCCTTCTGGACTTCAAGACAAGATTATAAAAAATAAAACTCGTTTTCTTCTCGGACGGAAAAAATAATGAAACCAGACTAACTACCTATACATATTAAAATCCTGTTTTTGTATCTCATCTTGACTTTTTTTATATATTTTTTAATTTTGTATTCCTAGTTATTATCTTTAATGATGGAAAACCTCATCATAAAATTTAAAAAAAAAATGTTACCACATGTAAGCTATTTTATTTAAGTTTATATCGTTGTTGAGTTTAAATTTATGTTACTTGACGTATGTTTTAACTTAGTAAATAAATTTAATTACATTATTAATTGTTTGTTTAATAAATTTTTAAAACCTTAGTATTAACAGTGTTAACATTTAGTTTGAAATTTTTTAAATAATTTTAATATAAAAACATGTAAATGTATTTAAAAATTTTTTCAAGAACTTTAACTTTGCCGGCAGCCAATTTTGCTGTTAATTATTAATTTATAACAGATAGTAATTGCTTTAGAAAATTTTGCCAACTTTAAATAAATACTTTGAGCATAGCAGATGTTGTCAAACCAAATGGTTCAAAGTGATTACCAGAATAGATCAAAATACTCTAAAACTGTTATGATTTGCGAGTTTTTAATAGAAAATTACTGCATATATTTTTAGCTATGAAAATAAAACATGTTGTGTTATTTATTATATATGTTATAATAACAAATAATATTAAATAAATACTGAATATATAAAACTGATTAATTGCACAAAGTCATATATTTTTTATATATAATATATGTAAGTTAGTTATTATTATATATTAAAAAAATATAGGACTTTTGTGTAATTAATCAGTTTTTATTATATATTTTTTTGTTTTTTTTTTTTTTTTTTTTTTTTTTTTTTTTACGCTTTAACCCGTAGGGTCATTTAGCGTTTTCCCCTCACTCAAATCTCACTCAACTACTCAACCCCTGAGTTTGTACACATGCAATCATCTAGGAAGCAACCCCTCCGTACATGGTAGCACATATAACCAGTTCACGTGTGTCTAGTTCATCTAGCCCAACCAGACTCTATCCAAACTCACTGCTCTGGCTAGTGTCTGCGACTAGTTCACAGTGTGCCTAGTTCATCTAGACCAGCTAGACTCTGGCTAGGCTCACCGCTCTGGCTAGCGCCGACTACTAGTTCACTGTGTGCTTGTTTCATCTAGTCTTACTAGCTCCCCTGATCACATTAGTCTAACTTGACCTCGTCCTTCTAGTCTCACCAATCTCATCAGTTCCACTAGCATCACCAGACTCTAGCTAGGCTCACCGCTCTGGCCAGTCCAGCGCCACCCGACAAAGAACTCTAGCACCCAGATGTCAGCGTGTACAAACTCATTCTATAGCCCTGACCTGAAAGTCAAAGCTCCGCAGTGCCATTAGGAGACGTCTGTCTTCAAGAACCGAGCACTTTGTTCCTAGTCACTTACGTTACTCGTGTCGCCGCCATCACTTTCACTGACTAAGTTTTCGGACATACAAAGGCTCAGTATATCTTTCCGACTTTCATCTCCCCCAGCCCGCAGAACATTAACTTATCGTGAGCTGGAGACAACGGAAGCGTGGATCCAGACTTGTCTCAGATGCAACTAGTCCAACCCCGCATTTGCGTATTAGTAGCCACGGAAACCACGTAAAACCTTAGCTGGGTTGGCCGGCCTTGAATTCAAGACCTCCCGAGTGTACGGTACAAGGGATAACCTCATATTGAGGTCCTCCCCCGGCTGGATTTGAACCCTCGACCTCCAGGTCGAAAGGCGAGCGCTCTACCACTGAGCTACCGGACTCGGTCTTTTATAAGTTATTTATATATTTTATAAGTCCACAAAAAGAAACTTTTTAATAATAATATTAATATAACATCAAATTTACTAGATATTCTTCAGTTCAGAGTTTAAAATATTCTTACTTAAGTAAGAGCTTAAAAAAATCTTAAAGTCGAACTCTGTCTTAAATTTTATTTGATAGTAAGTATTATAGAATTTAGTCGTTAATTTAAAGAATTAAAAATTATACTATAATTAGTTAGGGATTGAACCGTTGCTTACTAAACAATCAAATAAGAGTTATATATTATTCAGTAGACAAATATCAATAAATACTAATTATGCTATACTAATATAACAGCAAATAACTGCACCAGAATTTAAGGTAAATTAATTAAACCTTATCATGTTTTCCTGAGTAATAAATCAGCTAATATTACAAATAAACAAATATTGTATTATTTACAATATGTGAAATCAGCTGATATAACAAATAAAATGATTGTTTTATTTACAAAATATGAAATCAGCTGATATAACAAATAAAAAAATTCTGTATTATTTACGAATTATAAAAGCAGCTGATATAACAAATAAAAAAATTCTGTATTATTTATAAAATCAGCTGATATAACAAATAGAATAATTGTTTTATTTACAAAATATGAAATCAGCTGATTTTGTAACACTCTTTCAGATAATATTTTTGTCAATAAAAAGGAAATGGATTTCACTAGTCACGTAATTGGTTACAATATCTTTTGTAAGTTCTTTGAAGAAAAGAAAAAAAGCTAAACAAGTGAAAGAAGTTTCTCAATGTGCACGATTAGGTTAAGTATTTTTCTTACAAAAGACACGATCTATTAATTTTTTCAGACGGACAGGTTACAGACCTTTTAGTCTGATAAGGAGTAATAAAATATTTTTATTATAATAGAAAATGACGTGATTGTTATCGGCGATTAAAGAAACTTTTTACATTTGTAATTTTAACTATTGTGTTTGTACTAAAGTTATCTTTACACTTTATATATATATATATATATATATATATATATATATTATATATATATATATATAATATTTTATATATATAAATGTATAATTCTATACTTAGTATAAAGTATTTTACTACACACAGCGATCAGCTGCTAGAAAATACTTGATACGAGCTAAAAATCTAAACCTGTACAATAAGTGCGAAGCTGCAGACAGTTATAAATGCTTAGCTTTAACCTGTCCCCGGACATGAAGGGTTTAAGAATCCTGTTTGCAAATTTAGAACAGACCCTGGCTGTTGAGTAGAGGCATAACTCTCACCAGAGACTCATAGCATTGAAGATTAAAAGGCTGTATTGGTTAACTATAGAATATATATTTATACATATAGGCCACACGCACAATACATACATATATAATATATATATATATATATATATATATATATATATATATATATATATATATATATATTTAATATATATATATATATATATATATATATATATATATATATATATATATATATATATATATATATATATATATATATATATATATATAATATTGTACTATATTGTACTTAATACCAGTGAAAACTAAAACTAGATTTTCACGAAATAGAAAAAACTAACGGAAAAAAGAAAATAAAATCACTCAACCTATCCTGACACATATTTGGCCGATAACATTTTTTTTGTCTTTTTTCTGCCTCTCCGGGATAAAATTCAATAAAGCTACACTCGAGTTTCCGCACTGCCTGTCTCGGAAAATATTCCTACGGAACCGATTTTCACCCAAAAGACATAAATTTATGTATGTGTGCCGTTAAAATTGACAATCCCTTATATATTTTTTTTAATCGTGTGCGGAGACAGGTTCCTTTAAATGCGGAAGTTGTATTAATTTTAAGGGAAACTTGAAGTAAGGTACCGTGATTGTTAAATTATTTTTATTTGTTTTTATAATAAACTCTACAGAAAACTAGAACGAAAAATGGGCAAAAGTAGTGAGAATGAAATCTGACGTAGATAGCGTAAAACTCGGAGCCCCGAGACACTTAAAACAAATAGAATCAAATTCAATAATATATTTTTTACTCCCATATCCCCATTTCAAAATACAAGCTTTGTATGACACCCCCCCCCCCTGGTTTGGACCAGCACCCTTGTCGTGTCTTTTGTAACTCATTTTTTTCTTTATGATAGAGATAGTCCATCCTTTTTTAACGGTTATACCCTCTCCCTGTTTTTCTTTCAAATAAATTCTTATCTTTGTCACCCTCTCCCCCCCCCCTTGGAAAAATAAATGTAGAAATAATTCTGTAGTTGAAATACTCACTTTCTTTTTTTGAAACTGTCATAACCTCCTATTTTTCTTTATAGAAATGCTGCTAACTTGCAGACAACAAAAATAAAATAAAATCATTCCATACAAAGACCAGAAAATACAATACAAATATAATTTTTATACAAATACAGTGCGCACTTGTACGATAAAGTTATTGTACACAAATACTATAAAAAATACTATTTAATAAAACAAAAATAATACTATTTATAGTGCACAATTCCATTATTAAATTACTCTAATTCTAAAAAGAATACAATTAAATAAACATTGCAACAAAAATACAAATAAAAAATACAATTAAAAATACAGTGCTTACGAGTACTACAGAATACACTACTACACACAAAAAGACAAGTAAATATCAATTAATACAGTATCTAAAGCTAAAACATAAATATCTATTACTTAAATGAACCATGAAAACAAAACAAATACACTGAAAACTAATAAAATACTAACATATATACAAATGCTAACAAATACAAAAGTAGTTCATAAAGATATAGTACATCCAGGAATGAAAAACGGACTTAATGAATTCAATCAATAAAATATGAATATATTGCAAAACAAATACAAATGCAGTTGGTACATTTTAAATAAATTGTAATATTTGAAATTTTGAAGAATAAAAACAGGCACTAATACAGCTTATACGATACAATTGAAATAATTTGCTATACAATAAATATCAAAAGAAGCACCATATAATCATTATATTAATGATAAATAGTAGTGATACAATTTATTTTTAACAATAACTTATAAATTGTGAGCCATAGCTGCAGGAGTTTAATATTATGTTCTTGAGACGTAGCCGAAAATAATATGATTTTTTTTACCGATAAAATAAAAGTTTCTTTTAATGACTACTTGTGTTTAATTGATTTGTCATAAAGCTTCTGTAAAAGTTAAATACAGTTTAACGTGTTACTATTAACATTTTATTCTTGTTAAAGAGAGAGTGGAAAGTGTATCATATGATTAAATTTGTAATAGGAAAACTCCTAGTTATGCTAGTTGGAAATTGCGGTGAAGTGATATATTACAAGGATATTCAGCTTTGAACGAGGGAGGGGAGATTTTGGTAGATGAAAATTTCGTCTATAATAGAAAGGAAAACCATTTACACTTTGTGTAGTTTTAAGGGAATACCCCAAGGGGCGATGTGACGCCCCAGTTTGTTTACTATTCGGAAAAGATAACCCCTTTACTATTTTACTTGTGGTAACACATTTTGAACATAAACACACTCGATACGCTTTCACCAAGTTGAGCTTTTCAAAATCCCTCACTTAGGAAAAACTAGTAAAGTTGTGTATAGAAAGTTCAATTTTCCCAACTGTTTATATTTGACCAATTTTCACTGGGAGGAAATCTCTAAGTTTGTGTATTTACTCGGAAAACATCTATAGATAACAGTGAAACTTGACCTGTGTACATACTGCTAGTAATACTTTGGGTAAACTCTCTTAAACTTTCAAGTTTTTTTGCTTAGTTTTTAACTGATTTTATTCTCATTTTTATTACAGTTGTTACGTTAATTAAACTAATTTTTCTACATATTTTTTTATGTGAACTTTATTTTATATACTTTTTGCTATTATTTTTTTTTATAATAGGAAAAAGAAACACTGTATTATAGTTGATTCAAACTTAATGAAATAATTATTACTTGTCTGATTTTATCGAAAATAGCTTAAATTAATCAATATTTTTAGTTATAATTTTACTGCTTTTATTTGTATCAGCCTATATATCTTTATACATTTGAATCATACATAATTAATTTTGTGTATGTTGTTCATGTTAAAGCTAATACTAAATATTATTCTGTAACATAGTCTATGTTAGTATTCATTCAAACAATAATATACACTATTTATTGTTTTATATGTTAAAAGTATTTCATAACAGGAATAATGATGTAATGTTTCAATATCATGCTTGTAATAAAAACAAAAAATAAACAATATATAAACAATATAAAAGAAAATTTATTTGGAAACTGTCTGCGTCTGACATCTGAGAAAGCAATATGTACGAAAAACTCAATCGTTTTAAAAGACAAAAATAATAATAAAAACTCTAGCAAAAGTTATTCCTTTTTCTTTTTTTGACGTTTTATTATTTTTATATTTAAATTGAAATAACGTACTTCAATACTCTTTATTTAAAAAGAATATGTAAAATCGAAATATAAAAGATTGTATGGAACAATAGAATGAAGTTTGAAAAAAAGATGTGACAATACTTTCTTACTTGGTTTAGATTAAAAATAGTGATGTAAAAGTAAATTTGAAAAAAAATAAATAAAAATGAATAAAAAAAGTAGAATAAGTTGAAAAAATAAATAAGAAAACTAAAAAACAAATCATTTTCAACAGTAGAACGATGAAATGTAGATATTGAATTGAATGTATTCCTTTCTTTTGAATAAAGGAAAGTTTAACAGAAGAAAAATATTTAAAAGTATTGCATAGATTTTGAACTGGGTGATCAGTTGTTTTCTTAAAAGAATGGCATGAACTTTGCCTTTAGTCCAATTACATTGCTATTTTTGTAGTCGTAGTTTTTACTCTATACTGAGTGCCAAAGCAATAATTCTTCTAGATAAGAGATTGTAGAGTTAGTGATAAATGTTAGTTTGTTTCGTACTATGCTTGAATTTAGACATTAGCCAAATCTCAAAATCGTGTTTTTTTGACCTTAAAGCGAATGCCATCTCCCCTCCTCCCTCTCTGAAACCAACTATGAAGGAAAACTATAAACTATGAAATTTCCTTATTTTTCCTTCATCCTTATTTCTTGTATAATATTTTTAATAAAAATTAACCCTGCTCTCATAAAGCAAACACAGAATATTTTTAAATATTTTTACTTTTTTAACAAACAATCACAACACTATAATTGCTTGAATATTTTACGTCAGTAAAGTAGCATAAACATTAAAATAAACCAATCACAGTGTGGTGTGTTTGTTTCCTCGTTAAGTAAGAAAAAATAAAATCTTATGATTAGATGACTTTTTACGTAGGTAAGATAAACTTACCTGTATAGTGGGTTTGTTTGCTAGGTCACTAACCAAAACCCAAAACGCTATAATTTGATACTGTAATTACTTCTTACGCGAGTACTAAAAATTTTAAAATTCAACCTGTCAGAGTGACGTGCTTTGGTTTGCTCTGTATGTAAATAATACCATAACACTGTGATTAGTTAACATCATGCGTCAATAGAATTAAGTTTGAAATAAACCAATCACAATGTCGTGTTTTTTTTACGTTAGTAGGATGATTATTAAAATTAACTTATCATTATGTAGTGTGTTTGTTGACTCGCCAAGTACACATTTTGTTTGAGCGTACTTAATGTGTCTTATGTGCATAATCAAGTTTATTAATGAAGAAGACTATGATCTTGACAATGTTACTTAACTGGTTAAAACATTTCTAAGAGGAAGTTATTAATTAAAACTCGATAGTTCAGGTAGGCGTACCTGTATTGAAGTTATTATGGTTCGAGTAGGTGTAATTATACTTGAACTTGATTGCAACTTTTATCTGATTTTCATGTATGATTAATTTATTATTTAATTATGATGCAGTTTTTAAGAATATTTATAATTCTCACTCGAATTTTATCAACATAACTATTTGTCTAATGTTTTTGGGTTTTTAATGTAAAAAAAATAATTGAATTAAATTAAAATAAACTAATTTAATTTAAATTACATAAATTCAATTGTTATTGAATTCAAGTTATTTTCAAAACCTCTATAAATAAATTAAATAAACGAATTTAGATATGCCATTTGACCTTTAATGCGTTCACACCAATAGTGTAGATCGTAGATCCACCCACCCATTTGCTATTTTAGTATCATTAGGGACATTTGTTGTCCTATTTTTTATTAACACAATACTTCCTAATTCTACAGGCGACGGCAAAGCAAAATTTAAAAGTAATCCCTGCGGGCAGTAAAATAAAATTATATCTATTTACTTCCTTATTAGTTTTAAAGTATAAAAGATAAAATGTTAAGACGTGGTTTTATTTTATAGATCATTATTACTCTGAAAGATCTCTATTAAGAATTTTGAAAGGACCTAGTTTTCAAAGCCCCCATTATCTATTTTTAGAATGTCCAGTCTATTTTTCTTTTTCTTTAAGATTATGTCAAACACTCTAACTGTTACTACAAAAATAAAAGGAAATATTTTATAACAAATTATTTACTAATGGTTTTGAAACTATAGTGATGTAATAAACGTTTTCTTTTTTATAGTAGCTGAAAAGTAAAATAGTAAATTATGTTGCAACATGATGATTATTATGTTGCAACGTAATGATTATTATGTAATGTTTTCGTAGTATGTAGGATATTTGTTTATCGTGTGCTATTATTTTTTTAATCCTGTGTGTAATATGTTATGTTTTCTATTTATATTTTTACATAAATAGATATACATATCCGTACTATACATACTATGAATGTAATATACTATACATATCCCAATTACATAAAAATAATTTATATATATGTTTTTTTTTGTTTTCAGGTATGCTTATTTATTTATGGTGATATTATCAGTAAGTGTGTTATTTTTTATCATTTGATACTACCGAGTTTCGCTAAACATTAATAGTTGAAATGAATAGATGAGTTAGAAGAACAGAGTGGGGCATGACATTATGTTGAGCCATCAATGATGACGAATGTCGAATGATGGAACAGTTCCCAGATGTAGTATGCTTTTTGCTTGTTACATTTCCTAGGTGTCTCTCGCACAATTATATCAACTGTTCTTATTTTATAGTAATATTGAAGTCTTCCAAAAGACTAGATCGTACAACTCGAGTGTAAAGTTCAAGTTAACTGATATAATACGTCAGATTATATTATATTATGTCAATATGTCAGACATATAAGACAAGCAGGACGAGGCAATAAGTCATTTTTAAAGCAATCATCACTCTAGTAATGTTTATTTGTTTTTACTTAATTTTTTTAAAAAAATATCTCAATAATGAATCAGAGAACGTAGCGAAAGTAAATTAGTTATTAATAAAAGATACGAATAACACAACGTCAACGTTATTTTTTTCCAGTTAGTTTTTCTTTTTATTTTAGCTTTGTCACTTATGTTTAATTTATTTTAATTTGCTATTTTGTGTTTTTATTATTTTGTTCATTTTTATTTTTGTCTCGAGTTCTTTTTATACCTATTGTTTTAGACACTGAAGATGACCGATTAAGTTAAAAGTTGGGATAGTTTTTAGTAAATATACTTAGTAAAGAAACTTATTTGCATATTTTATTAATTGCACTTAAATAACATTAAATCAAGTTAACACTTCTCATTGCTTCAATTCATAATATTTATATTTGGTTTTATGTGTTTTTTTATTGCTCCAAGTAATGAAAAACATAAAAGGTATAAATTAAAGCATAAAAACCATTAAAAGTATAATTATGCGTTTAATGTCATGCATGTTGGTACTGAGCAACATGTTGTGTCTACTTTAAGTCGCCAGGTACTTAACACTTGGAAATTTACGATTTTTCATCACGCTATGTTCGATGGTTGGAAAATTGTTATGTTAATAAATTAATTAAGTGGGAGGTTGTGAAAAGAGGTTAGGATTTGCATATGAAACCCCTTGAGGGCTTTTTGAATAAAGTTTTTGTAAAAAAGTACGTGATTTATGTTTAACGCTGAACATGGGATTTTACTTGAACCAGTTTTACGACCACTATTCGACTAAGCCGTCGTAAAGATAAAAAAAACTATAGAAGAATCTATAGAAACACGGCCTCCAGGCCGTTTCTCAACCGCTTCGTGGCCTATCAACCGCTCAGAAGAACTGTCTAGTGAAACTGGTGTTTTGCATTATTGTTGCTTTATCCATCGCATTTTGCCGTCAAGCAATTTTTATTATGTGGGTCGCTCCGCGGGCTTGCTTTACTTGCCCTGCACCCTTATTAAATATGTACACAAAGCCCAAATAAATATGTGGGGCCACACATATGTTGGCCATACTGGGGTGGTAGTAATGTTCTCCCCTTCCTAATACTCCATACTCTTTGCACTATTGGAATTAAATTATTACCTGTAGTATTAAATTATTATGTACATTATTACCTGTAGTCACTTTTTTTTATCAAAAAGTAAAAACTCTAGTGAGACACCGGATTCATGAGCAGTGTTCGGTAAAGATCTGTACAACCATCTAAAGTACTGAACTATGTACAATTAGTTAGGATGACGCGATTTCGCCAATTTTGTGAATAGGAGTATAAGAAAATTATAATGACAAGCATAATTTCATTTGATCAATGTTTTATATCCTCCTAACCTTACACATCCCCTTGCATGCTTCTGTGTAATAACATAGTCTAAGAGGAGGAGAGGGGGGATAAATATGAGATTTAAACTCATAGAAATCTGCTTGTCGTGCCCTCAATGGTGGGGGGGGGGGGTCGTTTTCCCGGACAGAAAATTATTTAAAGGGCGCCAGCACGCTAGTCCTGTCATCGTAGGGTTTGTCATATCAACTTTTCTTTTTTTTTATACGAAAAGTCAATTTTTTGTGATTTCCCCCATTATTTTTTGCTAAAACTCATTTAAAATGTTTTTGCGCCTTTTTTTTGTTCCGTTTTATATAAAAAGAGACGGTTAGTAATGAGAAAAATGTTTTTCTATTTTTCATCAATCTATTCGTTTTTTGTCATTTGTTTTTATTTTAATATTTTCTCTACATGTTTTTTTTCTGTGTTATTAACTTTTATTTTATTTTTATTTACTCTTTTTGTAATAGGAAAAGGAAGCACTGTATTGTATATGAAATAATGTATTTAAAACAATAATATAATTAAATATATTTTTTTGAGGTAGTACGTAATTGAGCACTTTATTGGACCGTTTTTAGGATGAGAAGCCAATCATTATTGTCTTAGGAGGTTATTTAGTACTTTTCACCTCCGAGGACAATAATGAATGTAAAAAAACTCCTAGGACGTAAAAGTAATTCATATGTTGCCGCCATTACTGTAATGTAGCGTGTTCAAAAAACAATCTGTGTTAAAACTTCATGAGTTTTCTTTAAAAACGTTCATTTTGTTTCTGTTTTTGTTCGTAGACTAATTTTTTTTCGTTTTTAAAAAGTGTTCTAATTGACAATTTTTGTGTGTTTATTTGTAAAGCTTTTCCATTTTTGAGTAAAATTGTGAAGCTATGGATGAATTTAATGACGACGATAATATGGAGTTAATAATAATTGGAAGTTTGTTTTTTTCAATTAAGTATATAGCGCAGTTTAATGAGTGCTATTTTTTGATTTTTTTTAATGAGTGCTTTAGTTAATGAGTGCTACCTCAAAAAAATAGTGTATGCCATCCGGCTGAGAATGTCTTTATGTCTTGGCAATTTTTCCCGACTCGCTTCGCTCGTCGGTAAATCTAATTGCCGTGACATAAAGACACACTTCTCAGCCTTATGGCATAAATAACTATTAATACTTAAATTTATTTTTACAGATAAAATCTAACATTAGTATATAGAGTTACTCGCTTGTGATTCGTTAGACAATAAATTAAGATAGTTACGGTACTTAATTAGCTAATTAAAATATATTTGAAAAATTAATTAACAAATTGTATTAAAAATATTAACAAAATTCCAAGTATTAAATATGTTGTAATTTGATGTATAATAATATCGATTTCTTTTTAAAATAATATTATTAAAAATTTTTTAAGTAGTTACTTCTTTCAATTAAAAATCCTTTTTTTATTCATTTTAAATTACAGTATAAAATAATTACAAATAAAATAAAAAAATAAACAAACAAAATTAATAAAAAATCAATTGTAATAATCACATCGATATTTTAAAGTAGAGAGAATTATTTTAGAAGCTTAGCACAAAAAAGACAATTGCTTGTACAATAATAGAATGTTTGGCGATAAATCGGTCACGTAGAGGGTACAGTGGACACGTAGTCCGAAATAACCAACTCTGTCTTTGTATGCTTTTTCAATTACTTCGTTTTATCAAAGAACAAAGTAGTGAAAACAGTTTTACTTTCGTTTTGTAGGTAGGGGGAAAGTGTTTCACGAACTGAAGAAATAAACAAGGTCTTTTGACATATTTTTTAATACGTAGATATGGGTAATAGGAGATATGGGGCAAAGAGCCATGGCTCTGTTTTATAAGTTAATAAGTTACAAATAATTAAACGTAACTTAATGTTATAAGCCCCTGTTATAATAAGTATGTATATGTACAGTAGCGCACTGAGCCGAAAAAGTCTAGGGAGAGGTAAATAAAACTTAAGTTTATTCATTTAAACGCAATATGAAATAATATTGTTTGGTCCCTGATCAAGTATGTTATGGGCCTCTAGTGGTCCTACACTCCTTTATGGGGGCTTCAAAGGTCTAGGTATAACAAATGAGCCCTTAAAAGACCTAGATTTTGGTAACAAATGAGAATATTATTAGTTCATCAATCTATAACGCCCTTATCATTTGCTTCAGTGCCATTACCAAGTATGTTAAGGACCATAATTGGCCCTTTGCCTTAGCCTTCTGTATGGGGCCTTTAAAATTAATAAAATTATAAGCCCGTGAAATAAATATGGGCCTTTCAAACCCCGGATCTTGGTAACAAATTGGAAATAATTTCACTATGTTTTTAAAGTTCTATTAAGACATTTGTCTCTAGGAGATCTTTTGGCCCTGCCTTAGAGTATTGAGCTCCCTTGAGTCTGGTGTTATTAATATATTACATAATAAAAAATAGATATATGTTTACATTATAAAATTAATAGTATTTAATTCGTCAATCTTATGGCATTCTGAATTATATATAATTTCTCAAAATTATTATATTTTGACATTATATATTTTTAATCAGGTGTCTAAGCTAAGTGGACGTTCCCTCCCCCTTACTTCTTTCATTCGATCTACTTTATATGGGCAAATTTGTATTAAATTCTCGCAAAATAATCTCTAGACCTGAAAAATAATATATTTTATCATCATTATCATTTATTATCATATACTAGTTAGTATACAGTCATTTAGAAAAAAACTCTAATTTTACAGTAATTTTTCGGTTTTATAAACTACGAATTAAGTAATAAACTAAAGTACTAAAATAATTAATAAAGTAAGGTGTTTGTAAGAGCTCACAAAAATTCAACACTTGAAACTAATCGAAATGATATTAAACTAAAACTTGTAAGAAAGTTTAAAATGAAAATCTTGCCTCATAAATTCTCCAAGACTTTTTTTTATTATTATTATTAAAAAATATTTTCATATTTTATTTCATAAAGGTGCCATTTCAGGGATATTCCCCTGACAATAATCTGGATCTGAGAATACAAGCCATTTTAATTTTGGTTTTCAAAATGGTAGAGAGAAAAGTGTTCTGTAGTTAAAGAAAAGTTTTATAGGTATAATATGGTAGCCAAAAAAGTTTTTTTTGGGGAAAACTCGGGGAAATGAATTTTGAGTTTTTCATTATAAGGCGGCATTGTAATACAACTTGATTTTATGAAGGGAGTTAGCCAGATTTTTCCGTCGTAATGTTATATTAAGTTTTATCAATTAAAAGTTGTTTTTCATGATGTCAAAAAACTGTACACTGCGTTTCTTTGTGACATTAATCTAAAAGTATGCTTAGCTCTATCAGATGTTTTAGTGTTCTTGTTTTTATGTAGAACTTTGTAATTAAAAAATTTAAAATAAATGACTTCAGTACTACAAATTAATTTTTTAAACGACTATACATTCCTATTATCACAAGGCACAATTTAATGGAACAAAACTTTGATGACTTAAATAAAGTCCAAAACAAATTACAAAAATAAGTATTTTAGATCCTTATTTATATTCAATGCTTAAATGACTTAAGTCTAATAAAATAAAGACTTGATTTTTTTTAATTTCTTAGATCTTATTCTAGTCTTGTAAGTTTTTGTTTTATTCCATTTGTGCCTGGTGATGACGTGATAATTGAAAAATATTGTTTCTTAGTCAACTTATGTATTTATTTCAAATTAGCTAATCTGTGTATAAAGAAAATAGTTGAAAGGAAAATACTGTCAATTAAGGTTAATAAAAGTTTAACGGGCAGGTAGGGTTTATGATAGTAATCAGTACCAAATGGCTGTCCACAATATTAATTAATTTAATAAAATCTAGCTTTGATCATAAACAATCATCATCAGTCCTAGAGAGAGGAATATCGTTGGAGGAAAGTCACATGATATTATAACTGAGATTCAGTAAAAAAGTCTCAGTGTTAATATTATTAGGCTCACCTACATCTATCTCTTTCTCCTACGCTAATGATGTCTGTTCAGGTTGAAAGTCTGTTTTAATTAAAAAAATATTCAGAGACTTTTCGTACTGCTTATTGCTAATCGATGAGTTAATAAAACTTTTGTAGAATAAGACTTGACATAGTAAAGTTGACGTATTCTTAAGTAATTTATAGAAAATAAAATTCTGCACGTGCCTAGAATTGAAATAATTCACAAACTGTAAATTAAAAGTTAGAGTAAATTATTAATAAGTAAACAAGTTTTTTAATTCATCAGTCATAAATGAAAATTATAAAATGAACAATAACTAATAATAATAAAAATAAAATTATTAAAAAATCTGAAGTGTATTTTTTTAAGAATGTAAAAGATAATATAATTAGAATTTGTGTTAGTCTCTATGATTTTATTGTACTAGTGCCCCATCATCAATTATATAAAGATAATATATATTATTTTTAAATGAATAAGAAAATAAAAATAATAAAACATAAAAAAATATAAAAGAAATAATACGTAAGTATAAAGTAACATGAAGGAACAAGGAAAAATAATTTCTTATTGTAGTTAGAAATAAAAGCTTTATTGACCCCAATCTCTTTTTAAAGGGCTTTTTTTGTTCACTAACGCCCTTTAGTTTGAGTCTTTCATATCTCTAGATGATTTTCCTTTTCAGGACGTGATATTTAAGATTTTTCGTATTGTGCGGTTGGTATTGTATCTGTTGGAAAGCATTGTGTTGGCATATAAGTGTGATGTAGTTGTGCAAACATAGTCCGGAAAAGTATTTTTCTTTTTATCCTTGTTGAGGAAAGTTATTCATTTTAGTGCATCTATATGTTTACTTTTTATGTTTATCTTTCTTCTTTAGTTACTTCTTATTTTTAGTAATTTCCTATTATCCTAATATAGTAATATTTTAGAAAAAAGAAAATTGTATTTGAAAATTGTTGAATAATTCTATTATTTTAACAACAATCAAACAACTTTTAGTTCACTGTATTTAATTTATTTTATTATCATTATTCGTTTACTTAAAAAAAGCTATCCTTTATTTTTTAACGCTTAAACCCGTAGTCATATTAGCGTTTTCCCCTCACTCCAATATCACTCAATTAATTAACCCTAGAGTTTGTTAACCCTCTTAATCATCTAGGAAGCACATCCTCCCGTACATGGCGGCACATATATACCATTTAAGCACATAAGCAGGGTTTGTCTAGTCCATCTAGCAAAACCAGACTCTATCCAAACCCACCGCTCTGGCTAGTGCCTGCGACTAATTCACAGTGCCTAGTTCATCTAGACTAGCTAGACTCTGACTAGGCTCACCGCTCTGGCTAGCGCTGACTACTAGTTCAGAGTGTGCCTAATTCATCAAGAACAGCTAGACTCTGACTATGCTTTGACAACATGTCTTTAAAAATGGTGGTTAATAGAACATTTTGTAAAATTTAAAATTATCTATTTTTATTTTGCTAAACCTGTGTAAAGTCTATCTTTTAAAAATGTGATATTTTATTTGCCAACTTAATGATTAAAAATAAAATATAATGCAAAATATTTAATATAATAAAAAAATATATTTAACTAGATTGTAATAAAATGAAAAGAATAATAAAATTTTGGAGTTATAAAAAGAAAAGATTTTCCTTGATAACAACCCTTTTCCTTTATTTAGAGATACAAAGAAGCAATATTATTTTGTTATATTTTGAATTAAGGGGTAGCAAATAAATGAAGGATGTTTGTATTTCAACTATGACGTCATGCAAGTTAAATTGTGGGTAAAATGCCTTTGGGTAATGCTATACTTGACATCGTCACTTAACAAGGACCTTAATTTTTAATAAATTAGTTAGTAATAGGGTTTAGAGGCAAAGCCTGGCAAATAGACCTCGTTGTTGAGCCCTTCTTGTCAAGAAATTAGGTATTCTTTATTTTGTTGATTTCTTTCTAACGTCACCCTGATTTAATTTACAATAGTTTTTGAGGCATAAATGAAATAGATATTTGTTCTAAGTTTGTTTCGTTTCATTAAAGTTGTCGTGTCCCATGGAAACATCAAGGATATATATATATATATATATATATATATATATATATATATATGTATATATATATATATATATATATATATATATATATATATATATATATATATATATATATATATATATATATTTTTGTGTGTGTGAGTGTGTGTATGTATGTATGTATATATATATTCCGCTAAATGACTAAAATAAAAAAACAAATAATCATTCATAACAAATTGTCATAAAATTTTATATCATGAATTTTTATTAGTAATAATAATTTATTACATTTCAGAAAAACGGTTTAAAATGTAATAAAGGAAAAAAGAAACTGAAAAATAGAGGTTGATTTACTGGAAAATCTTTATTAAAAATTTATTAGGGACATTTTTTATATTTTTTTTCGCTTATTTTATATTATAACATTATCAATACGGTTTTCATTAGAATTATTTAATTTATAAAAACAAATACTAATTTACATTTTTGGTTTTAGAAAAATTGCTCCTTGATTAGAGTTGTTACGCATTAGAATTATTGATTAAGTGTACTGACCTTTGACTTAATAGAGGTCTGGGGTTCGCATCCCAGGTTACGCTCTCAGTTTATATGTATTATTTTTCGAATACATTATTCCGAACTTTGGTTAATACTAAGTTTTGGTTGCCACTTCGAGCTTCCGGTAAGGATTAGCTCTCGGATAACCCAACCGCAAGACTCTAACGGGCATTACTGTTATTATTTTTATTTTTACTCTTGATACCGTAGACTCAAAGGGTCGTTTTAGCGTCTGCACTGTCCCAAATTCCACTCTACTGTTATGCCGTGGAGTTTGTGCTCACACTGCACCAGGGAAAGCCTTGGTACTTCTACCTTTTCATTTACAGCACTTTATCTGTCACCAGTTCTCAATTTATCGAGTATACTTTCTCTAGTTCCACTAAAATACTCTGATCCCTTTAGACTAATTTAGCACATCTGCTACTTGTTTTTACCAACCTCACCAGTTCCTCTAGTCTCACAAGATACTTATTGTACTTCCACCTCTGACCCGTCCGGTCCAGCTCGAAAGGGAGAGACGCCGGTGTTAATCCCGAAGTTAGTCTGCATAATTCCCATAGCTCTGACCCCTGAAAGCCTAAGTTCCGTAAATTAGTGAGAGGAGTCATCTAGACAACACAGCATTTCTAATCACTTACGTTAATCGTGAGACCACAGACACCGGGTTATCCGAGTCTCCACTTTCACAATACTCCGTCCAAGGTTCATTATCTTTCCAACCCTCCACTGACCCGCAGAACTTAGTCTAAGCATTAGCTCGGGGCAATAGAAACATGTAAACTTGTCTGAGACAAAATCCAACTACGTATTGCGTAGCAGCCGAAGGGTGCCTTATATTCCTAAGTCTAGGTTGGCTAGCCTTGAGTTTAAGACCTCCCAAGAGAACAATAGGAGTAAGGTCCTCGTCCTCCACCGGCTGGAAGTGAACCCTCGACCTCCATATCGGTAGGCGAGCGCTTTAACGCTGAGCTACCGGACTCGGTGTATTATTTTTATTACTGTTGCCTCTTGAAATATACAGTAGTTATATAAAGAATTTTTATTTAAGGAATCTAAAAATATTGAAAATCAAGTAAGTTTATCTAACAAGAAACATATTGTTTGCAAACTAGACAAAGATGTTAATACAAAGTTTTAGTAACATCAGCTTAAATAAAGTTTTCCAGTTGGGTTCTAGATTCTCCGTTTTTTAAGGTTTAGGAAATTTGGTATGGAAAAGTCCTTGGTACGGTCTAGAAACTGTATAAGCCCTTTCTGTTCGTCGAACTAAGTATGAAAACTCCTCAACCCTTGCATTGAACTATCCATAGGAAAAGCAAATTTCCCTTGGTTGACACTGTGTGGGAGATAGTGTTAACAATATTACAGCAAGTTAGTTTGCTTGCATAGCTAACTAGTTTTTTATCCTCGCCTAGTTTTACATAAATTCATATATTGGCGTTTTAATCAGCGATGTGTTTACACGTTTCTACTTCAATAAACTTTAAATTCAAGTATTTGCCACATAACTCTTTCATAGAATTTTGTCTTCTCTACACAGCTCTTAAATTAATTTGCTCAAACGTCTTTTCCACTAAACTCTTTATTGGAGAACAAGCACAAGCGTCTTCTCTACATAACTCTTAAGTAGAATATTTGCACAAAATTCTTCTCTACACAACTCTTTAGTAGAGTATTTGCACAAAAGGTGTACAAAATATTCTTTTGAATTTATGTTTACTAATATGACTGTACTTAAGTACTCCTATTAAAAATAGTTTAGAGTTAAGAAAGAAAAGACCATTTAAAAGTTAAATTGTTTGCAAACAAATCAATAAATTTAGTTTTTATAATTTTAAAATTAACTGTTAGCCCTTGACTTTTAATTTTTTATTTTTGAACAACACTTTATCCTGTTAAAAAAACTTTAATGTTAACTAAAAATTAAATTAATACACATTAAGTAGAGATTTAATATCGTTAACTTTTAAACACAATGTATATAATAAAGCTTTACATTCTATTGTATCCAAAAACTAAATTCTGATAATCATAAATAATGTAAGATACGTTTAACTTTATAATGAACTAAAGGAGCGTTGAAAACAACAACGCTCATTGTAAAATTTTACTTATGTATGTCATTAGTTAGGTGTCAAATACTAAGAGATTTTATTGCAAAGTTTTTGATTAAACGTACTTAAAGTGCTACTTTATCTATATTTTATTTGACATTTCTGTATTTAAGTATTTAAACGGAGGTTAAATACGTAGATTAATACTTAAATGTCATATGTTTTTGTAAAGTATACTGTGCTTAATAAAGTTTCAAGTATTGTGATATTTCATTGTGAGTTTGGTAACCTTGGAAATGAAGTGTTACTATTTTCTCTGTTTATATTGTAGTAAAGATCAAGTCCTTGGTGGACCACACCCACGGGTCTTTGACTTAACTAAGTCCCTGTAAACTTAGCTTTAAAAATCTTTACTTTGTACTTTGTCTGGCCTTCTTTGCATCTTTCCTTACTATGTATGCCGTTTTAAAGTTTTTATTTAAATATTTGTAAAGAAAAGTAAATTTTTAAGTTAAAAGCTATTTGTAAATCAAGTTTATTTTATTACAGTTCATTCATTTATTTCTTTTGTAAGCTTCGAGAGTTTATTAGTTTATTTCCCTCTGCATTTAGACTGCAAGCTAATGAAGTTTCTTCCCTTGGCTTTGCCTTAGAAAGAAACATAAGATTAGGCTGTAGAAAAAATTCTACTCTTTTAATGCAGAAAAATACAACTTGACTAGCATTTAAAGTGTACAAAATGTACATTATGTACACCGAAACTTAGTATTGCTTATTAAATTTATATTTATACTAACAAATGATAAAAGACTACATGAAACCTAATAAAATTAATTTACTAATTAAATTTATATGTATTCAGACAAATAGTATAAAAAGTTATATAGAATTTAATGAAATTATCACTAGTAAAATAATATTAATACAAAAATAATTATTAAATAATAGTATTTAAAACCTTATGAAATTCATTTGTTTTAAATTTTATTTCCATATTCATTTGAAATTATTCTTACTTAAGTAGAATCATGTTTACATTAAGAATCGTGTCGTATCTAGATGTAAATTAATTCCTCTAATTACTCATGCAATTATTAAACTAAACCAAAAATAAAGTTATATTTTTTTTGTACAAAATCCCTATTTAAATATTTTTTATAAAAATAATAGTATTATGTATAAAAGTGTAACATATAAAAACCTAAAAATCTTCGGCTTTGTTAGGAATAAGAAGGATGCAAAGGTTAATCCTAAAGAAGGACCAAAACCTAAAGAAACCTTAAGTGGTTTTTATATGTTAGACAAACACTCAAAAGGGCCCAATGTTTGGTGTTTTTGCTTCTTATATCTAAGTTTTCCGAAAAGGGCATTTCCCTGGTCTTTTGTGATTGTGCTTTCCTTGTTTTGTTCCATTTGTAAAAATTAATTTAGCTCGTTGTTTAATTTATAAAATTGGTTTAAACCTTTAATAGATAATTTTATTATTTATACTCTCATATTTTCCATAAGATGGCTGTGAGGGAAAATTAAATTGCAAAACTTTTATTTATCAAATGTCCACTTTAACACCTGTTGATGAAAATAACTAATATATATATATATATAATATATAATATATATATATATATATATATATAATATATATGTATATATTCAATAAATTGTTTACAGAAATTGAATGTTATACTCGTGAACTTATTCTCGAATACTTACTCGTACTTATTTTAAAATGACTTGGCAAAACTCAACCTAACCGGTTACGGTAGTCAGAGTATTTAAATTTCTCTTGTACATTTCTTTATTCCAGACTTGAATGAAAGTTACTACGCATTTATTCCAGTTCGTAGTAGTGTCTGAAATTGGTCAAGTTATCAATAAGTTAATCAACTCTGAACCTGTTTTCAAACCTCTAAGAAACTGATAATTTTATTACTCATATCCTGTATGTATCAATAAGAAATTTCATACTAAACAATATAATGACGTATCAATAATCTTTTAATGCATCAATACATAAATCCTATATTGGACATTTTGGTAAACCTCTGAACGGATTTTATTCTTCCTCTGACGTTTGACACCTGGACAACTCTCCCGTTAGTGAATTTTTTCCAAAGGAATTTCGCTTAAAAAGTTTATTGCAATGTATATGACAGTTATTTAAAGAAAATATTGCAGCATCTAAAAGTTCCAAAATGCTATCTATGTGAGTATGTGCATAAATACATGTATAAATAATTCAAAAATCTATGTAACTGTAAAATGTTTGAACTATATCAAAAGGACTCCAAATTAACTTCAAATTTTAAATTATTATATATGTTCACTAATTATATTTACAATAATTTTAATTATAATTACAAATTATAATTTACCCAGCATACTTTTAAATTCGTTCTCAAAAATAATTTCAAAAGCAATTAAGTGACAAAAAAGAATAAATAAAAAAGCTATTTTAAAAAATTAACCGAAAATACTTGAAACTCAAACTAGGAAACATGGTTTTAATTAACCCTCTCCCTTCTGTAGATTATGTTGGGGAAAATAGTAGAAAAAGTTTTATATTTAAATTAAATTTCAACAGTGTGATAGCATTATGCATATCTAGGTAGAATTATATCGAAATTCCAACTATGCATTATTCATATATTTGACTTCATATGAAGTTTTTATTCTGCTTTGTTATCATAGTTATTATTGTATTTACTCTACTTTTCATGAGATGAAAAGTTCTTTTCTCTGCAATTTTTTTTTATTTCATCGTTTTTTGTTTTTTGTTATTAATGTCATTGCATTTTTTTGTTAATATACTTTTATATTTATTTGTCTAAAAACTTTTTTCTGTTGATTCTTGACACACACTTGTTTATTAATTTAGAGACTTGACTTATTATGCACACACATCAATTATACATACACATATGCATACACTTAAATTAGAGTAGTTTTAAATTTAAGTATAAACTTATTTATATACTTATTATTGTATTTGCTCAACTTAACATAAGATGAAAACTTTTATTTCTTTCAAATTTAACTTTTAATTTTTTTTATCATTTTTGTTTACTGTTATGACTCATCTTTTTTATTTTAAATTTTTTTTTCATTTCCTTTAATTATTCTAAAATCTTTTTTTCTAATGATTCTTAACCAACATTTAGTTGATTATTTTAGGTACTTTACTTATTTCATTTTTACATGAATTCCAATAGACAATTGAATTTAAGTTTGGCTCAAATTTAAATGGCTTAAATTATGGGACCCACTTTATTAGGATTGCGTTTTTAATTAGTCGCATACACATTTTTATCGTTCTTTAAAATAAAAGAATATATTATTCAAGAATTAAATATTGCTATAGCTAGGATCAGAATTAACATTTCTTTTATTTCAAAACGTTAAATGAATGATCTATGACCTACGGCGATATCTCATGAAGGTGTATTCGCATTTTATATATACATTACATATACATTATAAGTGTATATAATTATATATTTAAGTAGTATGTACTTTTTTAATTTAAAAGAAACAATGAAAAAAGTCCACAAACAAATTTTTGTTTAGAGACTCTTTATTAAGTTCTTTTCATTATGAAAAAAATTTACTGTTGCTGTCTTAATTAGTTTATTTTCTATGGAAAAATTTCGCTAATTAAGTGGCTAGCATACTTCTATGGAAAATTGTGCCAATTGTATAGTACGAAAATGCGACCTCCGCCCAGATTTTTTTTACTAATGTATTTATGACAAACGGAAGAGGCTACTTCATAGTTGATTTGGTTTTAATCTCGTTTTAAAATGCGGTATATAGTTATTAGGATTAATATAATAAGTTTAAAGTCAAATAAGTCAACTCTTAAAATTAATAGTTAACAAAAACTTTAACTAAAAAAACAGAACTTTATTAAGACAAGTTTTTAACCTGTTAATTTTATAGCCTTAAAGTATTATTTCCTTTTAAAGTAAGGAGGATATTACTGAAATTTCCTTTTCAATTTTCTCAGTTGGTATTTTCACCCAAAGAGGGGAGGGGGTGTCCTCTATTTTAAACTGGAAAATAGAGCCTCCACTACATCTGTCATTTCCACTTAGAAAATTGACTCTACCTTTTTCTCTCAGGAGTTTATCCTGTTAAAAGATTTTATCTTCGAGAAGGAATAAAGTATTTTTTTATTCCTTAAGTTGATTGCTGCCAGAATCACCTTGCAATTATTATTTTTCTTCCTTCTTAAGTAAAAATAATTAGTAAAAATTAATATAATTTTCACAAACCTATTATCTTGTTACTTAAAGGTTTAAAGAGTTTATTATTTAATTTCTGCTAAAAAATATGACAATCTTTCACTTTTCCTCATTCAAACCTGTAGGTATGTAGAGAAAGAATTAATAGAAAAATCAGCTACCGTCAATACTTGCTGTTGGAGATGAATATCCCTGGACCGGTTTCGGCATAACGCCATCATCAGTAGGCGACGCTGACGCTGATAGCTCTCAACTAATAAAGTTAATAACTGATATAACTTTAGTTGAGAGCTCGAGTGTTGCCCCGCCTGCTGATGATGGCGTTATGCCGAAATAGGTCCAGGGATATTCATATCCAACAGCAAGTATCGACGGAAGCTGATTCTTCGATTGCTTCTTCAACTTGCGGTAACCTTTTTAATTTTAGGGAAAGAATTGTTTGTACTAAAAGTCCAAAAACCTGGATTTTGCCTGAATTAGATATATAGATACAAAATAGAGTACCAAATATCTGTTTTACCTGCTTTTAAGACCACCTAAGTAGTTTTTACCAAGTTTCCTGTCTCTGTAAGGGAGTGCGTGTGTCAGCTCCCTGTGTGTTCATGCTAGACAGTTAAAACTCGTTATGAAAAGGTCCAATATATAGGTCTAAGTTTTGCTTCCCAAAAAATAATGTTATGTATGGGCGTCATTTATCTTCATAAATGATCCATTAAAAATTTTAAAAATTGATAAAATAAATTAAATAAATTATCAACGGGATATTAAATTTAGCCCGCACATAGTACTAGCGAAACATGTGTCAAGTTTTAGCAACATTAGTTCAATTATTATAATATGACTTGCATACTTTTTTAAAATTGTCACATCGAAAAATAACCAATTAAGTTAAAATTTTGGACTGTTGCGTCACTTTATATAATTAATGAATAGACTAAATTTAATCGCTAAATTTTATGTCTACGTTTTTTTAGATCACTAGTGATAAGCATCAATTAGCGAGGTTAATAACTGGATGTGTTACCGCTGGTAATAAAAGGACGTTTTTACTGTCTGAAAACGAGCGTAGTATCCCAAAGATGTTTTACGATTTAAATTAGTGGGTTATATTTAATCTTTGGACGAGCGAAGCGTGCCCGAAATTGTGAGAATAAGCCTTGCAAATCCGCTATGATGATTTAATCATTTTCTCCATTTTTATTAAATTTGATCTCTTTTGTCCTCACCATCACTCCTTAAGATTAAAGAAAGTCCTGAAGACGGCTTTAATTATTAAATAAAACTTAATCTCCCTCTTTTAAGCTCTTTTTACTTATTTCGTTCTTTTTTATAACTTTAACTCCCAACTTTCTCCATTATTTTAATATTATAAAGTCTATATAATTAATAAACATCACTATGCTTTCTCCTTTTCGAAGAGGGTGGGAGAAAAATACAGGAGTAACAAGTATAAAATATTGGCTTATAATCGATTTCTTAGCTGATTATTAATTTTGAAGTAATTAAAATTTATAGATATTACTTTTTAATGTCTGAGGGGGGATTTTAATCTTAAGAGTAAATCGTATTAAATTATGGTAGGAAAAAGTGGAAAATAAGATTTTATAAGGATAGATGAGTTTTGATTTATTTTCATCCCTTTTAGCGAATTTACTTATGAAAAAGAAATCGCCAACAAGTTGTTTATCCATTTTGGCGAATTACCTTTAGGAAAATTCTCTAATGGAATATTTTAAACTAGGATTTTCCTAATTTGTGATTTTCCTCTTAATGTGTTAATTTTCCTCCTAATTTTCTTGTGTGATTTTCCTGTATGTGTGATATTCGTTTTTAAGATACTTCCCTTTTATCAAATTATTTTTATACCTTTTCTGCTTTTAACTAAGAGGTGCATTTCTTCGATTTTGGGTTGGTAGCTTAGTTCGTAGCTTGGTTGCATTAGTCGCTTAGTTCGTGCTGAGTTGCATAAGTCGCAAAGTTCGTAACGTAGCTAGATCTGTACCTTAGTTGCATTCATGGCTTATAGTTACATTTTTAGCTTTATTAGTTGAGGATGTTAAAGTTATATTAATCAAAAGTATTATCTCTGATGATACGTAACACCCTGATGATACGTAACACCCCTGATGATACCTAACATCTCTGATGATACCTAACATTCCTGATGATACCTCTCAACTTGAAAGCGAAACGTCGGGATTCATCATCTAAATTGACGCGATACCACCGAATGACCAAAATCTTTCTGAAGGTACGAGATAAAGTTTTTTCCTACAACCAAAAATCTTTCCGAAGATAAATTTGTTTTTACGACGTTCGTTTTAACGCTTTAAACCCACGAATCTCAGGACAAAGCCTAATAATAAAATCTCTTAATTCTTAACAAGGTCAGGAAATTTCATTGGAATTCCTATATCCTTAAAACCACGTAAAATCCTATGACTAAGCTATTCTAAGAATAAGTTTGTTAAAGATTTACTAAAGTTAGTTTTAAAATATCGTCTCAGTTAGGGATTACAGAATCCGATCTGAATATTTCTAAGAAAGAGTTCTTACCTCGAGTATTAATTTCATAAGGTTTTAACGACATTTATCCCTTTCTCGTGACGCTTGTATTTGATTTCAACAGACATTTCTTCTCTGTGTCTTTCAAATAGGAGAAATATTAGTTTTACATAAGTAACCACGTTTTAGCGCCGATATTACTCCAGATATATATATATATATATATATATATATATATATATTATATATAATATATATATATATATATATATATATATATAATATATATATATATATATATAATATATATATATATATATATATATAATATATAATATATATATATATATATATATATATATATATATATATATATATATGTATTTATTTATGTATACATATACCCTACTATATTCTATAAATATTATCTGTCGAATATTCTCTTTAACTTGACTTTATGTGGCGTTGGTGCAAACTTATGTTGTTTCGAATCTTTTTTCTAAGAATCCTTTTCATTTTTACAATTCCTGCTGTTACGATTTTTTTCTTCCATAAGGCGTTGGCTCAAATGAATATGTGATTGTTTGACTTGTTAAACCATCACTTTTTTTGTTGATAACATCTACATTAAAGCCATTAAATTGTGAATAAAAGCAAATAAAATGTCTTATGAAGATATTGAATTTTTCTATGGACTTAATGTATTTCGTGATGCCAAGATTTAATATTAACTTATCAATTTTATGTATTTTATTTATTCTTTTTTAATCCTCTGATATTTTATCGAATGGAATCCTTAATTTTTTTTTGAAGTTTTATAATTATTTCCTTTTACGATAAAAGTAAGTTTTTTTAATATTTAAACTTCAAGACCTCGTTTTCATTTCGGTCCTAATCTTTTTATTTTTTTTTCAAAAACTATTTTCTACTGTATAAGGTATGGAGGTGTGCCCGATACAGAGCACGCGCCTTGATTTTTGTAACGTAAAGTCGTGACCCCTAGCCCCACCCTATTTATGACGTCATAAATATGCCTTTCTCTAAGTTGGTACCGTTAAGTTCTTATAAAGTGTTTTCGCCTTGAGGTTTAAGTTCCCCCCCACTCGTTCTTAAAGTGGTATCGAGCCTTGATATCTACCCAGGGTTCAAGACCGGTTCCTACCTGGAAACCTTTGCCTGGGGGCTACCTTATTTACGCCTCCCTCTTCATTTCTTTCTCTTTCTATTTCATCTCATTTTATTTCATTATTATTCCTTTTTTATCATTATCTTTTACCTATGATCTTTTCTTTTTATTCTCTCTGTTTTTCATTCTCTAAACGTATAATTTATTTTTATTCCTTCTAATTTTTTGCATATTATCTTATTTTTCATGTAAACTTACTTATTATTTTCTCAATATCATCCTACTTACTTATTATAATATTTTTTTTACTTATTATCCACTTTATTTTCCCTCAGTCTTAATCCGTCTTTAAATCTGATATAATTTCCTTTTTTCATATTAATTTTTATTTTTAATTTAATTTTATTTCTTAACTATATTTTTTATTTCTACTCTATATTTGCTTTATTTTAATCACTAAATAACTTATTATACTTCTTAAGAATTAAGTAACTAGCATTACACTTTTATAAGTAAGTAACTTATTATACTTCTCAAGAATTAAATAGCTAGCATTGCACTCTTATAAGTAAATAACTTATATTACTTCTTAAGAATTAAGTAACTAATACTACACTTTTTTTTAAATAAGTAACTTATATTACTCTTTAAGAAGTAAGTAAGTAACTTACATTACCCTTTAAGTAGTTGGTACCTTATATTAATCTTTAAGAAGTAAATGAGTAACTTACATTACTCTTAAGTAGTAGTATCTTATATTACTCTTTAATAAGTTAGTAAGTAAACATTATACTCTTTAAGTAGTAGGTATCTTATATTACTCTTTTAATAAGTTAGTAAGTAACTTACATTACTCTTTAAGTAGTAGGTATCTTATATTACTCTTTAATAAGTTAGTAAGTAACTTACTTTAGCCTTACTAAGTAAGTAATGTATATTTCTCATACTAAAATTCAAGAATCATATTAAGAATCATGTTTACCATATTGATATTAAAGGAGTTATATTACTTACTCTTAGAGAGTCACTTAACCCTTCAATAAGTTAGTAATTTCCATAAATCATAGTAGGCCTTTGAAATTTTAAACGCGTATGGCACAAATTTTGTTTATTTTATTTATTAGCCTTAGGCTCTCCGAGTCTCTATCAGACTCGAACGCTTGATATTGAATTTCCATATGAGGCTGGCATTATCTTTTTTCCGTGACTCGCTAACTAGATATACAAAACTTGTTTTTAAACTCAGAATTATCTGACGAGTGTTGCAATGTCCGGATATCTGAAATCAGTGACTTACTAAGTCCACATTTTCATGGGAATTAAGTATTCATAAAGATTCTTAAATGTGGGTTTATTGATGAGTCATGTAGTTATTTCCTGCTAGTGAAAAATGTTAGATCTGATTAAATTATTATCTGATGATGAGCAAAACAAGGATAGAAAATTAGCACATTTTTTGCTTTTCTTAACTGTAAAGTATTAGAAAAATAACTTTACTGACCTCATAAACGTTTCATGAGATAAAGAAATAGGAGCAAACTTATCTTCCCTAGCAAGGTAAGATAGTCAGATGAGAAAGGAATAGATGTGTTTAACATTTATTTAGCGCAAAATATAACATTTAAGTGACCGAACTAGATTATTGTTCATAAAAATATTGAAACAAAACTTGGTGAAATATTTTAACCTAATGTTGGAATTTATTTGGTTCTAAATAATTTTATTTTGAACATTATATTCCGAGAATGTATTTATTGTGACAGCTACGGCGGATCAGTGTTAAAACAGTCTTCCAGGTTACTGTTTTGTAAAAATATTTATTTTAATATAAAATAACGGGACTATTAATTTGTGGTAAATATGTTGCGTCTTAACTTGATACATAATTCTAAATTAAGTTGGTTTAAGAATATAAAATCATTTACCTCTCTTTATTTTTGGAATTTTATGTAAAATAATTAATTATACAAAACACAAATATTATTTTATATTTTGGCATGATGTGCACAAGTCAAGTAGTCTAATTTTATCTTTTGGTAGATAAATTTTGTTAATTTGATAATATCGTTTCAAATGCTGCTGACAAAAACTAATAATACGTTTAATTGAAACAAGACTAACATAATTTGGCCTCGAAGCGGCCACAGGTAACGTACTTTCTATGAATCAATGTTTTGTTTGTTGTATTTATTGGTTGAAACAAATAAATTTGTTTCATAAATTACCTGGCGAAAGTCAAAAATACTTTACAAAAAAGTTGGGCACAGTTGATGTTTTCTTAACTGACTAAACCGATTTCCCAGTCGGATTTATTTTCCTCGAATATTTGTTTTTCTCTTTTTTCGAGTCCACCTGTATCCCGGAAAGTTAAACCCGGATAAACAAATAGTGTTTTTTTTTATTATTTTTAAAACCTTTTCTAATGTTTGCGATTTGGATCAGACAACAAAAAATCTAAACGGATTTATTGAATTTAACACGATTGCCTCGTAAGCGTATTTTATTAGCAAAACTATAAAGACGGGCCCTGGGCCCCCGCCTTTTTATAAAAATTAACTACAAACTATAATAAAACTATAAAGGGCCCACCTTGGGTTTTATTTATATAAAAAATTGTTTGTTTTTACATCGAACAATATTTGATGTAATAGCATTTGCCATATAATTATTAAATTTACGCGCAGTCTCGCCTATCTGTCCTAAGGTCTCTTTAGGGTCCTAAGCTTGTAAGAAATATATATGTGTGTGTGTGTGTGTGTGTGTGTGTGTGTGTGTGTGTGCGTGCGTGTGTGCGTGCGTGAGTTTGTGATGAATAGTATATAAAACGAAACAACAATCAATTAAGATCTTCTGAGCGGTAGTTACTATAAATTGGCACGCCATAGATAGACCGAGGAGCGATGGGGCAAGATGGTTTCTATGTTGGAATAAAGTTATATTTTAAATAATTGTTATTTGTATATTACTTATTATAAATAATTCTTCTTAATCGTCTACTTTACAACATTTTAAATTTGCAATATTTTTTGTTTGTTTTAGGTATGCTTGCTTTCAGTGAATTTTCATTATGAAAATAATTTATTGTTTGACTGTTTTGTGGGTAAGCTTTTTGAATTATTTACTGCTTGCAATAACAGCCCCTTTACTAATAGAAGCTCTTAAATGTATGATTACATTGCATATAACTCTGTATGAAAATATGTCTTTTGACAAATCTTTATGAACAAAATCGGGTACAGGGTACCTCGGAACTTTAACTCGTTACATCGGATTCGCTACTCTCACCCTCTCTACTTCAGACTCGCTTCGGTCGTCCTTAGAATATATTTTTCACCAAATTAATACTTCAACACGTCTTCGGACTCGCTTTGCTCGTTCTCAGATAGTAATTTTATTTTCAGCGGTCACCCGTCCATGCCTTGACTTCGCTCGATGCAGCTTAACTATTATAATCCAAAAAAACAATACGGCAGATATACTTGCCGTATTGAAAAGTAACTTAATGTTCTTTTTTATTACACATAGAAATACACTTGTGTCAAATTTTAACTCAATGGGACTTTCTTAAGTTTTTTTTAGAATTTTTTAAATTATAAAAAAAGTCATTTGAAAAAAATTGAACTAATGCTGATAATAAGATGAAACTTGGCAAATATATTTGTCTTATGTTTGACTAAAGCAGATAATTCCGGTCACATCCCGGTATCAGATTTTTTAAATGCTTTTCGGAAAATTAATAATGGTTTGATGTAAAAATGCATTTTATTCTTGTCTATTTGAGTAAATGTTTCTACTTTTCTGATTTTAATCAATGTCGGACTGACTATATTGTGTCTTGTTTTGACAAAGTATAGTGTTAAGTTGTATCAATAATCAAAAAGAATTATTTAAATTTGTTAAAAAGTTCTCACAAACCTTTATACAATTAATTCAATATATTACTAAAAAAAATACGAAAATTTGAACTATATAGGTTTGTTTATAAGCTGAAAACACTAAGAGAATAGGGCGTGGCAAATGAAAAACAGATTTAGTTAAAGTAAACGTTCTATATCGAGATTACTCAACGTTTGAAATAAACTACGAAATACTGCTTCCTATCTGTTTAAAATGAAAGTATTCTACGATACCTTTAAATACTATAAATAAAATATTTATACAAGTTTTTCAGACCTAACTGAATTTGAAAGATCTCAGTTTAGTTTGGTGTGGTATGTGAAGTAATTACATATCGCTAGTATACTTACATAGTATAGCTTAGAGATATTATTACAAGAGAGGTCCAATAAGTTAAATTTTAAAACATCGAAAAAGTAACCTGACCGCCTTCGATAGTAAATATAATAATCAGTACAAAAATACAATAACATATTGTAAAACGTTAAAAATACAAATCAAAACACAAGCAATTTGCGGGAAATCGAAATAAATTTATTAATTATAACCTTATATCACTTTTGAAGGTGGTTTCAATGAGGTTACTCATAGCCCCTAAGAGCCCCGAAAGATGTTTCAGGGTTCTCAATGTATTTAGATAGGCTATGCCCCCTCTAGTATACACCTATATGTAGTATAGTAGTATACTGATACAATTTAATCATTTTTAAATAAAAGCGCCAAATTTTGCAAAAACACTGTTCTTTAGGATTTTATCTATAATTTATAAATTAATAAAATGGCAAAGCTTTCTCCTCTAGAACTTTATAAAAAAGTAATAAAATTGCAGTTAAACTTGTTCGTCATACTTAAAGAAGTCCCACGTAATTAATACTAAGTCCAAAAGAAGTTTTTGTAAAAAGTTTTTATGTATGTCAAACTATAATAATGATTTGTCAAATAATTATTCGAATCTAAAATAAACTTTATGCTTGTCATTTTAAACTTGGTAATAAACTGCAAATACAATTTAATAATTTTTTAAAAAAATTTAATATCGTATTAAAGTTTTGGGTTTTAATTTTTTATATAGTTTCTTTTTAGGCGCTTTTAAGAGGAGCACCTGTTTTTTTATGTACAAAGTAACATCCCGTATAAAGGCACGGTGGCGGGAAAAAATAAAGACGCGGGAAACAAGCTGCCATTGTGTTGAGTCGGGTGAGAGAGGAAAAGAAGGGGTTTTCTTACTGGAAACTAAGAATAAGAGCATTGAAACTATAACGAGAATAGTTTTCCCACATATATACACTTCATCAAGTTTTACATAAAACATAAAAATATACATGCAAAGAAATTCACGAAGAAGAAGAAGAAAGTCAACTGCAGTTACTTTAGTTGTAAAAATATTTAGAGCGAAACTGTTTTTTAATTATTGATTTATTATTTATTTTAGTGATTTTCATTTGGAAAAATCGGGTACGGGTTACCTCGGAAATTTTCTCCCCTACTCCCTCGCTCGTCCTCAGAATAAACAACAAATCGCCAAATTTATACTGCAACACTTTTTCGGACTCGCTTCACTCCTCAGATAGTATATAGTATAGTATATAGTATAGTATATAGTATACATCCATTTCATTCTCAGTGGTCTCCCATACAGCACTGGCTTCGCTCAATGATGTTTAACTCTTAAGATTAAACAATAATAGATATACTTGTCTTATAAAAAAGAAACTTTGTGTAGTTATTTGTTACGTAAAGGTATCGTACCAAATTTCAACCCAATTTAATAAAATAAGATAAAAACTGATAATAGCTTTTTGTGAAGATATTTTTAAATCTATTATTTTTGAGTATCTACTAAGAGAGACAAAATATTTTGAGAGACGAAATAGATTTCTATTTCCTTCTTAGTTTTGACTAAGTTTTCTAAAGGAAATGGAGTCACTTTCAGTTGATGGACTATAAAACTTTCTGATAATTGATATCTTGGACCATTAATTCATTCTGTAATGACTCATGAGAAAACATAGCGCTTGAAATTAAATCAAATGTTAGTGATTCATAGATATTTATAAACTATTTAATGGGGTTTGTTATGCTTTATGATTTTTCGATTATTTATAGTTATTCAATTTTATCTTGATGTATAAATTATAATTTTCCTAGGGTACGCTTAGCAACACTTTAAGTGTTGCTTACAAGCATTCGTGGATTCAGAGAGATCTAGTGGGGGAAATTTGGGCCCTCAGATTGATAAATAATTCTTAAAAATAGGTCTGGTCCTATTTTATTAAAATAGTTCGTTTTAGCAAATTTATATAAGAAATTTTAAGGAAAATTTGGGAAAACCAGGAAATGTTCTACCACTAGGAAAACTATAAGTACGCGATGAGTTTGGGCTGTAAAAGTGCTACCGAGCTAAGTGTCTAATAGTGAATGCCTGTTTGTTAGTCAATTTGTGTTTATAAAAATGCAATATATTTGTGGTATCAGAAAGCCAAACGTAATCGTTTACCCCCACGGAAGTTTGTGCAAGGAATAGATATTATTGAGCAAAAAACATTTAAAGAAAACTCGCCCAGCTGCAGACCTCGTTGGAAAGAAAGGATTATTTTTTAGATACAAAATTATATAATGTAATTATGGCGATATGAAATTACTGCCGGTACCAAGATTCGAACCTGAGAACCCTAGTTGTGTAGTATTTAAATACCCTAGTAGTAGTTAAATAAAATAAAACCAGACTCCGGTCTGGTTTTATTTTATTTATCGTCCCTAAAAACATCGGAAGAGACGCTCTACTCCATAATTGTCGTTCACCGACCATATTTGTTGTTCACCGACCGTATATTTTTGGCTGGTTACAAATTATTTTCTATAATACTTTAATATTATTTTGAAGTAGTTAAAAACTTCGAAGTTATAAAGAAAGGAATGAATATAAAAGAAATAGATAGTGACCTCCATACCTGCGTTTAGGAGGGGGGTCTTTCAACTTACCTGGGCAACAAAAAAAACTCCCTCCTTAGAAACCACCTGTCTGATTTTAATAGGCTTGGACAAACCTGGTGAGGAAAAAATTCACAGGCCAACCGCTTCCTAACCTAGCTTCTCATTAAAAACATTCTTTCCAGATTTTTATGAACTGACCTTATTTCAGTTAAACTGTTAAATGATAATTAATATTTTGTTTAATTTAAGATTAATATTACAACCCGACCAAGAAGTTAAATATTAATACGGAAGAACATGAAACACACTTGCTGCTTGTAGCATCGTATTAACGAGCTCTGTTGACCCAATCTTATATTGATCTTTTTGAGTGATGTATAATTTAAGATACTTAAACAGGCATAAGTTAAGTCTCCGTTAAGAGACTTGAAGTAAACACTGGCTTGGTGTACACTCAGACCTCTGGTCGCAGTGGAAATGGGATCCTCGACCCCAACCTGACTTAATTAATAACCTGTAAACCAAATCTGTTTTATGTTTTTGAAAGATGTGAATTTTAAACTATGTCCACAAACACAAATTAATTCTACGTTATTCTAAGAGCTTATCGCAATCCTTAGATTCGTCTGTAAACGTAATTCCCATTTCTACCGAAGGTATTAAAATCTATAACCCAATCTATTTAATGTTCCTTTTGGAAAATGTGAAATTTAAGCTATGTTCTGATATATAAGTTAATTCTACGTTAGGATTAAGTCAAGGCACAGCTTCTAATAAGATATACAAAGTTTTATACATTCTTCGTAATTCATTTCAATGCATAGCACTTGACGTAGAATAATCAAGTCTAAATGAATGATCAACGCTAAATGATCAAGGGGATGACACTGCAGTTTCTAATTTATTCTTATTCTTTTATAACCAGTAGGTGTAGCAATCAAAGAAAATTATTGGGTTTTTCACAAGAAAATTATCTGAGCGAATAGTTTTCACATTAAGACTTGTTCCGACCGGGCGAGTAAACATTTAGTTTCTTTACCAGCTCCATCTGCACCCTGTGTATTCAAAGCTTAAAAAGAAAACTTAAAGTTTGTTTTTCTTACCTTTTACCTTTTTTCTATGATTTCGCTTCTTAGCAAGAATTTAGCCAAAGAGGAAACATCCTAAATTTGTCTGTAATGCCTTTTTATCCACTGAAAAATAAGGTTCAAAGATAAATAGTACCTTATTGTCCAAACTCAATATAATTGCAAAAGTTCTTTTCTTAATACTGTAGTAAATGTTTTTAAAGTTCTAGTTGTAGTTCCAGTAGTTACAATTATAGTATATTGTCAAATGCATTTCTATAAATCTCCATTTTAGTAGTTCCTGAACAAGTACATTTTTTTCACTACAGTTTTAGTTGTAGTAATGCCAGTTCTACTATAATAGTACAATTGCCTCTACAGTGCCAAAAATAATCTAATCATAATCACTTTGCATACTTGTTAAACTATGACGACGACTGTAAATCTAAATTTGTGACGTCCACTTGCCTCCTCCATGCGTCTTTGCCTCTATTAAACTGACTATTTACATCAATTTCTCCTGTATAGCAATCTCTCAGCAATCCATCTCGCTATCTCGATCTCTCAGCATTCCATCTCGCTATCTTAATCTGTAAAACTAGGATGTCGCCTATTCCATACAGACAGAAGCACTGTGTCCTCTACCATTGACCATTTTTCTTCTTCTAAACGTATCCTTTTATTCAGAAGAACAAAGACTTTTTGAAAATCCTTAATGTGTGTCGTACCTGTTAAAATATACCCAAGAAATAACTACAGGTACTTCTAAAAAAAACTTAACGGTTCACTAATTCCAATCGTGTAGTCTTTAGTTTGTTTGTTCTTCAATAGTTCCTTTTAAAGTTGATTGAAAAAAGTCGTTTTGTCGTTGACGGAACGTCCGAAAGACAAATGGTAAAAAAACGTGAAACGCTAATCTTTGTTGTGAAAAATTATAATTTCATTGGAAAAAACTGAATAAGGAGATGTATTAGATAATTTAATATGATCTCAGTTTTATTCCTGAAGAAGTCACGTATTTTTATGCAACGAAAGTGTCATCAGGTTGATTGAGTTGTAGAAATAATTTTCCGACTTTTAGGGAAATTATAGTTACATAAGACGGAAGTTTTATTGAGGATGCACGTTCTTGGTATATTTTATCCGTCGGAACTAAAAGTTGGAATTTACTATAATTTGCGTATTAACGCATTCAGCTGATTTTTACTCTTCTTGAATTACTGACGGAAATCGTCCGTAATTGTTCACTGGACAAGTAGTTAGACTTGTTAGGCAAATGAACATTGTTTGTTCCTATGTTTAAATTTTCTTGTATAGGCCTGGTTAAGGTGGCGTATAAAGAGGTTTTTATTACCCGTGTCTCGAGGTTATGATTTCAAAACGATCAAAATTAGGGTTTTTAAGTACTGACTATTTTATTTCAAAATAGGGTCTAAGAATCGTTTGAATCGAAAATTCGACATAGAGTTGATGAAAATTCATTAAAATATACGGACTAAACTCCTATTTTTAAATGCTGTAATTTGGCGACACATTTGAGAACTAAACGAAATTATAACTTTGCTATTATCCTTTAAAAGTTATTTAAGTTTTGATAATTATTAAATTTCATTATTGAGTGCTATAGAACGCAATGTTGAAACTGCATATTAATTATTAATTACCAACACTTTAATAAGTTTTTAGGTACTGGAGATAAGAAAAAAATGTGCAAAATTAAACGTTTTGTCCTCAAATGTACCACAAAATAACTGAATTTAAGAGTAGGGTAGTAATGTTAAATATAAATATATTTAAAGAAAGACTATTGGTATTACTAATGGTTTGTTTACACCTTTCACAATGAGGACGTGTTTTCACTTTAAAATCGTATGTTAATTTATTAAAAACACATGGTATGTTCTTACATTAAAATATATTTTGTGGTGAAAACCTAAAGCCTTCCCTGTGCAGGTTATTATAACCTTCTTACGCTAAATATTAAAAAAATAATAATAAGCCTTGTTATATTTAATTAGTTTATTTATTTTAATTCTCAATTAAGAAATCATCTGGATTAAACATTTTCACAGAATATTATCACATCTTTTTCGAAATATAGACCAATCCATTGTGTGAACGTATCATTTTTCTTCTGATAAGGATTTTTCACTCGATAATTCTTTCTCGATTGCATTCATAACAGAGTCTTTGATCTAATTTCTTCAACCGATTGTGAACTAAACTTTCCATTCATGTTTTTCCCACAAGCTAAACATTTAACCCTGACAGTATCGCTTTTGAAATTTAGTGTATTTTAGTGAATTTTCAATGAAAAACTGGTCTTATAAGGTTAGGCTTATACCTTATTTTTTTAGAGGAGATAGTGTTTTCTTAAAAGGCCGACCTGATTCAGAAACTTACTAACACATCACAAATATATATATATATATATATATATAATATATATATATATATATTATATATATTATTATATATATATATATATATGTGTGTGTGTGTGTGTGTGTGTGTGTGTGTGAAAATGAAATATTTATGACTTCATTACCCCTACTGATACTTGGTACAATTTAGTACCAATACTTAGTAAAAATATTAAAAAAAAACTTGTAAAAATTACACTGAAAATAAAGATTGACGAAAAGAGGGGGGTAGCCCTAACATAACTACAAGTGTGCGCGGTGGAATGGTCTACAATATTAACACACACCAACTTACCTTGTCTTTCCACCAACTTCGTCTTATTGGTGGAAAGACGAAGTGGTTTGTTAATAGGGTAGCCTGTTTTCTTATTTATAGTAGATTAGATTCCATATGCTCAGCACTCTAAAACTTCAATTCGATTAAGTCACTAAAAACGCCTACAACCCCATGTTAATTTAATTAACTGTTAATTTTAGATTAAGCAAAGTAAACAATTAGAAGATAATTAGGGTTCTAACTGTAATTAGATATTACAAGTTGGTATTGATTCAGCGGTCTACTGGAATTAGGCTGAGAACTTCGTTAATCAAGTTTACCTCAAGTCTTTAAGGTTTTACATTTACAAATTGACAGTTTTATTAATGTCTCTTAAACAGAGTTAAAGCTAAGAGAAATTCTCTCTGAACAGAATGTTGAATTTTAATTTTCAATCGATTCCGCCTGCAACATCTGCAGTAAGATTGTTCTTTCCCAAAGAAGTCTTTTAATTTTATCACAGACAAAAGTGGGAATTCACATTGGCTTAAATTCTAAGACGCCATGCGCCATGTTGGGGTTTTCCCAAAATCTAATCAGCCCTTTTCTCTTGCAGGACATGATTTTTGTGCCAAATTTTGATTGAATCTATTTAGCTATCTGTTCTTGACTAAGACGAAGAGCGAGTTTTAAAACGTTCATCTATAAAGCATAAAAACATACATTTATACATACATTCGTACAAACTTGATGTATACGTACATTCATACAAACATGCAAATATACTTACATTTGTAAAAACATAATATATACATGCATTCGTAGAGAATATATATATATAAAAAAGCATATTTTAGCGTATTTATTTTCTGTCTATGGTGCGTACGTTTTTTATCAGTCGAATTGATATTCAAACGGTGACATTGAGTCCAGAACTGTACCTTTTTCGTTTGATTTGACATTGAATGACCCATAAGTATTGTGTTTAAATATCCGAAACCAGAAGTTCAATTGAATTATGTAACAATGGTTTGAACTCCCACAAATATAAATTTTTGGTAAAGTAAAATATTTTATTTTTATAAATAAAAACAGGTTAATTACACAAAAGTCCTTTATTGTTTAATATATTATAATAACTTAAGTAAAGGACTTTTGTGTAATTAACCTGTTTTTATTTATATATTTTTTTATAAGTCCACAAAAAGAAACTTTTTTATTTTATTTTTATTTTACACGGATTTTTCTAATTTCCTTTACTTGCGACAGATTTCTTTCCTTCTAAGGAAATATAAATACCTGTCAGCACATTAACATAATTGCAAATGTATAAACATGATGGATGATGTAATTAGGTTGTCATGCGATACATAGGGAATCAGTTATAATTCTAATTTATAATAGCTTTTGACATGATTAAACATAGTGCTAATTGAATGTCGTTGCACACTAAACCACCGGTTTGGATTAAAACGTTCATATCTGACGTCATGCTGTGATCAATTTAATTGAGTTTGTATGCTACTTCTGACTTGAATGTTAAAGAAGAGGGTGAGGGGGATATTTCCTTAAAATAAAATACTTGACCGCCTCTCAAACGGTCCCGGTTGTAAAATTGTGTGAAGAAGGCACTCTATTACTATCTTAGAATTATCGGTAAAGTAAGTTATTTTATTGCTAAGGCAATAAAATAACTTTTTACCGCCAGCGGACGTAAAGTTTACCTTTATGTTCCTAACGCAATTCTTATAGGTTATAAGGAAGTTAAAAATGTATCTAAAGATTTTGATGAAAACTGTGATTACTTTGCATACTATTTTATTCTGAACGATTCATGGAAAGATATGAATAGATGATAGTATGAACGATGAATAGATGTGGTAGCCCTGATTCCTTCTCATACTTGGTTAAATTTCATATGACTCAGCATTTCTAAAACTTAAGAAGCTATGTTTTAAGAAGAAAGAATGTTTATTAACAACATTCTCTATGCTATGCTCTCTATTTCTTTAATGAAATTAGCCGTATTATAAGAATTTTACGTCACCAATCAGATAAAATTGTATCCGTTATTCGGGGAATTGATCCAATGATCTCAAATCTTTAAAACTTTATACTACGCTCTAACCCACTCAGCTATTCCGTATCCCGTCTTTTCTGGGTAATATTGTCTATATAAGGAGAGTTTTATTTCATCCCGGGTAAAGCCTCGTGAGACAGACTGTAAATAAAACTGTGTTCCTCGTTAGGGTTTTAATGTTCCCTAGGGTCAATTTTCTCTACAAGTTTTTTTTACAAGGATCGGTTTTTAGGATGTAGTTTTTCTTAACTGTCCTTTAGGGTGCTGTTATTTGGTCTTAGTATGAATCATACTAATTTCAAACTCATTCTCTAATAAACAGTTTTAGTATATGTTAGTATTAGAGCTTGATATAAACTATGATTTGGATCCTCTGTTTTAAAATTAAGGGTGCTGACTTTAGTTTGCTAAGTCTTTCAAGTTCAAACTTAATTGTCAAGTTGCTTCCAAACATCTTTTCGTAAATCCCAAATGATTTGTTCCTGTTATGTCCTAGATTTGAAATTTCTAGGTTATATTTATTGAACTATATTAATAATATTGGAAGAATCCAGCATCTTGAGTATTAATAATCATAATATAATAATTATAGTGTATACCTGGGTACACAAGAAAAATTGTGTGCTACATCTAGGAACTGTCAACCCTACAGTAATGACAAACGTCGAATGCTGGAACAGTTTCCTGATGTAGGATTATTGCTTATTACATTTTCTAGGTGTCTCTCGCGCTATTATATTTTGTCAAGTATTGATGTTGTGCAAAACTCGGTAGTTTCAAATGATAATAGTTTGTAGTGTAATGAGCTATTGTAGTATCATTACTTCTAAAAGTAATTAGAAAGAGTTCAGGGAGGACCTTCTAAGTAGCCTCTCCTGTGTTTATACCAGCTCTCTAGAAGCCAGTTTTCTAATTTATAGTACTAAACACTGTTAGGAATTGTAAAAAAAACTTTTAAACTATGGTTGTAAGCAACTCTTAGCTTCAATATGGTAGAAATTTTAAAAATTTAAATTTATAAAAACTTCACTACAAAATCTAACACTGTTCTTGAAAGTAATAAAACAAGCACATAAGCTCATTTATCCTTTGCAAATTCGTTAAAACATCAAATTAAATAACTTCAATACTGTTGAAGTTTGGAAGAACACTGTAGCTTTAGTTTTTATAGTTTGAATTTTAAACTACAGAGCCGCTTAGATAAATCGTATATTCTTTTATCAATCAAGGTTATTGTCAATCAAAATTCATTATTTGTCACATAAAAAACTGATTTTGAAAAAAAAAAAATTCTTTGCATTCACGTTTTAAAATCGAAGACTTCTTTTCATCATGCATTATCCTATTAAACGTTTATCTGTTGTTTAAATCATACGTAAAACCAAAACGATAAAATACAACAATCACGATAATTCGTGTCGGCTTAGTCATATTTTGTGTTCATTAATAGATCGTTGACTGTATTTCCTTTATCATTAACGATGTATCATTAATTCGATATCCTCTAGACTTTTAACCTTCAGATTAAAAAAAACAAAACTAAGCGCTATGAATTTGTTGCGCTTAAGAGTGTATTTCGTTTTAAAAAGCAAAAATCTTTAAACGCAACAAAATAATTTATAAACAAATCTTAACATTTTGAAACAATAGTTTTCTTTTATAGATTTATATTTTATTAATTTAAAGTAATAGAAATATTTTACTAGAGAGGCGGGCATACCCTATCTCTATGTATTGGATAGGCTTGATAAATCTTTTTGAGACCCTCACTGGCTGCTTAACCTTATTGAAACCTCCTCTAAGAGTGTATTAAGGTTATAAAAAACATTTATTATCATCATTGTTATTATTATAAAAACATAATTATATAATTATAAAAAAAATTAGTTTTCACAGTTAGTAAATGTCTGACGTATTAATTTCAAGACAATTAAATGTGAAAGAAGAAGAAAAAGGTTATAATACATTAACCGTTGTCTGTTTTATCAAAGTGTTACTGTTATGTTTTATAAGCGTTCAGTTACTATAATTCTGTACTGTATTTCGAAGGTTTTCAGGATGCATTTTTAATGTTTTAAAATTTAACCGACAGGGTCTCTCTTGTAGTAATAACAGCTCTTTTCTTAAAGTTGTACAAAGTGTTGTATTTAAATAACTTACTTAATACGCCGGAGCTTTCAATGCTTTTGTTTTAAGTTTTAAAGAAATTATGAGCAGGATTTTTATCAATAAAATTCATTTTCTTTACTTCTATGTAATATTCGAAGATCTACCTTGAATTATGAGTAATATGTTTTATTTCAGCCTTGGATCGAGGTTGGAAAAAAAATTCGTGAAAACTCGAATGAAAACGTGATTTATAAACACGTTAATGAGTCTTTGTTACTAGTATTTATATCATCTCATTGGAATGTTTCTGATAGCTTTTTAGCGGGTTTAAAGTGGTTCTTGCATGAGTCAAACATTGTTTAATAAATTTTCAACGCTGACGATACCAATATAATCCAAAGCCATAAGGATATAGATCACCTTAAGAGAGCTGGGAGAAGTAAGCCTGCAAAGAAGAACATTGGATGAGTAAAATAATTTTACAATAAATAATAAAAAACTCAAAAATTGATAATGAGCCTCATGATATCAGGGAAACAAGAGAACATTAAATTCTTAGGTATAGTAATAGACTCAAAACTAACTTGGAATGGACATATAGAGTTTATTGAAAAGAAATTATCCTCATTAACATTTGCTTTTATTAAATTAAAAAAGTACTTACCAGAAGAAAAACTGGTGAAGGTTTATAGGGCTCTGGTGGAAAGTAGAATAAACTACGGAATTTTAATATGGGGTCACGTAAACACTGAATCTATCTTAATAAAGCAGAAGAAGATTTTAAAGAATAATGGCAGGGGAAAAAAGAAGAGAAGGATGCAGAGATATATTTCAAATTCAAAATAATGACTGTGATCAATTTATTTATCTATAGTGCGGTACTGGAAATAAAAGAAAATATTGAAGATTTCAAAACAAATGCTGACATACACGACCACTACACTAGGAATAAGGGTAAGCTAAGGATACCGAAAACCAGAACGAACAAAGCAATGTAGGAAAAACAAGCTAGGAGTACGTTGTACAACACCTGCCAGAGACCATCACAAATAAAGAATTTGCAGAATTCAAAAAAGAAATTAAAGAAATTTTACAAAATAAAGCATTCTACACTATAAATGAATTCTTTGATCACTACAAAAAGAAAAAATATAAAAAAAATGAAAAATTATTGACAAAATTAATATTTCGAACGAAATCTAATAATGGATTATCTTATCTTATCTTTCAGTTAGTTATGTGTTGCACTAGGAACTCACGCCGAAATCTTAGATAAGGTAATTTCTTTTCTTCCTGAAATTACCACTCATTTTATGATTGACTATTTTAAGAATTGTTTACAAACATTATCAAATTTATCCTTGAACTGGTTCTCATATTAAAAATATTGATTTAAAAAACTTACTATATTTTAGGACAAAACAGTATAGGAACCATAAAGATATATACTAGATGGAGCATAGCATATCTTAATACATTGATTGTCCTGAATCTTTTTGAGGCTCTCAGGGTCTCTGTGTAACCTCATTAAAACCTCCTTTAGGAGTAAGTTAAGGTTAAAATAAGTCAATTGTTTTCGGCCCTCCGAACATTATCTGTGTTTTAATATGTATTTAAACGCTATTTATTATGTTACTGTAATTTTTTTCTGTTTATTTGATTATATTGAAAGGCGAAGGTAGAGTCAGGTTATTTTTCGATGTTTCAAAATTCAAACAATAGGGCTCCTCTAGTAATAATATCTCTATGATAGGAATCCCTTGACTAGAGTTTAATATTAGGATTACGGGAAATTCCACTGTCAATCATATTACGTTTAAAACAATAGCCGAGAGCAGACATGATTAGAGAGCCGCAAAGCCAATCTCAGATTAATAACTCAAGAAGAAGAAGATATGTTAAGAGATTACTGAGCAATAAGTGTAGTATTGCTGTAAGTGTGTAGTATAGTAGTTTTACTCATCATGAATACTCTGATATATTTATGGTTTCAGGATTTCATAAAACTCTTTCGCGTGCTATTGTTTTACACACACAGACTAATGTAGAAAGAGTTTACTTTAGTGAAAACCCCAATAATCAAAATTTTGAAACATCTACTATCTTGAAACTACTTTATATGTTTAATAATCTACCTACCTGCTACCTCCTACGACAGACAGACTGTCAGGTTATTGCACTTTGCAGATCTACAAGTAGGTAGTTTTAAATCCTAATCACTTACCTCACATGCCTTTTTTTTAATTCTATTTTTGTAACGTCTTAATGTTTAGATATTACTATAAGAACTTAAGTTATAATAAACGGAATAAAATATTTCTAAACTAGCTTCAATCACAACACTTAATATTTCCATACCAATTTCAGTTTTATCATAAAGCATGAAATATTTTGTTTAAATTTAATTTTAATAATATAAATTATAAGTATTTCTATATCCGAACTAAAAGGAGTAATTCTATCGAAACATCTATAGTATTAACCCCGATAGTAAGTCTATTCCCTGATAGTGAGTATATTCGATAGTAGTCTATTCCCATAGTAGTCTATTTTCGATTCTGAGTCTATTCCGATAGTAGTTATTCCTCTATAGTAGTCTATTCCTAATAGTAAGTCTATTCCCGATAGGTCTATTTTCCTATAGTATGTCTATTCCTCGATAGTCTATAGTTTCCATATCACGTCATTCCCTTTGTTAAAGATCATTGGTTCACAGAAACCTTTTACAACCAATAATAATCTCTCAAGAGGATTTACGCTTGACACAAAAACACTATGTACGTTTAAATCTTATAATGGATCATTAAATTAAAAAAAACACAGCCGTTACATTAAGGAGAAAGTAAATATAGAAAACACTTATAATTCTCTCTTTAAAAAAATCCTTAAACCGTTGTCAAGTTATTTTCGTGTATAAAATATTTTCAATTGTCGACGCAGACCATTGAGGTGTAAAGATTTCGAGTTTTAACTGTCTGCGTGTTAGTTAAGGTACATTATGGACTCCAAAGACATTGTCTTTGACGATAAAACATTTCTAACTCTAAATGATATAACTGTAAACTAACGGTGAGATTATTAATACTATAGTCAAGTTTGTAAAGAAATACTGCTTGTAAAGCTAAAGTAAGTACTGACATAATTATGCTGTTAATTTAAAACTAAAGTTCCGCAATGACACAATTAAGCAATCAAAGTTTCCACAAACAATATCTCGCCGTATGCCATGTTTGATTTTCGAAAGCCTTTTAGAGTTATTGAATCTAAAAGGCTTTCGAAAATTGTTTATTGTCTCTAGGCCTTTTGTCTACGCAAGGTGGTTGAAAGGGTACGTAAGTTTTGTACCAAATACGAATCTTTGCATTTGGCGAAGTGTTTAGGGGGGGGGGGGGTTGAAACTTATATATATGTATACATTCTATATAAAAATACCAGAATACACAGAAAATCAAGAGTTGGACCAAACACGATGATACCAATTAGTATTAAACTGGAGATGATAAAAGATGTGGAAAGCCAAAAAACAAATGCGAAGATGCAGACAGTAATAAATGGTAGGCTTTGACCCTCGGACTTGTGACCGAGCGTGGAGGGTCAAGGGATCCTTTCAACAAGGTAGTAAAAGATCCTTGCTGTCGAGTTTTGTCACAACACTCACATCACCAGAGACTCACAGTTTCGAAGAGCTGTGAGTCCTTCCTCACACCTCTACTTCTCTTTAATCCGTTCAACCTCATAAACGCCATTTTCTGATGACAAATTCGCTCAAACAGATGTTTGTTCTGGGATAATTATAACAGACGTTCGTACTGAAATAATTATTCAGTTGTTCAGGAATGAATCAATATAATGCTGTTCTCAGAATAATATAAGTGGCGTTGTATCCTCACGAATGTTTGAACCGTGTATTCTAATCAAAATAAGTACTAAGGATTGAAGTGGCGTAGATAAAATATTATGTGAATTTGACATAAGTTGTCAATTGTTTAGAACTGTAAAAATTACTTTTACTTATAAATGAAAACTTGATGCGGGCTTCTATTTATTTCAAGTCCTGACTTGGACCACCCTGGCTCAACATCTACCAAATCTTCTAAAGAATCATTTAGGTCAGTTACAAATTAAGAGCTAAGCCCTGAAGTCCGATGCGGGCAGTATTACTCTACCATCCTAAAAAAAATTGTTAAGGAAAATCTGATTATAGTATTTTGTCATCTAATGTATTAATAATTGAGGTAATTTTATGGGAAATTAATGAAATGTCCTTGAAGATTTGTTTGACGGATCTATGGAAACGACTGGGTTTAATAGGGCGAATAAATAGTGCCTTTCTGGTTATTGCGAAACCACCTCTAATGTTACTAATGTTTAAATTTAACATATTTTGTAGATTATTGAAGATAAACGGCAACATGTGAAGAGGGAATAAAATCTAACTGCACTTAAAGTTAAGACTTTATATTATTGTATAACAGGTTGTATTGTAATAGGTGAGGTTGTTTGTAAAATTCTACAGATTCTTGTATAAGTTTAATGCTTTAGGACTGTTATAAATTAATGAAGACTTCAGTTCTTTTTTAAAATTTATTTAAAATGAATTGATGAAGGAATTACGTCCAGGGATCCTGAGCTTCTTCAGTTCTTGAAATTGACAAAATGAAAAAGTTTGTATATAATATTGAATTTAATATAAAGTTGTAAATATATATTCTGTATATAACATTGCATCTTTGGGCATTAGTGAAGAGGTCTTTTCATTTTTAAAAATATTTAATGTAGAAATTAATAGGATTTTTTAGATTAATTTTGGTGTTGTAGTTTTTAAATAAGTTCTTAATTTGGTATGTAGGGTGTCATATGTAGGTGAGATAGTGGTAAGTAGGTAAGTTATTCGGTCGGTCGGTATCATTGTGCGAATTTTTGGTTTACTTTTACTGTCTGATCCATAGACATGTATTACTTGAGGGAGCATACTCCGTCTCCTTACGTTGAGGAGTTGAGTTTCAATAAGGTTAACTCTGTGTAACCTTATTGAAACCTCCTCTGAGAATGTGTTTAGATTATCAAACGTTTTCGGGTTTTCAAACATTGCTTGTGTTTGGTTTGAAAAATATTCTGTATTTTAAGTTACTGCAATTAAGTACTTTTTTAAGTGTTCAGGTTGCTTTTTCAGGTTTTACTTTTTATCTTTTAAAATTCAACCGATAGGGCCTCTCCAGTAATAATATCTCTGTAGTTACGATGAAGGCAATGCTTTCTCAGTTAACCTTCTACCTGAAAGTAAATATTCCTGGATTTTTCGAAAAAAAAGTTTAATGTTTCTTCAATATAGAATGAAAAAAGTTGTTCAAGTGTTTTACAGCAAAGAACTCGCAGAAAGTTTTGGATGTAAAAATAGCAAGTCATCTTTCGACCCCCCCCTTCCCCTCGACCTAAGAGATCTATTAAATTGATCACTCCAACATATAACATTAAAATGAAGTCAGTACTAACTTTTCACTTTGAACAACCCTATAAATAAATAAAGCATCTAAAGCAAGTAACAAGTGTGTTTACTTTAAGCAAACTTAATTCTAACTTAGCTCAACTTGACTGCTTTATCTATAGAATGCTTGCTTCTGAATTATTAATCTTCTACTCTACTCCAGTTGTTTATCCAGGTTACGTTAAATGGATAATGTGATACTTTGAACAAAAATATGTTACGGGTTTAGTAGCTCTTTGGAAGATTATTAGGCCATTTGCTTGGAAATAATAGACAAGCTATTACTTATTACATGGCTATTATTGCCTGTAAAAACTAAGTGGGGAAGGATTTTTTCTTTAAGTCTCAACCCTATTTAATTTTTATTTGGATTTCAAAGTTATTATTAAATTAGGTTTAATTTATAATGAACTTGAACATTTTTTTGGAAATATAACCACAGTTAAGTCCTTGACGCCGTCTGTGCCTTCTTTGGTACTCTAGTAATTACTAAAATATTATAGATAAACTCTTGTTAAAAATTGCTATTAATTAACTATAAGATTGTATTCCTAGCTGCGATCCTTAAACCTTCTGCACCAAAACAATAACTTACACGGAAAGGTTTCATCAAATGCAATAATAATAATAATAATAATAATAATGCCCGTTTAGAGCCTCGCTGCTCATCAGGGATAAACCCTGTGGAACCGCCTCGGGTGGTTATAGTAACCGTTACGCTCAAGTGTATTCTAAAGTGGCGTATTTATTTAAACCAATAATTTTATATAAACTGAGAGCGTAACCTGGGATGCGAACCCAGACCTCCGTGGTGTCAAAGGTCAGTGTAAAGACTAACGAAGTCGGCACGGAGGCGGTTACTCAACTACTAAACGTTGTAAATGACGTGATACTGATTTTGAAATTCGGCTGGGTGTAGGCATATATAAGACTAACAAATGTGCCATGTTTCATCTCATAATCAGTATTAGTTCAAATTTTATCAACTAACTTGTGTCTGTTTTAAAAAAATGTTAGAACTCTAAAATGATTCAATTGAGTTGAAATTTTGTACAAGTGTTACCCTTTTTACGTAAAATTACAACAAACACATTCACCGTTTTGTCGGATCATAAATGTACGCAGCATCGAGCGGGGTTTGGTCCCTGATGGGTGACCGCTGAGAATCAGTTGCATGTATTTACTATCCGAGAAAGAGCGAAGCGAATAAAAATCGTTTGTACTGTATAATTTAGCATTTTTATATTTTGAGGACTACCGAAGCGAGACCGAAGTAGAATGGATGAGCGTAGAGAATCCAATGTGTTCAGAAAAAGTTCCGAGGTACCCTGTACCCAATTTTTTATAATTCGTTGACATATATCAATTAAATTTACTGTTATTTACCAACAAGATAAAATAGCGTGTAATACTACATTATAAAAAAATTAAGTACATTAGTCAAACAGTTAGGTAATGAGGTATCAGGAATCTATTAATGGAAATCAGTAATGGATTCATATGTTTAAAGAAAATTATTTTGAAAAACATTTTTCCAAAACAGGAATAATTACTATAATATCAATTAACTCAGGAATGTTTATTACTTTATTTACTCATTTTTTAATAAGTTTAAGCTGTTCTAACAATTTTTTGCATCAAATTTATGCCAACCTTTTTAAGTAGTTAAATTTAAATAATTTTTAATTATACTAAAAAGATAAAATAAAAATTTTAAAACTTAAATATTTCGAATATTAAACGGTATTTTTTAAAATTTTCACAGTATTTTAACCTTTGTATAATTATTTAATTTTATAATATTTATAATATTTAGTTTTTATTTTATACATTTTTATATTTTTCCTTCGCATCAAAATTAATGTTCCAAGTTGGTACTTTATTTGACATGTTGAGTCTTGCACATTCAAAAGTAAATAATAACATTTTCATATTTTTAATTGTGTTATACATTTTAATGTATAACATTATATACATATTATAATTTTTTAATTAAAAATCATTTTAATTTACATTTAATTACATTAAAAAAAGTAATTTACATTTATATAACATTAAATATTAAATTATTTATTTTTAATTGTTATAACTACTATTAGAAGTAAAAGACATGTTATTCTTATTGCAATACTTCGCCTTCTATTATAGGTAATAGGAAACAATATATGAAGGAAAATAATAATAAATATAAAGCGAAAATAGATTTTAACTGTAAAAGTATTGTTAAAGGATAATAATGAAACAATAGTTAGTTAAAAAATATTTAAGGAAAATAGGTACAAAAGGACTTAAAAAACGAAAAAACTTAAAAAGCGATATAACTACTGAGAACAATAGATAACGGGAATGTAAACACAAAGGAAGCTTTATATGCAGTTTTTTTAATTTTTAGAAAATAAAATGGAAAAACATACAAACACTTTTAAAATTAGCTATTGTATTTAATGGAATATAAAATAATTAATGCAGTCTATATGTAAATGAAAAAAATATATATAATTATATTTACTCTTTATTATTTATGTTTTTTAAATGATTCGGTCCCAGTTTAGAAGCCAAGAGGAAACAAAATAGTGGCCATAATTAGCCAAAGTTATAGTTAATAGTGTTAACTTTAAGATATTATTAAAATATAGATGAAGATCAATGTCGATCTTAACATGACATGAAAATTAATGCTTAAAAAAAAGGAAAAAAGAAAAGAAAATGCTACTCAAAGTAAACTAAAATTAAAAAGGATCTTTTGAAAATCTTCAAGTTGAGAAATAATTTTAGATAAAATTCTGATTTAAACCTCGGCTCTAGAAACAACATGATTTGAACCTGACAACAGAAAAACTAATAAAATTCAAAGCAGGCACTCCTCGAGAAAATTCTTTATAATAAAATTTCCAAACACTTCTTGATATAAATTAGGTTTTTCACTTTTTGATTTATTCCAACTTTTCCTTCCTCATCAAAAATATACATATAATATTATATCCATTTTTTGTTTGTAAATCAGGCACGTATCCCTTCTTTTCATTGTATTTCAACTTGATTTTTTTTATTTTTAAAAGACCAGAGTTTTTTTTCTGTCGTGGCACTCCTGACATTGACTATATTATTTAAAGTTCCTTTTTTTACTTCATTTTTTGTTTCTTTTATTTCTACTTTTAAATTTTGTTTTATTCTATTCATATGTTTTAAACATTTTTTCCAAATTATTATACTTTAATGTTTTATTAATATCTTAATGTTTTTTTTTTAATAATGACTTAAAGTATATGTGTACTTCAATTCCATATTAAGTTTATTTATGCGTACCATTTTTTAGGCAATACTTTGTTTTTATAGCATTTTATCATTTATTGTTTCATACTTCATCTTATGTTCTTACAATCATCTTATATTTATGTCGTTATCATAAGCTACATTTATTTGAAAATTCTCTACATTTCAGTAAATATAATTAAATTTTACATTAAATTTACATTTTTTAGCAAATAAAATTATCAAAAGATCAATAAAATCGAGCCAGGAATACCTCAAGGCTTTTCTCTCACATGCTTCGACTAGATTCCTTGCCCTCAGCATGCCTTGCTCTCAGCATGCCTTGCTTTCAGCATGCCTAGCTCTCAGCATCCCTTGCTCTCAGCATCCCTTGCTCTCAGCATGCCTTTCTTTCCCGATGCGGTATTATTTCATCGCTCTTACTAATCTTAAATTTAACTCTAACTAATGACTTCTACTTCATCTACCCTTTACTAATGATAATAAATATTCTTATCATCAAGGCTCTGTCAGAAATCATCTAGGCTTGGTGTCAGAAGAAGTAAAAGTCTTAGCATCTCCACTACGTTAAGTCAAATCATCTAAAGAATTTTAGCTCTAGGTTTTAATCGTAGGTCTAGGTTTTAAAGTTCGTATCGATTAAATTTCTTAAAAATCAACGCTGAAATTTCTTAAATTTGTATTACTCACCAAAATGAATTAATAAGGTATTTTGGCATGTTTATAATTTTTTTGTGCAGCTCACTAAGATCTATAATTTATTGCCCTAGTCCCTAGTTCTGTACTTTACTGCCAACATTACTTTTTGTACCCTGTTTCATTTCTCTACCCTGTACGCAGCGAGAGTTATGCGTGATACTGACGCATACTAAACTCATACATACTAAACTCACGCATTCTACATAGATACATGCTAATAATAAAATAATTCTAAAAACCAACCAGAACACATTGGATAATGGAAAAAACCTGAAATGGATAATTTTAAAACTATAGATTTTAAATTTTATAGTCTACACAATACTTTTTTTATACTAGTGACTGCAGGTTAAGAAAAGTAAAATAAAAATACTAATTTTTAAATTTATTTATAAATATGAGATAAATTATATTTACCTGAAAAATGTTTAATATATTTTCTATCTATCGTCTAATCTAGTGTTAAATAAAAAAGTTATAAATTTGGTCGGGGCGGTGGAAAGCACAATGCTGGCCTTATATTCAAGGTGACAACTCCTGCTACGAGACAAGTAAAAACTTATATAAATCATTTTCACAAACCGCTTTTCCGTATTTTCTTTTTACAGATATATGTCACTCGATCACAATTTTCCTAAATTAATTAAATATGTGGTCTTTTTTTAACGAATAAATCATCTCGACTTGTTATAAAGCATAAATACATTTTGAGATTCTGTATTTAAATGTATTCGTTATGAATATACATATAAAACACTTATTTTTTTATTACTGTAGCAGTAAAACCAAAAAGCGAGACAGTTTTCCAATTTCATTCAAAAATTTTCCAGCTCTCTCTCTAAATTTTATATCAATTAATACGATGTTCTTTTTTTGTTAACATTTATTTTTTAATATTATGTAACTTTCTTTAACTGTTTGTTTTTTTAGTTTCATTAATTTTTAATTGTCTAGCTTATGTTTTACTTTGAAATTTATTTTAACTGACATTCTACCATATTTTGTCCGATTTATTTGTTTTATATTCATGTTTTTAATTCCTACATGAGACAAATAATAAAAAGTTCATTACATTTTTGTACTCTATATGTAAACTTATCTATATATGACGTCATTAGCCTATTTAATGTATCAAAGAATTACCTGTTATAATTACATGGTGTAATGGCATTGATGTAAAAAAAATCTTTTTTCCATTAATTTAATACTTATAAATTTTTTATTATTTCAATTTAGATATTTACATTTTTTAATTAATTCTAACTACTTTTTACTTTTGATTACAGGTGAGGCTTTATTACGGTAGTTGCTTTATGAAGAGAGCTTTTTATCATGGTATGCATTTTTTTTTAGAAAAAGAAATAAATTTTGAAATTTAAATTATATTTTGGGGCCAAAACGTGAATAATAAGGCTTGGTTTGTTTCTTTTCAACTGAATTAGTGCGTTCACACACACTTATGAATCCGCGGATCGTAGTAAAGTACGATATCTCAATACGATAATATTAGCTGTATGAACCATGCTGAGGGAATCCGATCGCATACGCTAGAACTAGGGAGATGGAATCTAAATGGATCATACGCTGTATGAACCTTCAGAGGCGATCGTATTTAACGAAGGATAGATAAAACTTCTCGTCAATTTTTATTTCACTTAAATATTACAGTTTTTCTTATCAAATAACTTTTGGAATAATATTTTTTTAGTATCAATTTATTATGCAAACAAATCACAATTTAATTAAATATATATTTGTTTTTAACTTCCTTATAACCAAAAGTTTGAAATCGCGATTTTCGGGATCAGTTTTCACGTATTCTCACTCGATCGTACGTTTTATCGTATTGGAATACGATCACCTGTAAATACCTGTGTTCGACTTACTTATGCCGCATATTTTTTACTTTAAATAATCCCTAAACTAAGATCTTTAAATTTTTTCCTCCATCCAAAAGAGTCTTCCAAATTTAATAAAATCAACATTTTCTTTCCTCCTTTTTACTTTCATTCTTTATAGCATAATGTATTGCAATGTTAATATATTAAAAATAAGCAATAAAGCATTATGAAAAAGAAAACAATGGAAACTCAACAAACAGAAATATTAAAAAAAAAACTTCCATTTATACTTTGAGTTTATTTATGCATAAACCTGTATATATATGATTCCTTAAAAAAGCAAAAAAAGCTTTGTTATTATTTTTTAACATAAAGATGTTGAGCATTTTGTTTCAATATTGAACTTCCTTTTTCTAAAAAAAGGAAAGAAAAATGGGAAAAATATAAAGTTACCCCCTTTTTAAAACTGTTAAATAAAATTTTCTAAAAATTAACTCTTAATAAATTTTAAATATAACTATATAAATCAAGTTTATTGGCTTTAATGCAATACATGACTTGCTTGTATAATTCGTTTTACTTATTTTTTCGTTAATTTCACACATAATATTATTGGTTGATGTATATAACTGTGTTATTTTAAATTATGTTGCTTTTAAATTGGGGCAAACAGTAGCTTTAAGCAATCCGGTATCAAGCAATTTTAATAAAATATTGTACGTTAAAGAGAATCAATAAGGCTGATATTTCTCTACCCTGTATCAATATGTGATATTAATATTTTATTTTGTATAAAAAAGCAATGTATATATATATATATATATATATATATATATATTATTATATATATATATATATATATATATATATATATATATATATATATATATATATATATATATATATATTTTTTTTTTTTTTTAATTATAATGAAAAAAACAAAAGATGAGCCTTCTCAAGGCAAATGCCAGAGGAGGATATATATATATATATATATATATATATATATATTATATATATATATATATATATATAGATATAATATATATATATATATATTATATATTCAGTATTAGGGATATTATCTTTTTCCCTTTTGAATTTTTTAGATTAGTACACACTTCATTTTAGATTAGTACACACTACATTTTAGATTAGTACTCACTATATTTTTAATTAGATTTCTACACGATACATTTTGTGTTCTAAAAATAATTAAAAATGTTCATAGTAAGGATAAAGTATTGTTTACATTGTTATAAAATAAGTTTTACTGTTTCGTTTCGCAACTAGGTTGTAAAGTATTGTTTAATACGGGAAAAGGTGGTTTAATTTTTTTAGATTATCTAACTGTGTTGTTAAATACAGTTTTAAATTAGCAGCATTATAATACGTACCAAGACTGAAAGAATAATTGTAGTAGTAATACTAGATTATCTAAACTAAGTTGTTAAATACAGTTTAATATTAGCAAAATGGATGGAGCAGTGTTATATGAAATTATTTGGTAGTATATTGCCGGTTCCACACTTAACTTTATGAATTTATACTTTTTTCCAAAATGATTAGTTTTAAAACGGTAAAAGCAACGATAATCTATTAGGAGCTGATAGATTTAAGATAGTAAGAACTTAAATACTAATAAAAAAGAAAACTGTTAGTGTAAAAAAATGGAAAAGAAAAGAACATTAGACTAGAACAGAGGAACAGAAAAATTGAAACAAAAATGAGAAAAAAACGAAGGAGAAATACAAGATAAAATAACAACATGTTATGGCATAGCTATGCATGGTAAGAAAAATTGAAAAGATATAGCTGGGCTACTGCTATGGTAAAAAATAAATAAAAATACCGTTACATTATGTTTAAAATAGTTATGTTATTTTTGTATATCTAGTATTTTCACAATTGTAGAAAATCTAGATTGTACAAGAAAACTGTCTTATATAATTTTAAATATTAAAAATTGCAGTTGTAATACTTAAATTTACCTAATCAGCTGTTTTAAGTTATTCTTTAAATTAGATGACCGCTTTGTTTAATATTTATATATTACAACATAATAATTGACATAATGGATAAAAGGCGAGATAAATAAACACAAAAATAAGGAGTCGCCTAAACAAAGAAAAAAAAATATTTAAAAAATAGAAGTCGTTTTATTTATAAAATAACAAATTTTCTGGTTTCTTATTATTTTATTATTTAATCCATAATTGGAATTGAAGTAAAAACACGTGTTTAGACCCTAACTCTCTCCACACACCTTCTGGAATTGATTTTCAAGCTGTGAATATTTTAGATGTGAGTAAAATATTCTTAGAATTTTAGCTTACAAAGAGATAAGGTTTTTGCTCTAGATAGTAGGTCATATTGGCCTGAGGAACGACATCTATGTAGGACGAACACATTGTTCCTTTAGCGTCAGGTATTAGGAGCATGTCAGTATGGCATATATATACACCACACACACACACACACACACACACACATATATATATATATATTATATATATATTATATATATTATATATATTATATATATATATATATATATATTATATGTTATATTATTAGTATATAGGTTTGGAATTTTATGAAAAACTCTATCTAAGGGACTAATCTCTTGGAAATTCTTTCATACTAAAATTATTACTATTTATTAAACTTTAGAATAAGGCACTTTAAAAAAATGCAAAAATGTTGGTTCTAAAAATAAAATTTAGAAATATTTCATATTCTTTATAATTTTAATTATGAACGATATAATTATTTTTCGAAATATTTCTCTTAAAAAAAATTATAATTTTTATAACCGTAAACATGAATTTTATGTTTCTTAATCTATGGCAATCCATACAATTTTAAACTATGAATGTTATATTTTTGTTTTAACTTTGTAAGTAAATTAATTTTTATTTTAATAAAATCAATACCTTTTAAACAAAGTCTACGATACATTTTCAACAAGTTTGACGTTTTTTACAAAAAATGCACTGGTCATACACGGAAAGAAGAAATTAAATTTCTTAAAAACTTACCTTTACTTCAGGTATAGCTTCCTCTCTTTATGTTACTTTGACCTCTCTCTCTTTCACATGAGTTAGTATCACTTCTAAGGAAAAGGTGTAGTATGTTTCTTTCCTCTTTTGGTACCGGACTAACTATACATTTATTAATTCTGTTGCTATCTATCCCTTATTGTTTCTCTCTTAATCCTTTTTTCATCCTTTTTTATCAACCTTTTTCACTGCAGTTGGTATCATTTCTATACTCTTTCTCATTTAACTACATATACCTTGTTTACCAAAGTTGTATTACCTCTTTTTTCTTTTATTCTGTCCTTGTTTCTACCTATCACTGTACTATCTCATTTTATCACCGATACTCTTTTATTTTCTATACTTTTATCACTACCCTTCCTTTCCATCAATTTCTCTATCTCAACATTTTTTTACCAAAAAAACATTTTTATATCTTCTTTGATCATTGAAAAACTCTATCCACTGAACCATAGTGCAAATATTAAAGCACCATGGCTCTACACAAAAAACACTATATAGACAAAAAAAGGAAATAAAATGAAAACACAAAAAGTTACAAAAATGAAAAAATGCAATTTTATAAAAGTTTATCCAATGCATTTTTAATTACATTTTTTATTTCTCCTTTGCCAGGTATTTTTTTTATAAAAAAATGAACGTTTATTAGTTGTAGTTTTTAGCGAATTTCCTTTTGAAAAATATTGCTTATGGGATTTATTATATATTTTACAAATATCTAAATATAATCCTCTAAAAAGGTTACAACATGAGGATCGAGGATTAAATAAATGATTACTTGTTGTTGCAAGTATATTTTGAAAGAGCGCGAGGAACAATTCAATGAACTAATGCATGAACATGAAAACAAATCCATGAGATTATGAAAGAACGTAAATTTAATGTCATTTTGAAGATAATGTGAAACAATTAAATAACATTTTGAAAATAATAAGAAACTAATTAACGAACTTCTAAAAAAAAAAAACAAGATAAGCAATTTAAGGAACTCTTGAAAGAACGTGATAATTAATTCAATAAACTTCTGAATGAACATGAGAAGTAATTCTTTCAGCTCCTAAAAGAACATAAGAAGCAATTCTATAAGGTCCTGAAAAAACATGAGAAGCAATTTCATGAGCTTCTGAAAGGACTTTCGAAAGAACAAGACTAACAATCTATCGAGCATTTAAAATAACATAAGAAGCAATACAATAAGTTTCAACTCAAAAACCTGGAATTTCAAAAAATCATTGAATTAACTTAATGAAAAAACCATTGGAATCCAGCCAATGAAACAATGAGCTTAATCCAGAATCACTTAATGAGCTTTTCTAGAATCCAGAATTCAACTCAATGAGCTTTTCTAGAATCCAGAATTCAGCTCAATGAGCTTTTCTAGAATCCAGAATTCAGCTCAATGAGCTTTTCTAGAATCCAGAATTCAACTCGATGAGCTTTTTAAAGAATCCAAGTTGCCATTTAATGAGTTTGATAAGAAGTCAGAATGTAGTTTTCTATTCTTGTGTGCTCAATATTCAAAATTCATCTTTTACATTTATTAAAAGCGTGAAATACACATTTTGCTGCCTTTTAGCCAAATATTAAACATAGTTCAAGATTATTAAATATTTTCCTGACAACCTATACGTTGCATCTTTTAAGGCTACACAATGTTATTAAGATGACTTTACAGCCTAATTATGTATAAGCTAAAGTCAAGTCTAATAACTCTAATGAAATTATGGAAGAAGGCAGTGTTGCCTTAGTTAACTCGTGAATATCTAAACATAGATTTGATACTCTCAACACCTCTTATATTATGCCCCCATCCTTCCGACATGGTGAAACATTAATCAATAAACTTGCTAGGTCTTTACACTACGCATAAATTACTTAGTATAACTAAAAACAGTATTTTACACATGTTTGAGTTTGACTCACTTGTCAAAAAATGTAAACAAACTTTTCTGTACAAAATTAAGTCTCACTTATACTTAAGTGAAGGGTGTTAGTCTTGAACATTGCTTTAGTTTGACGTATACTTGTTCGTCAATATCTTTACTTTAACTTTTAATCTTACCTTCACTCTAATGTGATGACGCTAATCTTATATTTAAGTTATGCTTATTTGGTGAAAGTTAATGTGCATTTTAGCGAAGTTTTAAAGGAAATTGAGCTTATGTTTTGCTAATTGCGTAACAATGTGGGTAGGTTAACTCTGTATCTATGAAGGATTTAGAAATGTTTACTTACTTTCTTTGTTTTGAATGGTTCGGGAGGTGGCCGTGTTAATAAGTCTTTCAGGTACCGTTTCTTTGTGTGTTAAAGAAATTAAGCGTGGTAATGGATAATAAGACTCCCCTTCACTTTTTAAACAATAGATGTAATAAAAAAATAAAAGAAAGATAAAAAAATAATGAAGAATATATAAGAATAAAATAATAAAACATGGAGCATTCGGCATCTTAGCCACGTCGCGGTCTCTGAGATTTGCGCCTCTGTCTCTAAGCGGCATCGGCGCCGTATGGGGCCGCTTCGCGGCTCACAATTGTTGTCTTATATTTGTTTATTTCTTTAAGTGACGTATTCCCTCAGTATTACTAAATTTCCCAATATACCTACTGAATCCCCGTTCTTTTTACATAAAATTGTATATGTCAAACGATAAAATCAAAACTGACCTTGACGATTATATTTATAAACTAATTTGGTTTACATATTAACTATCCTTACACCATTTTCCATTACCAAAATCTTGTTAACCCATTTCTCTTTTTAAAATTAACCTAAAAGATGACAAAGAAAAATAATATTAGAAAGAAAATTAAAATGAAGTTATAAATAAGGATTCATTAAACAACTCATCATTTTAAAATACCAATTAACCTGTTGAATTAAGAATTATAATATTAAAATTTCCGCTAATTTTGGATCACAGCTGCGAGTTGAGGGCCAAAACGTTATGTTTTATTCCGTTTTGGTAATAATTTTTTAAAAGTTTACAAAATAAATTGTCCACTGTGTCTTGTAGCCATACTTTTGCTGCGCCCTAAAAATTTAACCGTTATCACAATCATTTTTTAATTAATTAAAAACTACAAAAAAATCACTTAAATAGGATAAGTAATATTTTACAAGTTTGAAATATCTTTTTTTCGGAAAATTTGTCTGGACATATTGAAAGCAATTATCTAAATTGACTCCCCACCCAAAATTGTTTTTCTTGTCTATAGAAAGCGGTAAACTTTTTCCTGGAGACTGGCATAATGCCTAAAACTTATAGATATTAATATTTCAAAAATGATATAGATGTGGAACGGGCCAATAATAAAAAGAAAATATATTATTGAGTAAGGTATATTTTTTTGGGTGGAGGTTTTTTTAGTTGTTTCCCTAAGTTATTATACTCTTTTGCTGTTATAGTGAAATCATAGGGATTTTAAAGGGTTTTTTATATTATCTTACTTCCTTATAGCTTTCAAAAAAAAAAGTAGTGCGTTTGCGACTTAAATTTTCATACATCTTTTTTATAACCGTGGAAATAAAATTTGCTTGAAATTTGGTTACGATGGTTCTGCGAGTAGTTTACAAACTAAATACAGTCTTGTACGAAATACTTAATAAATATATGTAGTTTTTAAACATCGATCAAATTTTTGCTCTTACGTTAAATTTATTTTGCCATTCAAGTAAATTTATTACTTACATAATAATAAATACGTAATTACACATGATAATTTATATGTAATAAATAGTGATTACATAATAAATTAATGTGTGTAAATAAATATAAATTATATGATTTGTATAATATAACATCCTAAATAGATTAATAATTATTTAGCATTAGAGTCTTTAAAATTAATTATATTCATAATAATGTATATCATATATTAAATATAATATATAAATTATATATATATATATATATATATATATATTATATATATATATATATATATATATTATATATATATATATTAATTTCGTGATGTATATTGTCTATTGTATGTTTTAGTGAATTATATGAGTATTCGGTAGTTGAAGTAGAAGTCAGGAATATTACTTGAGATTCAGTTTTCCTTGCAACACTTATTCCCATGTGAAACGAAGTTTCAAGTGATATTGTTTTTAATTTTCCACTTTTTTATCTTTTTTTCTATGAAAAACGATTAGACATTATGGTAATAAAAATATATATTTTTTTAAGAATAACAATAAATAATAAATTTAAAGAAAATTATTTATGCAAGAAATATTACAAAGCTTTCTCTCTCTTACTTTAATATAGAAAATAAATAATGAAGAATAATACATTTAAATATAACAAGAAAATAATACCGTACTTGGGGGAAACTAAATAAAGAAAATTTATTTAAAAATATTTAAAGGATGTATTATTTATTAACGGAAGATAAAAAAACAGGAAATTATAGAGGAAAAGGAAGAATTTAATCATGAGTCAGCATTTGTGTAATTTTATTTACATTAGAAAATAAATTTTTTATAAAAGTAAAAGTAAGTTGCTTAGTTATTTATAGATTAGATTTTTGAGCAGTTTTGTTGTATTTGTTTACCTAATGTAGTTTATATTGGAACAACTATAAGAATTGAAATATCTTCTCAGAACCTTATAGTATTCACTGGTATGGGTTTCGATCTTTAAATCAACAGGTGTGAAGTTAGTAATAAAAGTAATTAGGTAATAAAAATTACCCAAGAATTACCGAGGTACCTGGAACCCTTTTTAGTTTAAATAATATTCTCAATGGATTCACTTATTATATTTATAATTTTTTATTTATTCTTGACTTCATAATTGATGAACTCAAGGAATTTATTCAAATATTCATATTTGATGAAATCAGTGGATTTATTCTTATTTTTATAATTGATAAACGTAGAAGATACTATATTTTTATTGCAATTAATTCTCTTTTCAAACTTAAAACCAAAATATACAATAAAATTCATTTTTAACGCTTTCATATATATTTTTTTTTATTCTATTTGATTAAAATTTAGAATATGTATTTTCCAAGAATCTCTTTATAAATAAGAATGAATTAAATTTATAATACTCAATTTATTTAGTAATACAAAAAAAAATAGAAAAGCTATTAACTCGTTTTCATAATTAATTTAATTTTAGGTTTGATTATTTTTTATTGAAATCAATCATAAAAAATTTTTAAAACTGGCTCTGTTCAATTTTGTTAACCACATTATCATGCATTATTAATTAATGCCTGTTATTATTAATTTATAATATTTATTCCGTTTTATTTCGTGTTATATTATTTTTATATATTCGTTTTAATTAATAATTTTAATTAATACTTTTTAATGAAAATTTGAATTTTATTAATCCATGCCTATCTGATTTTATAATTTAAATTTTAGGTTTTGTTATGTTCACCATGAACTTAAATGCTGGTTATTTTTCAATCTAATTAGTAAAGAAATTTTTGAAACATTTCTAAACATAAACAAGTGAAGAATATCAAATTCCACATAAGCTAATATCAACTGATAAAAAATTGTAGCAAATTAAACAAACTGACAAACATTAACTAAAGCAGCATTAAAAGATATAAATCAATATCCAATTTAATGTAACGTAAATCATAAAGACACTTCATAAAATTGTAAATAACAACAACTAACAAGGTTTAATAGAAATAATAGAAAAATTAATAACAAAGAAGAGACAAACATACTATTAATTAATTTCCTGAAAATTCATTGTAAAAGTCATCTCGATATAATGTTACATCAAATCTCACTCAACTACCTAATAAATATTTAAATCAGGCCTTTATTTTACCTTTTAACAAATTGCCCTGAACTTTTCCCAAAATCAATTTGAATACATTATGAACTGAAGCGGGGGGGACTTGTTTGTTTTATAATTTAGTATATTTTGACCCCTCATTTAATTTTTAGAAAAATATATAGTTTTATGTCATGCATATTGTTCTAAGGAGAAATAATCTTAATTAGTTTTTAATATTTATTATATTAATAGTATAATACGTAATGTTATTTATTTTTTATTTACTTTTTTTTCGACGGTATTTAATTAAAGTTAATTTAAGGGTATGTTATATTAAAAACTAAAATCCTGTATAATTTAGGGTGAAAAATTATTTTAAGGTTTAGGAAAAAAGGGGTTGTAAATAATCAGCTTAAGTGGTCCCCTTGTGAAACGAGGCAAGATTTTCTAATAAGCTAGACTTTCAGGGGTATCGCGTGGTTTTCAAAGATAAGAACTACTAGCGCTTTTTAAAAGGTCGGTTATTAAGTGAACTAAAACTTTAAGCACGCAATGTATATTTTATGTATTCAAGCATTTTCATGGTTTTTAACGCTAAAGGTAAATCTAAGGGCAATTAATCACTGTTTAATTATCACCTTAGCATTGTTATTTTTGTTAAAGTAAAGCCAGATTACTTAATCAAATAAAATCTTTAAAATGAAACTATATTTAAGTTGTCAACGTATAGTTTATAATAGTCAAGTCTTAATATCGATTATTGGAATTCAACTTTTTACAAAATCGATTCATGCAATAATATATTAAAGTATTAAACATACCGCCTGTTAAAAATTTATGAATAAATTTAAAACCACTGAAAGCTCTCTAATTTTTATTTTACCTTATAAACATGTAATAATAATTTGAACTTTATTTTAAACTTATTTATCCTGTTCTTTAAACTATTAATGACATCATTGATGCTTCATAAACTTTTATTTTTGAAGTGGAAGTCTACTTTGGATAACTTTATAACTTACAGTCTTTTTTTATCATAAATTAGTATTTTTGTAATGCTTCAAATATTTGATTTGTAAATTGAGTAACTCACAATATTTTTTAAACTTTTCGTTTAAATTACACAAATATTAACAGTATCGATTGTTTTATAAATCGATTACTTCAACATTTCTTCTACCTTGAATCGCCTTTCGTGATTAAAATAATTAAATCTTTATCTAACTCCAATTCCTAAGGCGAGGAAAACCTTGTTGAAAATTCTTATTTATCCACTTAAATAAAATGGAGTGAAATCCCTTATCTCTCTCTTATCAACCAGACTGATAAAATAACTGTAAAATACAGTTTAATTTGTTTGGAAATCTTAATGCTAACTTAATTTTCTTGTTTTTCTCCTCTACTGGATTTTTATTTTTATTTATCTTGTTATTAAAGTGAGTTGTGAAACAGTAATTATACGGTAAACTAACAAATTACTACTGTATTTATTTACTAAATTACTTTTGTTTATTTACTTCTTCACTTGAAGTAAATAAATAAATTATAACAAATGACTATTCTTCTACTGCATTGTAAATTAACATTTAATGAATAGTTGTTCTATTTTATTATTTAAACAATAATTGTTTTACTTCTTTGTTAGCTTCTAGCACATTTATCTAATTAATCCATAAGTACGTCATCAGTTACCTAATCTAAGCATTGCGGGATTGCCTATCCTATTTATCACCACTTTATTTAAATGTAATTTTCTTTCATAAAATCTAGTGGTCCTCAAATTTTAAAATGTCGCTCTTTACATACATAAGTCAAGGGTGCATACTCAGAGCGCGAACTTTTGTCTTTGGCCATCTTCAAAACTTTTTTAAGGCTATAGGTATAAGAAAGTAAAATATTATTTAAATATTTATACAAAAATTAATAAAATTCATTTAAGTTTTTCTTTTGCCTTTCATAAAAATTAAAAAAATCTAATATAAAAATTTACTTAAAAATATGAACTTAGAAAAAAACTTCTTTGATCACTTAACCGAAAATTCTAATTGGGTTTTGCCGTTATAAAATTACTGGAAAAAAACTTGAAAAGTTTTTGAGTAAAAAAATTAATTAATTAATGCGAGCCTCAAAAGCCGAGATAAAAATGCTAATTAAATATATTATAATTTATTAACTTTTTTTATGTTTTCAAAACTTAGATTTTTTTGATCCTGAAGAAGTTTCTTTAAGTTTTGTTTTATTTTCTTTCTTTGATAAATAGTAAAGTAAATTTTTAATGATAAATTATAAATTAATTAATTAATTAATTAGAATAGGTTATTTTACATCAAACATCTATCCTACATTCATTCCTAACCAAGATCCTCGTACTTCCAAACATTAATCAATCCTACATACATTTCTAACCAAGATCCTCATACTCCCAAACATTAATCCATCCTACATACATTCCTAACCAAGATCCTCATACTCCCAAACATTAATCAATCCTACATACATTCCTAACCAAGATCCTCATACTCCCAAACATTAATCCATCCTACATATATTTCTAACCAAGATCCTCATACTCCTAAACATTAATCTATCCTACATACATGCCTAACCAAGATCCTCATACTCCCAAACATTAATCCATCCTACATACATTCCTAACCAAGATCCTCATACCCCCAAACATTAATCCATCCTACATACATTCCTAACCAAGATCCTCTTACTCCCAAATATTAATCCATCCTACATACATTCCTAACCAAGATCCTCATACTCCCAAACATTAATCCATCCTACATGCATTTGTAAAATCCTCTCTGTCGAATCAAGATTTTAAAAAATCGAGTACAAGGTACCTCGGAACTTTTCCTCTTTACATCCGATTCACTAAGCTGATGTTCATTATATTGGACTCGATTCGCTCGCTCATAGAATATAAAAATTACCTATTTATACTGCAACACGGCAGTAAATACATCTGTTTTATTTCCTGCGGTCACCTATCCCGCCACTGACCTGCTTAACTTTTATAATCCAACAAAACCGTAGATATACATTGTAACAAAAAATTATATACGCAAAGGGTTACACTTGTACCACATTTCGACTCAAAAAGATTCTTTCTTAATTTTTAACCTTTTTTTGTAAAATTGTATTAAAGTTAATTCATTCGATAAAAATTAAACTAATGCAGATAATGAAATAAATAAGATAAAAATTGGCACATTTGTTCGACTTACATTTGACTAGATGCGTGATAAATTTTAATTTGCTTAAATAATTTTTTCGTGTTCTATGAATTCTTGCTGAGTCATTATCGCCGGTAAATTATCTCATAAATAATTACTATCTAGATAGCATAACTAGACATAAAGATTGTTTTTTCTCCCATGTTTCAACTTTCCAACGTAAAAACAAACTGGGAGCTACGATGATAACAGAAACACACACACTCGCACACACTATTTACAGACAGACAACTTTAAAACACCTGAAACGGATATTTCATTAAATATATTAAGTGCAAACACTTTAAATCCATATAAATACTTTTCCTATACACTTACTGTTTAAGCGAGGAAAAAATAATAAAAAGTTTAATAATGCAGTGTTGCACTGCAAATGCTGGAAATATAAGTTGAAAAAATGCTTCCACACTCACATGAGGCAAGGAAGTAATACATATACTTCGAACTACTTTATAACCTTTTCCTATTTACTCTTATTTATTTCTAAAGAGAAAGGCGAGTTGTAAAAGTACTGCAAGTACTAAAAATACTAACAAATAAAAATGGGACATAAAATGACAAGTTGGTGACTTTCTAAAAACATGAGCTTGTTGTAGATTAAATTGCACATTCTCTCTCTGTCTGAGCTGGCGTTTCCTTATTCTTGCGCTTTTGCCTTGCCTACGGCCTGTATTCTCTAACCGTACTCTTAATTATTTAGGGCTTATGTTACTTAACATAAGCCCTTAAAGAACCTTAGAATTCTGTTACCTTGTCTAAGTTTTTCTAGGTTTTCAGAATCTTAAAAATCATACTTTAGTTAACAATCATATTCGATTAAACGAATCGAAGAATTAATCAAGAGTTTAAAACGTGTAAGCTTTGTATCATGAATCTGAAATACGTATTTATCACGTAAAAATCAAGACTAAAAGGTTATAATCTACTAAACAGTATATCATAAGAATTTCCATTCATAAAGAAAATCCTTGGAAAAAACCCCAAGGTCTTGAGAGCTAAAAAAAATTGGTTGAAATTTGGGGGCTAAATCTAGTGAGTAAAAATCTGCGAGACGTACTGGGGCGAGAAACTCCGACCCAAGGGCCTTTCACTACCAATCTGAATAAATCATTTTTTTTTTTTGGAAAAATCCCTCTTACCATTTTTTCTGCCCCCGAGTGAATAATAAATACATGAAAACAGTTTCTATTCAGAGGGTGATAAAAAATTTTCACTTTAAAAAATATTTTATGAAGAAATTAATAGATTTTAAGTGAAATTTAATTTAATAGTTCTTTAATTTTTTAAAAATTTTCTACTAAATTTCAATAATTATTATTATAATTGAACTTTATTAAAGTTAATCCTTGTACTTCTTTTGGCAGTTGTACTATACATAGGAAGGGCGTTCATTTTATTTACTTAGTTATTTATTCTTTTAACTTTTTATGAATGTCCGTTTCTTTCCTAAATTTGATTATTTCTGGTCCGCTCGTTTTTAAAAAATCTAATTAGGTCATTTTTTTTAAAATTAATTGTTATGCTCTGCTGGCTTATATTTCTCATTTATTTTTCATTTCAAACATCAAATTTTTTTAATTGCGTTTATACAATTCTATTTATTAATTTTTTGTCGTTTTTATTTTTCAGGTATGATTTTAAAGAAAATATTTTACGTAATCAAACTAAAAGACATGCGTAAGTTATTTAGTTTATTTTAAACATCATTTTTTTACAAAACTAAATTTAACACTATAGACGGCTATTTATTAGGTTTAATTTTAAATTGAATTAAAATTTAAAACTTTCTCATTTATTCATTATTTTATATTTATTTTTTTAATAAATATAATAATTAAATTAAATGATTTTAATATATTTTTAAAAATAAAATTACATTTTAATAAATATAAAATTAAATTAAATGATTTTAATATATTTTAATAAAAATAATTACTTTAATAAATATATTAAAACAAATGTACATTTATTTTTAAAATAAATATTCCATTTATATAAACATAAATTTATTTTTAAAATTGCACATTAAAAAATGTGCAATACAAAATATTAATTAACGTCATTTTTTGCCCACTACACAAGTATTTCGATGTTTCTCATCCTGTGGTTTTGAAGACGTTTGATTTTGCTTATTTTCATGCAAAAACTTAGAGCATTGTTTGGGTATCGATCTCAGAACCTCCAGTTAATAGCCAGTTTAAAGACCCTACCACACCGTAAGCACTAAAATAATTGAAAAACATATAGTTAAATATAAACAAATAAAAGAAGAATTAAAATTTCATTTGTTGGGATTCAAATAAGTTTTATCTTTCTACCTATGTAGGCAGCATAGAGATACTCCGTTAAAATATTTCTATTCCATGTTAAGTTCACAACATTGTTAAGTTGAAAAAGAATTAGCTAAACGTTAACATGCTTTCCAAGACTTAAATGATAATCCAGATTTATTCAATGGACTTACTCGCTAAATATTTCCCGCATTTGCCCGAAAAAAGCGGTTTATTTTACCCCGTTTTTAGAGTTTAAGAGAGCTTTGAGTTAATTAAAAATTTAAGAGATAAAAAATAGCAAAAAATCCGTGTGTTTATTTCATTTACTCCTTCCACCCCTCCTTGAAATATAAAAGTGTTTTTTTTAACTTTTTCCTGCATTTATTATTTGTTTGACCTAAATAAATGTTTTAAATTTAGGATTTATGTACACCTCTGCCTGCCTTACTTCTGAAATGGGTTGTCAAATGATATTTACAAATTTTTCTACTATAAAGGATTTTTGAACCCCCATAATTTTATATCCCTCTTAATTATTCCTGTAATCACAAGGCATAATAAAAGAATATAAACAAGTAATTATTAATAAATTTAAATAAAATTTGATTTGTAGCAAAGCTCCTCCCTAACATACATTAACTAAGTCTTTTTTAACTCCAGTTAAATAAAATCTTCTCGTTCGAAAGCTTGCAACTAGATTGAGCTGATCTTTAAGCGATAGTGGCGTTTGCGTTCATTGCTTTGGCTATGTGTTCACCATCGTCCGTCGAGGGAACCACTAATGATTTTGCATTTGATCCAGTCAATTATTAAAATTAAAAAAACAATCTTATCTTACAACCCCTATAATTTGGTGTCTATTAGAACCTGAGATATCTTCATTTATTTGGTGTCTCTTAGAACCTGAGATATCTTCATTTATTTGGTGTCTCTTAGAACCTTAGATATCCTCTTTATTTGGTGTCTGTTAGAACCTTAGATATCTGCATTTATTTGGTGTCTCTGAACCTGAGATATCTTCATTTATTTGGTGTCTCTTAGAACCTGAGATATCTTCATTTATTTGGTGTCTCTGAACCTGAGATATCTTCATTTATTTGGTGTGTCTGAACCTGAGATATCTTCATTTATTTGGTGTCTCTTAGAACCTTAGATATCCTCTTTATTTGGTGTCTGTTAGAACCTTAGATATCTGCATTTATTGGTGTCTCTTCATGAACCTGAGATATCTTCATTTATTTGGTGTCTCTGAACCTGAGATATCTTCATTTATTTGGTGTGAACTGAGATATGCTGAACCTGAATATCTTTATTTATTTGGTGTCTCTTAGAAACTTGAGATATCTTCATTTAATCTGAATTTTACTACCAATTTCCCAAAGACTTTTCCATAAGAAATAATTTCGTGACAGACAAAAAAAATTATCTCCCGACTTATTCCTATCGATGTTAAAAAAATCGAACTTTACTTTAATAGCATCAAAAAGAAAACCAACCTATAAAAGAATTGTTAGACTATTTGTAAGCGATTTACGTATTAGTTCCGGATATTTCCGCTAGATTGCAGTGTGTGTTAAAGAAAAGACGCCACGGTTGAGCTTTAACTCTGTTATTTTGTTTGTTATTTAAAATTACCATTCTTCTTCTTTCTTTTTCTTTAGTCTTTTGAATAGCTCGTCTATTGTTAATCCTGTATAGTTTATAGTATAACAATAAGATGATGAAAATTCTTTATTGTTGTGATGAACCTTTAGTGTTCTTTTTAGAAAAATTGCTCTTGAAGGAAAAAACTTTACATACGATGCATGAAGAGGTCTTTTGTGTTTTTCATCTTTTTTTCGGACGCAATCATATCTTTGAAAACTCCAATGTTAGTAAAAATAAAGGTTTTTTTTTTAAGAAAAGTTTTTTCTTTTGTTTGAAACTTTTCTACCAGTATATTCAGATTTGTATTTAATTAATGAAACTTTATTAATTAAACTTCCAGTCTTACAGGTTAACTTTACTTAATATTTTCATGTATAAGGAAAAGCCGTGTTGTGTAATGTATCATAATATGCTAAATAAAACGAAAATTTTAAATGTACAATTTACAGCATTATAACTTTAGCGTAACCAACAACTTGGCGAAGTGAGGATTTTAAAAAGTTAAATTTTGAAAAAATCAGTCTATTCTGAATTTTTAATTTAGTTAGATTATGAAGATATATATATACATATATCATTTATGTATCATACTAACTCCAGTTCTCATAGTTAAAAGATATTTAAAATTCGAACCTATAATTTATTCTTTTTTTTATTACCTTTTTCCTTAATAGTCATTTTTTTAGAGTGTGTTTTCTTAATTTATTCTACTCTCTTTCGTTAGTATTAATTGCTATTTAATTTTGACTTTAAAATGTGACCCGTATTAATTACTCGAAGGTGCAGGTTAAAATGGAACCTGCATTGTATGATAATTTAGGCAATTATACCGCCACACCTGGTGACAAATTTTCAAGAAGTATACGGGTGGCTCAAATGTATTTTTAAAATTTTAGTTATAAACTAACTAAGAAAGCTTAGATCTTTCCTCTCCAGGCAAATTGAAAAAATAATGTTTATAAGCGTCACTGTCTTGTTTGTAAGCTACCGCAGGGTTATTTCTGTAAAATGCAGTTATATTATTTTGTCGATAGATTCTAATTTTATTTTTAAGTCCTTGATGATGTGTTTAAATTTAAATATGGGTTAAAACAATCTATCAGAACAATCAACAAATCCATAACAGTTATTTTTGTATTTAATGCCATATTTACTTCTGTAAAACCTTTCATTTTAGAGAGCCAAAAATCTTAATGTCTAGCTGAAAATATTTAAGAACTTCTTTGTTTCGATTTTTTATTGTATTATGTAACTACAGATTTAGACTAAAATTTATGTTGAACGTTGTTTAAGCGGAAAATTGGTTGAATTTTTCAGCTTTTAATGAATAAAAGCTTAAAGAGAATACTCAGTATCGATATCGTTTTATTTGATCCAAAGGTTTAATATGCACTCGAACGTGATCGATCGTTTATGATAGTGATATAGTGATTTGGGAGAGGTAATAGATCACCTAGCAAGTAGGCCACGTTGTTGGGCCCTTTTTGCCAACTTGTTTGATAGAAACGACTCATTCGCTAACTCGTTTGATTGAAAGGACTCCTTTGCTAACTCATTTTGATAAAAAATAGTGTTTACCTTATTTGCCCTACTACAGGCGTTTTTCCGTCTAATCCAATGCAAAGCCGTGTCTTTACAATATGTTTCAACAAGAAACAACGAAGAAAAAACAACAAAAGAAGAAACAACGAAGAAAAAACAACAAAAGAAGAAACAACGAAGAAAAAACAACAAAAGAAGAAACAACGAAGAAAAAAACAACGTGCGTCACTGTTAGACTAAATTATAGAAACATAGTTATTTTATATAATTTACTACTATGGATCCTAAATTTTTGCTTTCTCCCAGGTTCATTTAGCGTTCGTTTTTACGGTAGTAAGCGCAGTTTTTACGGTATTGTAGTTTAATAGTTTTTTAGGGTTTAAATTAAGAGTACCTGACATCGCACAGGCTCGGGACCTTCAGCATAACGTTAATTTCGAAAGACCGCACAAAAAAGGAATTTCCCTCCTGTCGCTTTAAAATTTAAGAGGATCCTACTGGGATCGAACGAGGACTGTTTCGGTGTCAGGCACACGTTCTTATCTTTGCACCACTGGGAGCGTCTGAACAATTATCAAAAAAAACAATAGGTTGTACATGATTAGTATTATGTTTACTCGTTCTTATAAAGTAGCATTATTTGCTTGTTTTAAAATTAAAGGTAATGGCCAAAACATGCACAAAATCCAATAGCAATACGCTTTTAAATTCGCATGTTTAATATAAACCATTATTAATGTTAATATAGGTTTTATTATGCTAAGGCAGTAATCATATTAATGAATAAAGACACATTTCACAAAAAAATCCCCTTTAAATTCGGGTTTCCTTAAGCTTTTCAGCTCTCAGTCGAAATGGAAAACCATTAAGGAAGCTTTTGAGATGAGGAAAAAGGCAGTTTTTTTTGCTGATGACTGTGAAAAAGATTATTTGGGTCAAACCCAAACAAGGATTTACCCCTTCCAGATCTTATATTGGTCCAATATTGGACCGGGCTTTGGAAATACAGTTTCCTTATGTTTAAAAGGAAAGACAGTTTTCTTTCTCTTTCCTTCCTTCGCACCGTCCGATGCTTTACACCAACTTAATTCTGAGTTAAACCCTAAAATGAAGTCTAAAATAAGGCTGACATTTCTTCTCATTTCTAATAAAGTTCAAGGAGTTAAAGAGACATAAATTGGAGTTCACATCTGAACTATATTTGCTTTAGGACAAGTGTAAAGAAGGCACTTCACGCTCAGCCGCAAAATTTTCTGTTTACGTTTATTTTAAAGGCAGTTATAAATTCATTTTACATCCTTTCTTCCCTTATCAAGAAACAAATTACTATAAAAATAAATAAAACTTTTTAGCCGAGTTTCTTAATTAAACATCTTAAAAAAGTTTCTATGATCCACAAGAAATCACATCACCCTTTTTATTTTCTTTCGAATTTTTATTTTATTTTATTTTTATTTTTATTTATTTTATTTTATTTTTATTTTTTTTGAATTTGTTTTGTTTTTATTTAGCTGCACTTCTGTTAGCTAACTATTTAAGTTTTTACTTTATCCCTCTAGGATGTTATTCTACCTCTGAAAAATATTTTCTAATTGTATTTCAATCTGTAATTATTATGTATTTAAAATATAAAAAAATATATTTTTAATATACTTAAATATTCTTAAGTATATTTTTAAAACTAAACAATATTCTGTGCTATAAATAGTGGTAATGCTATAAATATAAAATTTTATACCTTGTTAGAATAATATCTCTTAAAACTAAAAACTTTTTTAAAATAGTGGGATATTAAATTTTCCACTTCTATTCCTTTATATTCTAATATTTCATCCATCATATTTCATTTTTCTTTTAAGATTTTCCTAAAAAGTATTAAAAAAATCAAGGAAATAATGGACATGGAAGCTCTTAAATAAAATTTATGCATATGAAAGAGGGGAAGTATACATTTTTTTATAAAAAAAAGTTAATATTAAATTCTTTAAGAGCAAAAAAAATTGTGCAGACAGATTTCTCCATTTTGTAATATAAGAATGAAGATGCTTCTTTATTTTCTGATTTAAGAGCCTATAAATTTTTTAAATAGGTCGAGCTTCAAACTTATTTTCCGTGCTTTTTTTCCACGAGAGATACTTTTTTTTATTGCACAATAATGGTATTATGTTTTTCCCTTTGTTGCTTTTAAAAAAAAAAGAATGAAGTTGAAGTGAAGGATTGAAATAAAAATTAAATTAGATAAATAATATTTTCAAGAAAGAGGAATGCATCAGTCTTATTAGATTTTTAAATAATTTATTGCTAACAAAAAATGTAACGTCAAAATATTCTGGTGTTTTTAAAAAAATACACAGGAGTCTGCTGTTTAAATCTTTCCATCTGCATTTCTTTCAATATCGATATCTTTAATTTCGATGCTTCTTTCGATATCAATATCTCTTCCGATGTTGACATTTTTCATCTCGATACATCTTTCGACATCTATGTCTTCCATCTCGATGCGTTTTTCAATATCTATATCTTTTATATTGATGTCTTTCGATTTGTACAGTTCTCATCTTTATGTAATTCGATATATATATACTTCAGCTCTCTTCCTTTAGATACTGATGTCTTTCGTTATCGATATAGTTTGATATCGAATTAAATGTATTTCCTGCAAGGTATATATTATTGTTACTAATAATATATTTTGAGTAATTTTGTGAAGTACAAAAATTGTATAACTTAAACAAAATTTTAACACAATTAAATGTGAGCTCATCCTTAACTAGACTAAAATATTTTTTACAGTTAAAATTACAATTGTCATAAACAGAAAGCCCAAATCGACTTTGTTATATGTCTAGTTTATTATTATATATTTAATTGAAATATATGGAAATACGAAAAAAAATACGGGGAATAGGAAAAAGGTACGGGTAGTTACCCTACCTTTTTCGAATTCTGTAAATTGATCTGCCAATATTTGTCGTAAACTAAACTTACAATTTTTTACGCATGCTCAGCAAATTATGATGATCGGTCTTGCTTGTTCCGATTTTCGATATGCTAAAAAAAATTTCTTCTTACTCTTGTAAAAAAATCGATGCTAGACTCATTCTGGAGGTTCCACTATGGCTTATACCAAATTTAGTGCGATTCTACTAAAAATTGTTTCATTAGTTTTTTGTTTAAAATGAAACATTTAGTGATATAAGTAAGGCTGTGTTACATCATAAGGTAAAAAGGTAAACATTATAAACTAAAATCAAGATAAAATAACCAATTTGACGATTGCAGCTCAATTTAAAAAATAAACACCCATTATAATCGATACTAAAACTTGGCATCTACTGTGGAGGTGTTTTCTTCTCTTAAGGGCTCAACATCCTAAAGTTAAATTTCCTTCAACTCTCTGGAATCAAGACACTAAAGAAAACTGTTGTTGGTTCTACAAAGTTTTGTAGAGACAAGTAGGTCGAACCATTAATTTCATCTTTCTTCAGACAACCTATTCACAACAGTCTGTTTTTACCAAAACTAACCATCTAAGTAATTAGTCTTAATCAATGTGAAATTTAACTTCAAAATGCCCCCTTTTATGATTTGAACTGGTCTCTCGTCTGGATTTTATCTGGATATCTTACCAATTCTTATTCTATTTTACATCGATTATGTATTTTATTTTTCTTTATTCTTTAAGAGCGTTTCTGTGTTTCATTAATGTATTCCTGTATTATATTCAATGTTTAAACTTACTTAACTTAAACCTACTACTAAATATAATACAATTACTTATATAATTTGGATGCATTTTTTACTATATAGGAGTTCTGTTGTTTTTTCTTCAAATTTATTTACAATTTGAATTACAATGCTAATTTATATTTTTTATTTAATTCAATATTAACTTTTTAATTAAGTTAACTACTCAGGCGTCAATTATGTAGCTTATTCAATATTTTGATTAGTTCCTGCTTCTGACCTAGAATTGTTTGTTGCTCATTTGAAGAAAAACTTCTCCAAAACCGATACTCTAGGGTGTCACTGTATTTTACTTAAACATTTTTTATTACTTTAGGGAGTCACTGTATTTTACTTAAACATTTCTTATTACTCTATTTTTTATGTCTTCTCTTATTTTTTAAATTTCCTACTCTCTCTCTTTTCTTATTTACTCTATTTCTTGTTACACTGTATTTAACTTAAATTTTCTTATTACTCAAAAGCTTTACTGTATTTTACATGAAATTTTTATTACATAAGAGCGTCACTGTATTTTACTAAAAATTTTCTTATTACCCTAGGGCGTCACTGCATTTTAGTTACAAATTTCTTATTACTCTTGGGAGTCACTGTATTTAACTTAAATTTTCTTATTACTCAAGAGCTTTACTGTATATTACTTGAAATTTCAAGTAATAATACAGCGTCTCTGTATTATCCCTAAAATTCCTTTTCAACTCTAAAAAATCAATGTATTGCTTTAAAAAATCTATTTGACTCACGGAATTCCATTCAGGAATTTTGACACTGACGATATTTCTTTAAAATTTTATTTCAACAGGAGTCTACATTTTTTACAAAGGTTTTTTACAACAAAATTGCTACTTCATTTTCTCCTACATTATAATCGCTGTACTTCCTGATAATCTCTGTGCAATTTTTTCTCTCCAATCCCTCTATATTAATTAAAAAAATAATGCTTTTAATTTTTTTTTAAAGGGAAAATTATATGTTTACTGCTCGCATTTCTTTTCATTTAACACAAACAATTCTTATCCTTAATGCCTTTTTAAAGATTTATTTACAAAAAAGACTAAACTTTTTTTAATTTTATATTAACTATAAATATTGTTTTATTTTTAAAGTTAACTATTTACTTTGTTAATCCTCAAATAAATTATTTAATTTTTGTTAACTTTAATATTTAAACATTACCTTTTCTAAAATGTTAAAAAGACAAAGTGTTAAAAAAATGTTAAAAGAGTTAAAAAAATTTCCAACTTGTAATTTTTTATTCTGTAATTAATGAATAATTAATTTTTCTTTCTTTTCTAAATATCTAGATAAAGTCAAACCACCCCCGTCCCTAGAGAGGGTTAATGTTAATTTAACTTCGCGAGTAAACTTGAAAGAACTTTGAATTATTAATTTTTTGACTTTTATTTAAAAAAATATATAGCAAAGTAAAGGTTTTTTTGTCTTACGTTTTTGTAAATTTTATATTTGAGTTTTATTTTCTTTTTATGTAGTTTTACTTAGGATCTTTTATTAATTCTTTAATATTTTGCGCCTACTCAAGTTTGTTGTTTGCATTTCTTCTTACTTTACGCAAAAATTCTTTTATGCCTTTAGAAGGCGTACTAAAAAGAAATTAAAAAAATAAATAAACTACCACCATATAGAAATAAACCAATTAAAAAATATACAAATTATATTAGCAATTGCCTTTATTAACATCGTTATTTAATCGTTGTTTATTGCATTGTTAACGGTTTATTTTTAATATTACCAATAGGCTATATTTTACTACTCTGTATGATATTATAGCCCATTCATGATTACACTAAACAAACACCTTAATATAGTTATCTGCCATAGAGTTATGATGAGTCAGCATTATTATTTGTTGTTGGCTAATTTTCATTAGAAATTTCGATTATTAGGTTGCTTAGGTGACGTTTGGTTTCTGTTATGTATGTATGTATGTATGTATGTATATATATATTATATATATATATATATATATTATATATATATTATATATATATATATATATATATATATATATATATATATATATATATATATATATATATATATATGTAATAGCACACATGGCATGTAGCTGTGAAATGTCTTTAATTGCTCATAGAATGCTCAAACGGGATTCTTATTTTAATTATTATTCTATATATTATGAAAATCATGAAACGTACGCCTATAGGACATAGGGGAGGTATCTTATTTTGGACTGTTTTTAGGTTAGAGAAATCTCCTGAACCATCTGATTAAGTATTTTATTTTAATATTTGAAGTATTTGTTTATTGTAATATTTTAATACATAAGTACAATACATTTTCGATATCAATTCTTATGCTGTGGATTTATTGCCTGAGCCCTCTCTTAAAAATGATATGTTACGCACACACACACACTCACACACACACACACACATATATATATATATATATATATATTATATAATATATATATATATATATATATATATATATATATATGTGTGTGTGTGTGTGTATATATATAAGTATGTATGTATGTATATAATTTTGACGAATAATGTAATATGGTTATCTCATTGCAGTCTGAAAGCAAATGCGCTTTATGTTATTTAAAAGTAAATAAAAGTTGTTTTCTTTGACATTGTATAATGTCTATAAAATATATACAAAACAATGATAAAACTAATTTTATTAGTAACAAAAGAAGAACTAAAAATAGTTTAAAGTTTAGAGATGTTGAAAATGGGAGAAAACAACAGAAACTAGTGGATTTGCATTAGAATTTTATGTAAAAGAGCAAAAAGAAAAATATAAAGGTGGATTTTATGTTTGAAATTTTGCTTTGGAGTAAAAAAAACTAAAATAGGGGTTTTAAAAAATGTTTCTGTACAAAAAAAAAGAGAGAATAAACCATGGACCCATATAAACACTTAAAAACAAAGAAACGAAGATAATGCAATGGAGAAAATAAATAAAAAAAAAAAAGCGTGGAAAACTTGGAAAAATGTTGGTCGTTAATTAGCTGAGGGGCACTTTAGCAGAAAATGTGTAAAAACAAGAGTTTGGGGGGAAAACTAGAAAAATGTAAAAGCGGAGGGATTTCTTTAACACTTTACTCTAATAGTGGTTTTTAGTTTGGTAACAATGTTTCTGGGCTTTTTTTTATAAAAATATATTTGTATCGTATGATTTGAAAATTGATTCAAATCTACAGTGGACAGTGGGACAATGTGACTGAATGTGACTTGAACAATGTGTTGAACAATGACTTGGACAATGTGACTTGAATTTGGAGCAGAATAAAATTTAGTATGATCTGTAATTAATTTTAGGTGTGTTTGTAAGTTCTTTGATATATTTAGGTATTGAATGAAATTACAAGTATCGAAAGTTTTTTGAAAGGAATTAGCTATAAGAAAGCACTTCCCTCTTCTAAATAAACTAGTACCAGGTACATCTATACACTACGAACTATTATAACTATTACAATAGTTAGGATAACTAAGTTAGATAACTATACAATTACGAACTATATAAACAATGTTAGGATAGAACTACAATAGTTAGGATAACTATATATATTATACAATAGTTAGGATAACCAATAGTTAGGATAACTGAATAGTTATCCTTTTGTTGAGTATGAAATCTACCCGTCCCCTGTGTCATACATATTAAATCTATCTCATTTTGAATACGAATTTAATTTCATCTCCCCCTTCAGTCGAAATAAATCTATTTCTCATTACACACGAATCATATTCATTCACTTCTGTACAAATTACGTTCATCGCCCTCTTAAAATAAAATACGAATTGCACTTATTTTCCCTTTAATACGTATTACCAAGCATATTTACCTGCTGCATATATATATATCCCGAATTCTATATACTTGCTGCATACATACTCTCTTTTGTTTTACATACGTATGACATCCCCAGACTCTAAATACATAGTATGTATGTTTGAGTGTGTGAATGTATTACATACCCCCTCATCTCATGCAAAATACATTAATTCATCCTTCCATACGAATTTCACACTTATATTTTCGTTCCGCTGTTTCCATGTAATAACCATTTAAGCACTTAAAAGCAAAGTGCTCCATCCTCACTCTTTAAACTCTCTTAACAATATAGCTTTGGTTTTTAGTGCTAAAAATCTTTTCCTACGCACACACGCATACGCTTCCACAATATAACACACACACGTGATAATTCACTCGTGCATTCATACACTGTTTACTTTGAGAAGGATTCACTCATACATAAATATCTTAAAAGAATTCTACTTAGATACATAAAAAAATATACTTTAAAAGAAAGTATGTAATAGAAAATGCTTCTAACAAGGAAACTTTTACCACTCTCACCTAATTATTTGCATTTATTCTGTACTTATATTTTTTCTCCTCAACTTTGATCTAGACAATGTTTTTTTTTGCTTTTTCTTTTTATGTATGTCGACTGTATTTTGTTTTTTTTCTTTTTAATTTTTATCACCTATGAAAAGTGTAGTTACTTATTCTTTTGTACTTGATTTTTACTTTGGAAATGTAACGTATGTGCTTTATTTAAGTATTCTTTCACATTGTTGCATTTTATACGTTTGACACTTTTCGTCTGTGTTAATATTTAAAACGGCTTTGTTATTCATTTCCTTTATTATAGTAAGGTATATTTTTTTTTCTAAAAGAGTAGAAGTATACTTTAATTGACAATTTTAACGATTAAATAATGTTCTTCTATTTTGTAAGTATTCAAATAAGTATTATTATTATTTCTAGCTTATCCTCGCCCACTAACGCAGTCATAAATAACCTTACTGCGATGACAACAAAAATATGAAATAGTGATTTTTCCAAAATTATTTATATTTATTATTACAAGTTTATTATTTAGTATTTATTATGGTTACTAATCGGTTATATTAAAAATATTTGTTTAATGAATAAATAATAATTAGTACGTTACTACGCTGTGGATTACTTATAACATCTAAAAAAAAATTCCTTCTTTCCACAGGAGTATATTTAAATAGCAGAGCCGGCTTTCGGCTTTCGCCATCAACTGTGCCTAACATAGCAAAATCAAAAAACAATGTTAAAATCATAATAAATCATAATTATTATGCTTTTAACATTGTTCTTGAATTTGCTATGTTAGGCACTGTTTAGGGCGAAAGCCGGCTTTGCTATTTAAATATAGATACTCTTGTGGGAAAGACGGATATATATATATATATATATATATATATATATTATATATATATATATATATATATATATATATGTATGTATCTGTTGTGTTGTGTGATTTTTATTCTTTTATATAACTCTTACACTAAATGATGTTATGTTTTAGTAGACTTGAAGTTTTTATTTCCCCACTTATTATTTTTATTGATCTTCATATATTTTTTTTAACTTATGTTCTTTTTGTTTACAGGTAATATATCTAAACTGTTCCTTTTAAAAGAAATTCAAATTTGTAAGTTTTTTTATTTATTCTAATTTATTTGATAAATATGTAATATTTTTGTGGCAAGAACACCTAAAACATTGAAATTTAGGTAAAAATAATTTAGGTGAAATATTTTTTTTTTAAAAATTAAAAAATATATAATGTTTTTTTAAATACATTTAAGATAAAAATCATGTAACAAATATTGTTTTTATTTAAATAATTCATAACTCTTGTATTTATCTGAAAATTCAGTTAACAGAATTTATTCTCATTTATCTTTTTGGTTTTTTTTTAAATATTATTGTTTGAGTTTTTCCTTTTGTTTTAATTTTTGTTGTGAATTAGTTTCTTTTTTTTGTTATATAAAAAAATCATATTTTTCATTCAATTTTGTTCAGTCGATAAATCTAAGATGATTATTATTGAAAAATTATTAAGATTAAATAAAAAAATGGTCTTCGAGGATCCTCGGAAAAATTTTTCGGTGTTTTTTAACTTTTTAAATAGTTGAATCATTATTGCGGGTTACGTCACAAAAAATATTTTCCGGTTAGTACAACTAGACTTTGATTGATTTTTGTACCAAGTTTTAAATCTCTAGCAAGATGGTAACGGGCACACATACACATGCACATATACAGACTGCAAACTTCGTTAACACCTCTTCAGAGGTCTTAAAAACATGAGGAGAATTCAGGTCAAATGTGGGTTTCAGATTTTTATTGCAAATGCAATACTTCTCCTATAAACTACAATATAAATAAAGAAAAGTAAAAGCATTAAGTAAACGTTTAAAAACAATTTAAGGCTTAAATAAACACTTAACTTATCAGACAAAATATATATTTATTATTTATTTACTTATCTATTTTGTCTTGTCAAACGTCACTCTGAGTAAATGACAGTGGAAAAATATTTGACGTCGTAATCGAAAATAAATACTAAATAAACGTTTGAGGGAAAATTATGTCAATGGTTGGCAGACCTGCTTTTATTTTTTAAAAATACTTAAATATCTATCAAGTTTAGCAAGAAATCAAGATTTTCTGTTTAGCAATATCTTGAGTTTTAAAAGTAGGTCGAATATAATAGATATTTGTATTGTTTAAATAGAAGTAAATAATATATAAATAATGAGAAAAAATATAAATAGCGATTGAAGAATGAAATGAAACATTTTAGTTTTTTAGTGGATGTTTTAGCGCATAGAGAACATCACAAAAAAATTGTTGGTTTTATTATGTAATTTATTTAACACTATGAAAAAAACATGATCCAAAAAGTAAAAAATCGGGTACGGGGTACCTCGGAACTTTTCCTCATCACATCGGATTCGCTACTCTCATCCTCAATACTTCGGACTCGCTTCGCTCTTCCTCAGAAATACAGTTCGCCAAATTTATACTGCAACATGCCTCTAGACTCGCTTCGCTCGTCTTTAGATAGTAAATGCATCCGCATCATTCTCAGCGGCCACACATACAACACTGACCAAGCTCAATGCTCCTTAAATTTATATGATCCAACAAAAATTATGGATATACACATTAAAACGAAACTTAGTGTACATATTTAATGGGTAATAATATACACTTAGTACAAAATGTTAACTCAATGGGACCATTTTTTATTTTTTTTTAATTTTTTAAAAAACGTACTTAATTCATTCAATAAAAATTGAGCTAACGAATGCTGATAACGAAATGAAACTTGGCAAATATGTTAGACTTATACATAGTCACATGCGTGCTAAATTTCAATTCGATCGCAATATTTTTCCGCGTTTTATAAAAATATTTTCCGAATAGCACAACTACAGCGTTAGTCTGATTTTTGTACAAAGCGTTTGAAACTGATAATTCCGGTTTCATCCTGGTTTTGGATTTTTTTTGCAGACAAAATACTTTTTCTATATACCTACGGTACAAATGGGGAAAAGTAATATATTTAGAACATAATCCTGAAATTATAAATTTGAACCTAACAGCCCTCCATTACACAAGACGGAAGTAAAGTCCAGATAGAAAGATAAAAAGCTACAATTTGTAGCTCTATCTGGTAATTTATAGTATGTTTTCTCCATTTCCCGGACTGTTGGGAAAAACCCCTAGTCACTCAGTGAGTTTTCATCCGAAAGGCTTTCCCGGCGAGTTAGAGGCAATTGCTAGCTTGATGTCTTCTAACTGTCTAGTAACCATCACGTTTTTTTAGAAACTAAGAAAAAGAAGTAAAAAAAATTCTTTTAACGTTTTGGCTTTTGAAGGAAAATCGGGAAATGTGGGATCTATATGGCAGCTTATTTTCCCTTATTTTTAAAACCTATACCTCACTAATGACCCTTTTAGATATAACCCTTCTCCATATAGTCTTTACTTTTTATTTTTAGATACTTTTTCCCTAACGAGCACTTAAAAAAAGTTTAAAAATAGAAATAAATTGTATTTAGTGTTAAATATGAATATAGTCTCGAATATAAATAAAAATATATGTTTATGTAAATATAAATGTGTGTCTCAATGTATGTGTGTACAAGATTATTTTCCTGGACGTTTCTATAACAAAGGATAGCTTTCGAAAAAGTTTTCGTATCGTTATGAAATTTGGCACAAAAATTGTTATTAAAATTTATTGAAGTGCCTTGTTTATCGAGTATTCTATCGTTGGAATCTAATCTATGTATTTATTATTTGTTGCGCGCAGTGAATTAATTTTGAAGTTACATCTATTTTTTATGAAGTTCTATATCTCTGACTTAATGTATGTTGTGAGTGAAATATTTAAGTTGTGACTTGATTCAATTCTCAAAAATGAGCCTAAGTTTTTGGGTTCTTTGTTTTGGTACCATGCTAGTTGCATTTGGGTACAGTGGGGTAAACTTTTGCACTTTCTAGATATGTTTTAATTATAATAATAATAATGCCCGTTTAGAGACTTGCGGCTCATTAGGAATAACCCCTGCGGGACCCATCTCATGAGGTAGTGGCAACCGTTACTCTCAAAATGTTATGTAAAGTTGGCGATAGTTTATTTAAATAATAGTCTTATATAAACTAAGAGCATGACCTGGGATGCGAATCCCAGACCTTCGTGAGCTTAAAGGCTTCAGTTTAAAACGTCAATATTTGCTTTAATTACTGCGACTACGAAGACGCTAGGTTTCAATATAGGTTGCTATAAAAATGCAAACTTAATCAATGATATAGTTAATTAATTAAAAGTCATCTAAGTAAAAAGAAGAATAACAATAATATCAAAAAGTTTTTAGTAATAACAAATTAACAGAAAGAAATTAAATGTAGTAAGACAAAGGTAAATAACATAATTAAGTTTCAACGAATTAAACCGGATTTACTATGCGTGACAGAACTTTTAGGTTAATCAAGTTTTAGGCCTTTTTTACTTAAGTTTGACTTTTTTAGATTATGAGGGGAGTTTTTTTTATTAAAAATCACGTATACTGCTGTATTTAAATAATGTTTATTTTAGCTTAATTTTTTTCTTAATTTGCTTTTATTTATTTTTTTAATTTTATTTCTTTTACTTTTTATTTATTCATTTGTTTGCTTAATTGATTTATTTATTTTTCTAAATTAATTATTAATTTTTTATTATGTTTGTAAGTATGAATTCTAATTTAATTATTATTTATAAGCATGAGATATTTTTTTATATATTTATATTTAATTTATTATAGACTTGTATTATAGTTTATCTAGATACTCGTAAATATATTACTGTTATTTATGTATATTTTTTCCTCCTGTTATTTAATACGTAAACGTTTTAGTTCTTTTTAACTGTTATTTTATTACTTATTATTTATTTTTACACCCTTGCTCATTAATTTAACCAACATTTTAATTAATTTAAATTAATTTTCATTTTTAATTTTTATTGCATATTTTGTTCGTGTGATACATTCGTCTAGGAGCTTGTTAAAAATATATTAAAAAATAAAAATAAAATAGTTTAGAGCTCAAGTGATCACCCTGTGGGAACCCTCTATTTCAAATGTTATTTCTGTGTTTACTTTGCTCGAAGTATTAATTGCCTATAAGGCAGCAAAGTAATAGAAATAGTACATTATGTTACAAGACTGTGAAGAAGGTCTTTTCTAAACGTGGTGACTATATTTACTGCCGAGCGAAGCGAGACAGTAAATAGAGCCAAGATAAAAAAGCCATTCCCAGTCTTCTAAGCAACTATTTAGAAGAAAAGCAGTATAATGTGTTATTATTTGCTGGTACACTTCTTTTTATCGCCTCGTTGGCGGCGTATTTTCATAATCCATGATAATTATCATGAATGGCGTAATCACTATCCATGATTATTAAACACTTGATAATAAATGGCGCAATCCCTGCGCGATACCACTATATTGATTGTACTTGCTTAGTACAATCAACATGTTGTTACCAGGCATGCTCAGTACAATCTACTGTTTCAAATTTAATCTTCTTTTCTCAATGTACTGTTTCAAACCCATTCATAACACACGTCAATTTTATTTAGTTTGTAGAGATTACTGTGCCCGTCTTATACAGATAGAATAAAAAGGTCAGAGAACTATGAGGAGCTGTTACCTAATTTCCTAATTAAAAGATAATTTTCTGTTACCTTCTTGTCTGGCTTAAAACACTACCTATTGAAACTGTTGAAACCTATAAATAAACGCTGATCATTTATTTACACTGCAATTGTAAAAACACAACTAAAAACTAATTAATGAAAAGACCATCAACTCTGTCTTTTCCACCACATTCGCTTTATTTGGGCAAAACCAACTTTCAGCTTAGGCCATCATCAGTGCTAGAGATATGACGAGCATTCAGCTGTTAAGAACCTTTGTTAAAAGTTTGGAGTCGTTTCCCAACTCATAACCGAGGTTCTGAACACCATACGGCTCTACATCTCTCCGGCACTAATGATGGCCTAAGCTGAAAATCGGTTCTGTCCTAATAAAACGAATTTTGTGGAAAAGACGGGGTTAAGTGTTTTTATTTAAGATATTTCACAGCGTAGTTAAAGTATTGAAAAACTAATTAGCCTATCAGGCAATTATGCTTTAATTATTAAACTTTATATTAATAAACTTTGTCGTTACTACGAAACACTAACACGTCTCTTTACAATATAGAGATTGTTTTTTTATAATTCCTCTCTGCGCTGTTTGGATTTATTTGTCAGTATATTTCATGAGAAATACATTATTTTCAAACTTTTCTCGTAGTTAAAAACAAAGAGAAAATTCATAATTTTCCAAAATACGAAGTGTCACGAGAAACATTCTCTATTTAGTTGACTTGTTACGAAGTCGGTCTTAATCAACAGATCCGGGACTTCTCTCAAAACTGGACTAACAAAACCAGCAAAAATAGATAATTTGAAAATACATAAAATATACTATGTTCATATATCAATATTATATATGTTTAATCGTGCTTTTAATACGACAAATACATTTTAACATGCATAGATAAATTTATTTTTATTTAATACTTAATTTAAAACAATCTATGTTTATAATTTTATTATTTTCGTTTAAAGCATCAGTGTTGCTCATTACTGTATTTACCACACTTGCTTCGACCACACAGTGTTAAATATTTTCCCCTCTAACGTTAATTAAAATTAGCCTCGTGTGTTCTTAACTTTGGTTTAGTTAATTTTATACGATTTTATTTTTAAATTTATTAATTAAGCAGGATGTTATTTTTTTCTAAAAGTCATTTTAATTACTGGGATTTAGTTTAATTTATGTTTATTTAGCTGTTTGCCTTTTTTATTTCCTGACTAAAGAAATATTAAAATGGCAAAAAATATTAATTTACCTCTGTTTTGACAAATAATGACAGTTTAGACTCAAGGGAATTATTATAATTACGTTTATAAGAGTTATAAGCATCAAAAATTTAATATCTTAACTGTCTACATAACTGCCTAAATAACTATCTGTATAACTGCCCATATAACTGTCTACATAACTGCCTAAACAACTATCTATATAACTGCCCATATAACTGTCTACATAACTGCCTAAATAACTGTTTGGTGGGCTACGTCTTAACTAACTTTAAGTTCCCTGTTAATCATTTCTTCAGAACTCGGTACCTAAGATCCCGTAATAAATATTAAAATCAAGTGGCTAAAATTCCTGTAACTCAAACAGTCACTACTTGCTTGCATGTCTTTATAACATGTAGATTTTGAAGTATACTCAGATCTTTATGTATGCTCTTAAAGACATTTATAATTCAAATAAATGTTGCATAGTTCTTAGAGGTGGCAGTGCCTATTTTATTCTCTTTGGCAATCTAAATGTAAAGGTATGTTGTTACCTTATTTTATAAGGTATAACCTCCGCGTCTTAACCTTATCCTTTTGGAGTTTAACTTACTACTATCCCTATTTACAGCAACTTTATTTACTTAAAAACGCTGTAAGGCAATACAGGTTAAACAAATATCAAACAATGTTAATGTTACAATGCATTACCCAAGATCTATGAAACAAAAAACTTGAAGTTTTTGAAAATTAAAATTTTTGAAAAAAAGAATCAAGTTCGAAGTATCAAATTTGATTTGATTTAGGAAAAAATTTAATTTCGACTTTCATAATGGTTACTATGAAAAAACTAATAGAGTTGGGAACTGAATACCCCTATAGTATACTAGAATTTATAAAATGAATTTACTATTTCTTATTGAATATTTTAGATTAAAAAATCTAAAAGAAAACGAACTTATCAAAAATGTAATAGAAAATTTGTATTCAGTGCAGAGTTTCGCTTCCTATCAGTTTCAGTTCTCCTTTCCTTTTCCTTGAAGTTTTTTATTTTGCTTCAATTTTTATTCGTCTCGTCTTATTATATTTTTATCTATATTTATTCCCATTTTTTTGTTACTTCTTATTTTTTTATTCCTTTCTATTACAAGTTTTTTTATTTGTTTCGTACTTTTTCTTATTCATCCCATTTTCTATTTCACATTAAACCTAAGAAATTGTGATATCGAAGATAATAATTATTTTTCTCCTAATATAGCTGGTATGTTATTCATATTAGTTTTGAATGAATTGAGAAAGGCAAATAATTATTAAGGAAGTTAGAAAATTAATTGCCTTATTTTCAATTTTAGCTAATTTCCAAAAAGAAAATGTGTGTATTTGTTTATATATATATATGTATATGTGTGTGTGTGTGTGTGTGTGTGTTTTTTCTTGACATAATTATTATTCTTTATCCGTATAATATTTTTTATATATTTTATGTTAATCTTTATTATTGTTTTAACATTTTTTCTTTTTATTCAATACTGCCGTTTAATTTATTTAAGAAAACTGCTTGTTTAATTCAATTGTGAAAAGGCTAAAATCGAATAGAAAAGCAAATAGGATGGAATTCCTTCTAATTCAATACTATTGTATCTGTTATCCTATCTTTTTTTATTGTTACGATATCCCGTGGCCTTTCTCCTCTTTTCTTCTGAGAAGGAAATGATTTTAATAGTTTCCTTTGCATCATTGAAAAACTAAATTCTATTTATTCAAAGAATCTTATCAATAGTTTTTCCTTCTTTTAGCTTTTACAACGTACGTATTACGAAAAGGTATTGAGTTCATTCAGAAAAGTTTAAAGGGAATTCTGTTTTTGGTGTTTTTATAACGTGCTGAGAATTTTTTTATGTTGATGTCTTTGTGTGTGAATGTATGCTGTGTTACAACGCATAACTACAGCTTTTTTCTACTTGAGATTTGATACTTGGCTCAAAAATCTAACCTTGAATGAAGTTGCGCTTTAAAATTAAAAATTTATACTTCGTTGTCCATTTTGTTAAGTCTTAAAAAAAATATAAATTCGTTAATAATCAAAAATGTGATTAACAGAGTATGGGCTGAGCTCATTCACACTGACAATCCAAATTTTAAGTGTTAGCTTAATTTTGTAAATCAAGTTTAATTTGTTTACATAGTTTAAGTATTAGAAATTGTTTAATCTGATCGGTATAATTTTAGACACGATGTGTAAACTCAATCTCTGAAAAAATTGGATCGTTTCCAACGCACTTCTTTGTTTTCAATTCAATATTTGTTAACCACTTCTGTATTCAATTTTTGTTTGGTATTGTTGTTCAAGTATTACTATAACCTCTTGAGACCTGTTGGAAAAAGGCTCTAAATTAAAAAAAATGAATATAAAGGAAAAAAGGCGGGAAATGGCTAAAAAATGAAAGAATAGGGAGGGAAATGTGAATGTTATAACTCTCGTGTAAAATTGTTTTTCAATTCCATTCTTTTCCTCATTTTTATATTTTTCCAATTTATTTATTTTCACTTTTTGTTTTTGAGGCTTTTATCAATTTTCACTTCTTGTTTTTTAAACGAATAAACCTTTGTAATTTTCCTTTGAACACATGCCAATTAATATTTTCGTTTTTGTAAATTTTAGATAAATATAGAAAATATAAAATAAATATTGCTAAATTTTGTATTTACTCGTATATATTATTCCTGTTCTACTTATAAATCAAATTGATACGTAGTTAAGTAACCCTTACTTATAACATTAATATATAGGCAAACAGGATTTACAAAAAATGTTAAATGGGAAAAATGTAAGAAATACATATTTATAATTTTATTTCCCTACTTAAAAAACTTATTTCCACAAAAAACATCGCAACTTTTTTATTTTCATTTTTTATATTTAGAATATGGTTAAAAAATAAAAAGCTATGATTTCGGCCCCTAACTTCATCTTAAAGTTGTTATAAAACCGGGAAACGTACTTTTATTTTCTTATATTGTTTTTTTTCGGGGATAAAAACTTTTTTGAACTAAATAAAATAAAATATAAGGTAAAAAATACAAAAAGTTAAGACAATAAAAACAAAATAAAAATATTTTTTCCCAAATTTCAGTGTTTTTTTCTTGAATTACCTATTTGTACTTTTGGAGTTACATTTTTGTTAGTATTATTATTTTAATATAGGGGTTTTTATTTTTTTTTTAAAGAAAGTTTGAAATTTGAATTTTTTTATTATTTTTGTTTAAGAAGTGGGTCAAAAATTGGCTAAATAATCGTTAAGAATTATTTGAATAAGTTGTGATAATAAAAACGAAAAATTAACTCAAGTTGATTATAAGCTGTTTTAAAATACATAGATAATAATATAAATTGTAATCAAAATAATAATATTTATATTCTAGAGAGAAGAAAATTGCGGAAAAAGGTAGATTATTCGGGAAAAGTTGATCTTATCAACATCTGATTAAAGCCTGGTCACTTTTTAACTATAACTGTCTTTCGTAGTTGCGACCGTTTGGTTGAAAGTGATAACTATAGTCGGTGATTAATTTATTTGAAAAATATAGTGTATTAAGTGAGAGCATAACCTGAGGTACGAAACCAAGATCTTCGTAGCGTCCATAGGTTAGCATGTACATACTAGAGGTTTAAGGACCTTGACATCAGCTCCGTAATGCTATTCAAGAGGAATGAAATATAAAGAAGAAAAGGCAATAGGGATGGAATATGGAGGGCGAGAGGTATGGAAGGGAAAAGGGGTGGAATATGAAAGGAAAAGAGATGGAATATGACGAGAGGTATGGAGGGAATGGGGGATATAAAGCGGAAAGAGATGGAATATGATGGTATGGAGGGAAGGAGGGATAAAGGCGAGAGGTATGGAAGGAGAGGGGATTAAAGGGCGAGAGTATGGAAGAGAGGGGATATAAAGGGCGAGAGGTATGGAAGGAAGAGGGGATATAAAGGGCGAGAGTATGGAAGGAAGAGGGATATAAAGGGCGAGAGGTATGGAAGGAAGAGGGATATAAGGGCGAGGTATGGGAGGAAGAGGGGATATAAAGGGGAAAGAGATGGAATATAAAAGGGTAGTGGTATGGAAGGGAAAAGAGATGGAATATCAAAGGCGAGAGGTATGGAGGGGAAGAGATGGAATATGAAGGGGGAGTGTTATAAGGGGAAATGGATAGAATATGAAGGGCATAAGGTATGGAGGGAAAGAAGGGGATTTTGAAAGGTAAAGGGATGGAATATGGAAGGAGAAAAGGGATAGAATATTGAGGGCAAGAGATATGGAATATTAAGGGATAGAACATGGAGGAGAAGAAAGATGGAATATGGAGAGGGAGGGAGTGGATCCTAGGACGGGAGAGATTAGAAATAAGATATTTGAGGATCTCCTTTTTAGGCCTAGTGTATTGTTTTTCTTATCTTTAGATGAGAGACAACACGTGTCCTCACTTCTTCTCAACTTTAGAGCAAAAGACATAATTAGAGTTATTTTTTAATGACGTAGATGTAGTAATGTTATTTTTATAAGGAAATTATTTCAAGGCAAGCTATATAAATGAAGCAATCTGATTTTTATTTTCTCTATAGACATAAGACTTTAAATTAGTCTCAATACCCTGGTTAGCACCAGTACCTGATAAAACACAGGTAGGTTCAGAACCGGAGCTTAAAGTCATGACAAAATTGTTGCGTCTAAAACTTCCTACCAAACACATAAATCTTTGAATTCTAGACGAGTTTCGAACCCAAGCCACTAGGTTTACAAGCGAACGTGTTAACAACTTGGCCAACGTGATTGTTATACATTATTCATCATATTCCACAATATAAATACCATAACCTTGATTCCTTGCTACACCCTCATCAATAAAACTTAACTATTCTAAACAATCGCACCTCTTTCCATTGACTTCATATACAATTTAGATTCATTCTTTCAATTCAAAATATCTGTTATGATTTTGAATTTGAAACATTTAATCTTATTACTGGGATTAGCAATACAAACACTCACTCACGTATTTATTTCTGAAGGCTAACTGCATATTTATGTTAACTATTTCTTTCGGTTTTATAATTCAATATCAATATCTGATCCAATCAAATCAATTATATCTTATGTAATTGATTAATTATTTACATTTTAATCTAGATAAATATTCAACCAATATTATATCAAAATTATAATGTGTCAAAAACAATGTATTTTGATATACCGCCGTTATTAATTAGTCTTATTTTTTAATAAATACATTAAATTAATTTTATGTATAATATATATATAATATATATATATATATATATATATATATATATATATATATATATATTATATATATAGATATTTTATTTAGTTCTAACTCTGAAGTATAAACACTTCTAAATAACTCTTAACCAAAGATATAATTTACTAGAGGCATACCTTTAATAGTAATATATCTCAATGCAATATGAGAGGCTTTTCAGAGCCCTGCAAACATTTTTGCAGGGCGCTTGTGGCCATGGAGATATATTTAGAGATGCATAGAGGTGGCTTACGCAATCTCAATACATTTGAGGCTTGGAACATCTCTTTAGCCCTCAGTGGGTCTGTATAACCTCCTTCCAGAGTTATGATAATCATATTGTAATGTTTACTTGATTCTTAAAAAATCGAAGGGAGTAAGGTTACTTTTTTGATGTTTTAATTCATGTACCTGTATGCTCGTGGCCCTCTGTAACCGTATCGTAACCTCATAGTAATCTTATTCAAAAGTGTATTAAGGTTATAATATATCAATCGTTGTTGACTTCCCCCGACATTGTTGGTTCTCTTTTCTATTATACACGCTCTCTTATATAAGTGCTGTTATTTTGTACTGTTTGCTTTTTCCATTTTCTTTATTAAAATGATAAGCCTTCTCTTTTAACAATATATCTATGCTTGTAACTGTAATTATTTGTTAATTTATAATAAAAAATGACTATGTCTATATGAGCGATTATTCCGGTTGACACGCTACTCACATTTATTCTGCTTCAAATTTTTGCCAATCTATCTATCTTCAAGTCAAATCTATCTTCTGCTTTAAGCCTACTTAAAGTAGACATGAGATACCTATAATAATAGATTGAAGTACCACTATTAATAGATTGGTGGACATTTAATAAGTGATTGAAGTACTAATAGTATTAGATTGAAGTACCTTTATTAATTGATTTAAGTACCAATACTAATAGAGCTAATTAATATCAATAAGTACATTATTTATATCCTGTTAATTAAAAAATGTTTTCTTTTATTTAGTATTTATTTTATTTTTATTTTTTTCAGGTATGGTTTACATTATAAAGGCTAGGTCACAAAGAAATTCCTTGATGTATTTCGTAAGTCTGTCACAAATTATCATTTATATAATGTTTTTAATTACATTTATACTTTTTTTCTCTTAGTCGAGATGCAAAATATGGTTAATACGCGCCTCGTGTATCGGAACACCCCGTGTATTTTTCGGATCGCCCCGATCCGATAAATTTATAAATTTCAATATTGCGCAAAAGTTGAGCTAGGCACTAATGTGGTTAGTGCATTACAATGTGTGTGTTGCACTACTGTGCTTTACACAATGTGTATGTTGCAGTACTATGCTTTGTACTTGTGCAAAGTTCTATCTGCGCTCAGAATAAATTTGTATGCTGAAACGTTGACACTTGATGAATAAAGCGGGTGTAACTTCTCCCCTCTCCTTATTGCAACCTTTCCTCTCACATTATAAGGTATTGTAAAACAAATGTTTCTCTATTTTCAAAATATTATTTTGAAGGTTTTTCCCTATTGACGTGACACTCCATGAAAGTTGATATGATGTGTTATATGATACCATAGACATAAAAGAGAATAGAAAAACAACAGTATCATTTCATAAAGGAATAGATTGGTTCTATCCGCATTGGCTTATACCAAGCTTTCAAACATTGTTTTTAATTAATTAAAGTTAGCATTTCATTGTATTCCACATACTGTACAACTAACTTAAAATAAATTTAACCAGTCACCAGTCATCAAAACATAATTTAAAATTCATTCGGGTTTAGATCCTAAATTAAATTCTTATACGTGGAACCAAAAACTAATTCTGGTAAATGGTACCGAATTCGTACGGATATAAATAATTATTAACCTTTGGTTACATAACCTATTATATTAAAAACGTTTGTGAGCACCACACGAAAATGTAACTCATTTTCTTGAAAAAATTAAAGTTAATAAATGAAAAACAATGTGGTTTTAGACAAAAAGCAAATGTAAAACATAGGCTTTAGGATTACCGAGAAACAAACTACACTTTAACTGTGACGTAATAATGTTAACCGGACTTATTTTAGTTAATATTCAAGAGTTTGACTTAATTTCACCATGCTATTTTGTTTAAAAAGTTTATTTAACGAATTGAATACAGCAAGAAATATCATATACAATAGATAAGGTTATTAATGATAAGTCATCCATTTTCCAGCGGGTCATTCCGTATCAAATCATACAGGTATGTGACGTTCGATTTTAACCAATCTTAATGTTTCGAACTGTCACATGATTTGACTGTAAACAACTTAGTCAATGAACCATTTAATGTTCATGGAAAGATGCTGACTTGTCCTATTTATTAAATTAAAATGTTAACTATGCTAGAACTAAATATATTGAAAGAGAGGGTATATGTGAGATGGAGGGAGAAGACTCAGGGGGAAGCCAAAGTTAGAGAGAGGGGACCTCAGAGTGTTTCAGGACATGGTACTAAAATGAGTACAGGTAAATTCTCTTTATTGATTATATTGTAGGGTATCCACCTTAAGTAGGTACCAAATATTCTATTGTCAAAATGCTTAACCAATATGTCTGTTTATTCTTATTTAATAATTAATTAAATGTCTTGAACTTACTTATCTATCTTTTTAATGATCTATGCCTAATCCTTTAGACATTTAAGGTATGATTTATGGTAAGATCATAATGAATATGTGAGAAGCCATGAGTATGCCAAAACTCATGAAAGTGGCCCTCATAGGTAAAAACACGTGATATCTCCAATTTTAATATAATTTGGCTGACAGGTAGGCAACATAAAAAGAAGAAAAAAACCCCAGATTTTGGCTCATTTGTTGCAACCATATTGTCGCAGTGACATGGAATGACCCTAGCGTATTTTCTTTAGAGAAAAGTCTCTGATGTTTGGTTGGCATGGCGGGTATAGGATTATTCAGTTTTAATCTTTACATAAATTTAAAATTATTTGTATTTTTCTTAATAATAAATCCCGAGTGTAAAATTATTTAAGTAAAAACTGTGAACTAAGTATTAAGTTAAAATTTAAATTTTCATAAGTTAAGAACAAAAAATGAAATAGAAAAGTTTTATTAAAAAAAAATTGTTTAAAATTAATAAATTAAAACAAAAAATAACACTGGAAAAGGGTTATATAAAGGAAAATGGCATTATCAATTCATGCTGCGCCTTCTAAGTTTTTCCGTATCGGCTTCTTGCGTTCTATCTCAAGTTTTTGTTTCAAAAATCCCCCCCCTGAAAAAACTTAAAAGTGTCGACGAGTATTTCAAACTCCATTAATAGTTTAGAAATATTTTTTTCTTTATGAAAGGATCGGATGTTTTAAGGGAAGGAAGTCTCCTCCCCCCCCTTAAAAAGGGAATCCTTTAAAAAATTTTAAAAGTAACCAAGTTAAGTAAGAAGTTTTTTTGGGGTGGGATTTTTATAGAGCCAAAAAACTAGATGCCTTTTTGTTTATCTGGCAAATTTCCTTTTTTTATGTCGCTTTGACTGCAATAGCACAATCTCTTTTGCAAAGTAATTGATAAAATATGATACAATATTTTTCCTAAATAATATTTAAGTAGTTTATTATGAATTTCTGTTTTAAGGAAGTTTGAGGATGGAAGGGGGAGAGGAGTAGAAGGTGGAAATTTATTCAAAGAAAATTAGACTGATTAAGAAAATATAAAATATTTATAATGTTTTGTATTTACAATTTTATTTTTTATATTTAACAAACAACATTTAAATTTAAGTCAAACTAAATTTAAACCATGCGGTGTTAAAACATTAATAGCTCCCCCTTTCCCGCTATTTGTAAAGAAATGATTAGAACTTAATGATTGAAGTGTTTATTTGGTACATAAAGTGTTCGTGTTAACATTTGTGTAACACGAAATTTGACCTATTTTGCTCTGTAAAATAGACCTATTTTGCTCTGTAAAAAAGACCTATTTTGCTCTGTAAAATAGACCTATTTTGCTCTGTAAAATATAATTTTGCTCTGTTGAATATTCCTATTTTGCTCTGTAAAATGTACCTATTTGCTCTGTATATTCTATTTTGCTCTGTAAAATAGACCTATTTTGCTCTGTAAAATATACCTATTTTGCTCTGTAAAATATACCTATTTCGCTCTGTAGAATATTCCTATTTTGCTCTGTAAAATAGGCCTATTTTGCTCTGTAAAATATTCCTATTTTGCTCTGTAAAATAGACCTATTTTGCTCTGTAAAATATACCTATTTTGCTCTGTAGAATATTCCTATTTTGCTCTGTAAAATAGGCCTATTTTGCTCTGTAAAATAGACCTATTTTGCTCTGTAAAATAGACCTATTTTGCTCTGATTTAGTTTGAGACTTATTTATTTTTTTGACTTTTAGACCTATCTAACTATTTTTTCATCATAGTGCACTTATCCTTTTAAACTTGTAGAGTCTCAAAATTAAGGTTTTAATGAAAAATACAAATTAGTTTTATTATTTAAAAATCAATTTCAATCCTTATTGAATCACACTTTTCAATCCAACGTAGATAATATTTTTAAAATTCCATGAGAAGATTTTTTGAATTTAAAAAGATTAAGTATATTTTAAGGTATTTTGTTGAAAATATTTACAGTGTCTCCCTCTTCAAGATAAACCACATCCTTCCTTCCCCTCTCTTCCATCCCCTCCCTTCATGACCTTATGGTAATTTAATAAAATAGTAAGAGAATGAAAAAACTAAAAACAATGTAGTTGAAAAATAAGTGGATTGTGTTTCGCAAAGCGTATTGAGGCTTCAGCATGGAAATCCATCGTTTTTAATTCCTGGGAAAATGAAGGGGTTTAATGTTTCTGACAGTAGAGTAGAGTAAAACGACAGTTTTCAAATGAAAAGGGATTGAATTTTCATTTCAAAGGCTGTAAAGGAAAGTATTATAGTACTCAGGATTCAATTTTCCCTATTAATTTGTCATTTAATAACTTTTGCAATTTTTTTAACTTTCAAAGTTAATTTTAGTTAATCAAAGAAAGGCTTTCAAAAATATAAATAAGCTAAATTTTCTTTGTAAATTTTCATAAAAGGTTAAATTTATTTTCAAAACTGTTCTTAAGCAAATATAATATAAATAAATTCTCTTTTTCATACACAGTGCTTTAGAATAATACAATTGCAAGATAAATCAATTCGATTAAATAATCAAGCACACATATATATATATATATATATATATATATATATATATATATTATATATATATATATATATATATAATATATATATATATATATATATATATATGTATATATGCGTGTGTATGTGTGTATAGCTTCAACTCTTTGTTGTAAACACAGTGGGAATTAAGCCTGACCCAGTGTTTTATTGTTTAGTCTTATGATTAAACTTATCTTAAAATTAAAGAACCAAATTGGTTTGATGACACAACCAGGGATGAATATTTTATTTTCTCTAATAAACAAAATTAAAATTTTATAACCATAGTAACCAAATATTCAAATATAAATAAAACAATTGAAACAATGTTACAACATAGACAGTCACAACATTCACACAACGTCGCACCCGCAGACACACAGCATGATGAAACTCACTTAGAACGCCAAAGTCAAATATGATGAAGCCTTGGACTTGGGGCTTTTTTGGTGAACGCAATGCTTTCTGTATATACCTACGATAGTAGGCGAGGAAAAGTCAAAATAAGCTATCACGAAAATGCAGTGAAAAACCACTGGTAGCCGCCGATCTTAACTCGTGAAAATCCGATTCGTGAAAGTTTTAGAGGATATATATATATATATATATATATATATATATATATATATATATATATATATATATATATATATATATTCATTGTGTGCTGATATATTTATTGTAATGTCTTCGTTTAAACTGATTTTACGTGCTTCGGGCAGTAGTTATGATCAGCACATTAGTATAAAAAAATATACTCGATGAAAGAAAATCCGTTAGATAATATTGATTATGAATTCTTATAATTTTAACTATGTATTGTTATAATTCTGATTATTGTTATCATTTTAATTATGAATACTTATAGTTGTGATTACAAATTCTTTTTAGTTCGATTATGAATTGTTATCATATGAATTATAATTGCATTATGATTATAATATAATATGAATCAATTTTGTATTAATGACTCCTCTTTCCTGGACCCCCCCTCACCTCGTCATCAATTACTTTTCTTATAAAATTCGGCAATCGTGTCCCAACGAGGCGCGTACAATTCATGTCAATAATGTACTCATTTTTGCAACTTTAATACTGAGGAATTTTAAAAATCAATACTTAAATGTATTTAATTCTAATTTATGTTGAAACAAAATGATTCGTTTAATTTTATATGTAATACAAATGAACTTGGAACAGTTATATCTATTGGATTATGAAAATTAAAATGGTATATTAATTTTATTGCCCTCCCCCTCCCTTATCTCTCTAGGGAGTAATATGCTCTCACTCAGAGGGAGGAAATTTTTAATAAAAACCCCTTATTAAATTTAATTAAACAATTTGAATAATAAAATCAATATGGTTAAATTTTCTCTGACTTATTTACCGAGTCGAATTGAGTTAATTAATTTTTAATAGAATGAGCATTAATAGAACATAAAATTATGAAATACAATGTAATATGCAAGTCACCCCTCTTCGTTTGTATATTTTTTCCAGATTGAAAACGCTCCAACTCTTGGCTTTTTATGCCTAGCACACTTATTAATAATTGGTTTTATTAAGTAATTAAAGCCTAAATATAAGCAATAAATTATAAATTCTATTAAAAATTTGTAATCTTTTAATTTCTTAGTAATTTATAGCAAAGGGCATATCTTGTATAATATATGAGAATATATAATATAGGAATAAGTATAGATATGAGAGCATATATAATATTGGAGCATAAGTCTCCTAAATTAAATAAGGATATCTTATGTAAATGTAAGCATATAAAATATAAGTGCTTATATGACATGAGAGCATAATATAGGAGCATAAGTCTCCTAAATTAAATGAAGATATGTTATGTAAATGGGAGCATACAAATTATAAGTGCTTATATGACACAAGAGCATATATAATATAGGAGCATAAGCCTCCTAAATTAAAATAACTCCCTCTATCTCTCTTCCTTTTATAACTCTAACTTCATAAGCTCATTTTTCCTTGGATATTCGCTAAAAGGGTTGGTAAGACTGATTATAACTTTACTTACCCTGTAACCTCCTCGAAGTAAATAACTTTATCACAAAATTTCAATAAAACCTTTATTTACACTCAAAAATGAATTTAAGTATTTAATCTACTTTTGTTTGTATTATTTAGTTAATGTATCTTATAATTCAACCTATTAATTAATACATTTTAATGTATTACTGTATTTACTTATCTGTTTTACTGATAAAAACATTTTTTCAAATCATTATTCCTATAATAAATTTAATTATTAATTACATTTCCATTAGTATGTTATTATTAATTCAAGCTGTTTAAACCCTATTTATTTATTACTTTTTTAATTAATGATTCTAAATTAATGTGTTATTAATTATTAAGTATGTGGATGTTTCTGGCTCCTTTTTAAAGTAATTCAAGCCCAGTGCTTCACTTATTAAGTAGTTGTTTATAATGAAAGGTTTATATTAATATTTTAGTAAAGTAGGACTTGAAAATATGCTGTAGTATCTAATGCTGAAGTTTGTTACCTCTTTAGCTTTTATTTTATTTAAAATACACTTAGTATTCTTTTAAAAACATTAATTTTTGACTTAGTTATACATTTGAAATTTAAATTATTTGACTTAAATTTAATTAAAAACGCATTTGGGGATTAAAATTTTTTTTTAAAAAAAGTTAATTCAAAAATATATTTTACATAATACAATTATTATACAAATTATAAATACAAACATAATTAAACGGAAAGTGTCATTATATATAGTTTTGGCATGCTGAATAAAATAAGACCATTTTCAGCTTCATTTAGACGTTCCTAAGTGACCAAAAAGTAGGTACATACAGGGTGGAACATTTGCTGCACCAATATTAAAACCTTCAAAATGAGGAGATTCATGTTCCTAGATTGAGATTTGGCCCACATAAAGCTATGTATTAGACTAACATATGTGCCAAGTTCCATCTCATTATTGGCACCAGTTTAACTTTTATTAGATGACTTGTGAATGTTTTTTAAAAACATTTTAAAAAATCAGAAAATAATCTAATTGAGTTGAAATGTAGTATACGTTGAGGTGAAATGTGTATGCCTTTACTTAATAAATCAGAAAACCAAGTTTCGTTTCAATACAAGTATATCTATGATGTGTTTGGATTATAAAAGTTAAAGTGCATCGTAAGAGGTAAGTGCCTAGATGGGTGACTAGTGAAAGTGACTGGGATGAATTAACACAGGAGGAACGAAGCGAGTCGTTTTGAATTATAAATTTACCGACTTGTATATTCTTCGCTTTTACCGGCACTGATGATGAACTGTTAAATTTAAAAAAGTCGGCTCTGTTAATAAATATATACAAACTGGAGTGATATCTTTCTTTTTTCCCCTTTTTGGAAACTCCACAACTTATCTTACTATTATCATTGTATATTCTGAGGACGAGCGAAGCGAGTCCAAAGTAGGGAGGATGAGCGTAGCAAAGCGGATGTGAGGAAAAAAAGTTCCGAGGTACCCCGTACCCGATTTTTGTATCAAGTTTGACGTATATCATAAATTTTTAAAAAAAGCATTAAGGAAAAATATGTTTAACAAAAATCTATGGTGTATGTCACACAATAGCTTGATAAAACATACCAAGTTAAGGTAATGTTGGCATCAATTTTTAATAGAATTAAATGTAATATCTAAAATAAGTATTATTGTAGTGTGCTCTAAGTTAACGTTTCAGAGTTACCGAAAATGGTACCATGTTGAGGGAATAGTTACCAAAAACAAATAATGGTAAATTTAAATTCTAGATCTTTATTCTTTCTCTATTTTTTAAGAATTTATTGTTGGCACATGTGAAATGTTGCATCCGGCATATAGATGAGATAATTTATAAAATATAACATTCTTGCTGAGGAAGTCCATTAAGGCGTCGTTTGTATTCTTTTCGTTGCTCTCAATCGTTTTAAAACGATTGTACAGCAAATGTAGCCAAAACAGGCCACGGTGAAGGGCCTGTGGTTAAAAAAATCGCTATACACTAGACCGATGGTTATGTGTGACCAAATGATATAACACAACTACAAGGTACCCGCGAAGCGACAAAAAGAAGGCTTCAGGCCGAGAAAATAGTCGCTACGGTCGCGTAGCACTAATAAGAGACAAGAGGCCTGTTATCCCTTTGAAAATGTACTAAAAAGGGGAAATGTTTTGAAGTTTAATCGATCCATCAATATCCATGCAATGCATGCCGCTACTTTTTCATGGATATATTTTATTTTAAGTTGAATAGATAACATGTTTTACTGTAGATACGTGCATATTCAGTATAACTACTCTAGTTTGTCTTAACATTTTTCTAAGTACTTAAGGAAATTCATTTTATCTCAATAAAAGGATATATTCTACGAAACCTTTTAAAGTAAAGTTAGGTAAGTAAGATGAAATGTATATGCAGGGCTAAGTGCATACTTTATCAATCATTGGTTTTTGTGTTGAAAATTCAAACGACATATTTTTACCGATGAAAATGTCTGAGCTCGGATATTTTGTAGAATAAAAATTTAGAAAAATCACGTCTCTTATATTTTCTTTTCAGAGATTTCTATTTTATTTTTTTCTGGTATTTTGTTAACACTTTATCATATCTCACGTTTTCCTCGTTTTTATCAACCTCAATTTTCTTTGGATATATACCCCCCCCCCCCCTTCGACTCTGTTTTCTTTGTATATCTACGTTATTTCAATATTTAACGTGAGTGTTTTTTTTGCATATTTAAATCTTTAGTTTCTGGAAGAGCTTTGATCTAAAACTTTTCATTACTTTGAGCGAATTTTTATTAGAAAATGACGCTTATGAGATTGCTCGGATGACGGAATTTATCAACACGTCTTATAAAACAAAATCTTACAGTCATTTTCTTTCTTTGCCATTGATCCGACGGACATAGGTAACAAGTACGAGAGGTATTGCTCAACGGTGATTCCAAGAACAAAATAACAAGTTTGTACCATTAGACTCACTAGTAGACTACTGATCTACTTTTTTAATAATCACTGGCACTGATGATGACCGTTAAAGGTTGAAAGTCGGCTTTGTTATCAGTAATTATAATGAGTGGAGAGACGAAAACCTGTTTAGTCTAATATCTTCTCAACAAAATAACCTAATGGTAAACGGAACCGAGAAAAGAGTCTCTCTACAAAAACATTAATTCATTTAAAGTGCTTTCCGTCTAACATATGGCCATCATCATTGCCGGTACAAATAAGCATAAAAATTGTTCTCATTCAAAACCAAACCTTATAGTCATTTTCCTTTAAAATTCTCTTAATTTATTTAATAAAAGAAAAATGTTATTAACTTTTATTAAAAAACTGTTCTATAATTTAGTTAATAGTTATCTTCCTAACTTATCTTTTTGTATTTTTTAGTTTTAATTGTTTTTTTTTATTTATTTTTTTTTCTATTGTTTATATATATATATTTTTTATTAACTTATTTAAAAAAATATATGTTGGATTGTTCTTTTAATTACTAAATGTCATTGACAGCAACGAGACTATTTAATTTATAAATTTTTTGTTTTACATTAAATAAAATAATGGAGTTCAACGACTTGGTTCTCTGTTGTTAACGAACTCATTCGTATTTTTTACATTTCTATTTATATATTAATTTTAAATACATTAAAAATTATCTATTTAGAAGATAAAATGGAAAGCAATATTCAAAAAGATATGAAATGTCAAAATGAAATTAAGAAAAAAGTAATTAATAAAAAAGTACAAAGATACAACTTGAATATCACAATCACAATGTAAAAACTAAATAAAGGAAGCAGATTTAGATCTTAAACAGAAAAATAACTCTGATCTTTAAATTTAGATTATTTTCAAAGAGATAAAAACAAAAATTGTGGTTGACAATTGTAAAAAACTAAAAATGTGGTTAAGAACTACAATAGTTTGAAGGAAACTTGTCTGTGGCATAGCAAGTTGAAGATTAGCATAAATAGTAAATTTTAAATCCTTTGGACAAACTTTTCTAACAAAATTATAGAAAACCATTGAGTGGAATTGAAAATCTTTTTTTATAATGAGATAAAATGTATTATTTAATTTAAAAGAACAATTATATTTTAATTAACAAATTTTAGTATTGATGCTATAATTTGTGTTTATGGTTTACTGTTTGTTTGAATATTGAAGTTAATGTTGGACGTTTGTATTTTTTTTAGCTGTAAATGTCTGGAAAGCTCAGTTGACGGAGTGAATTTAAGTTGGAAATCGATTTAGATGGGAAATAGCTGGGATGATTTTTTTTCTTTTAGGACTTGAATGCTTTTCTTTCTTACATGTATTGAATTTAAGTTTTTACATTGTTTTATGTTTGTTAGTAGTGACCTTTTTACTGTGTTTTTCTTTTTTTTAAATTTAAAATAGAAATGTAAACGTATTGGATAGGATACATGATATAAATGTAAACGTATTGGGTTGGATACATATAATTGAAGTCCCACTGGGTGTAGACTTGAGATTTTAAGTGAAGTGAGATTGTTATCTGCTAGTTTTGAAACCGTAAACTCATATGGGTAAGATGGGTTGTGGAGTTTCCAAATAGGGAAGAAAAGAAAGATGTCATCAGAGGCTGGTGCTGACATCTTCACCAGAAGATGTCATTTATTTCGTCTGCCTCCTAGTTTCTTTACTTCGCTTTCACCGGCACTGATGATGAACTGTTGAGTTTGAAAGTCAGCTCTGTCAATAAATATGTATATACTAAGTGCAGTGTCATCTTTTTTTCCCGTCACCTCACAGTTTTGGAACCATAACCATAACCTGTTAGTTTTGGAACAATAACCTGTTAGTTTTGGAACCATATCCTGTTAAAACGAATGCCTAACCTCAAACAATAGTATCTGTTTTAGTATAACCTCAACAAATAGCATTATTAGTATAAATACTGAAAATGCTTTTACATCGATTCTAGTCCTGATCAATTCAATTAGATCATTTCAAGTCTGTAATACAACTTACTTCTGTATAAGAAGTAAGTTGAAAATCAAACTTTTTATTCTAAATAGCAGAAAATTGTCTTACCTTTTTAACGGCTTAGAGTCTGAAGAAAAATAAGAGAAGTTGAGACGCAAAAATATTACATATTTGTAAATATATTGTGTAAAACAAATATATTTACAAAAAAAATACATAGTGGGGCTGCTCATATACAATGAGTTGCTAAAACACACAGCGTACTAATCAATCACATTTTAACATGACAATTAACAATGAAATAAGTAAAACTATAGTAAAAAATTTAAATACATAAAATAAATGATTAGGTTAAAAAAACAGAAAATTAAATTTGTAAATTATATCTAAAACTAGATAAGTTAATTATACACATGGTTATTGATGAAAAATGATTTACTTTCTCCGATATTTATAATGTGATAAGAACTGGATAGGATATAATTACATAAATGTTTGTGCATTTTACCTCCAATGTCTGCAAAGGTGCCTTAAGGCATGTTAGAAAACTAGTTTAAACGTGACGTCATTCAGGTTAAATTTATTTAAAGTTGCCAAGCAGAGGTCTAATGTGACTTGACCTCTCCTTACGGGTTAATATATTCACGAGTTAACCTGCTCTAGACCTCTAGTACTAGATGTCTACTACAGGCCTCTTGTTGTCAATTATTTATTATTGTAAATAAAATATAACAGATTCTCTCTAACTCAAGCTTTCCAATTAAAAATTCAAGTTAAGAATTTAAATAAACAAAACTTTATATTTTATTATGCTTAAGCAACAATTTTGATATATTTTGTGTTAAATTATTTTTTTTATCATAAAAATGCAAAATTAAAAGTCAATAATTAAAAAAAATTGAAAGTACATGTTATCTTAACCAGTAAATAAAGAGCATTTTTTTTATTTTTTCAATGTACCTTGTTTGTACTTCAAAGGAACTAAAAAATGTCTCCTGAAGGACAAACGCGTTGTTCTTCTGTAGTCTATGTATATAAATGGTGCACAATAAACGTTAAAAACTAAGAATATTGCCACGTATTCGATCCTGCAAGCTCATAAGATTTTTGTGCCACTAACTACACTGAGTGGAATTCGTTTGACAGTAAACGGATATAAATGAGAAAATTAAATAGAAATTAAATATTTGTAGATTTAATAATGTAAATTCAAATTATAACTGCTTGGAAAAATTATAAAAAAAAACTCCAAAAAAATAGAATTAAAAACGATACTCGCGGGTATTACAATAAAAGTAGAAGAGAAAAACAAGAAGAAAAAAACCGAACAAGATAAAAAATATAGAAGTAACCAATTAAAAGACACGCTTCAAGACCTTAAGGATACGTAATTGAGAAAAGTATAACGAAAATGATCCTTCTTCGTATTAAAAGGGCGTAGTATAACTAAAAATAACTGGTTATAACTGAATAACAAAAAAAATAATAACACCATTTTTCCTTCTCAAAATCCAAAACGACTAATCCATTATAATTTAAAGAACAGGATTTTATTAAATAAAAAAATTGGTTTGAATTTTTCTGTCGATAAGAAGACCTGGAGGCAAAATACTATCTTAATAAGGATAAAACCTATTAGATACCCAATTTTATATCAGAATTGATCTATAATATCTCAGATCAAAAATATCATTTCTAATATTAAAATAAAAAAAGGTTTTTTAACCGAGATGCCCGTGGTACTGATATTATCTAATTTTTCTTATTTTATTTTACATTTTTCATCTGATTCCTATCTTATTTTATTAGGTGGTTTCGTGATGGCACTCCGCAAGGTTCAATTAGCGGACCTTTCCTGTTCTTTCTTTAACTTCAGACTTATTTTCCTGTCATAATTCCTAATAGCTTTTAATTATTTATAAACCTTTTAAGATTAAGATTTTAAACTGGAGTATATTATTTAAATACAGCTTTATCATTATTAATAATAAATCGTGCGTTTTTATCTTAGTTTCTATTCTCTTTGTCATAAAACAAAAGAAAAATGAAATACTATAAAAGCTAAGAAGCGAAATAATGAATATAAGAAGTAGAGTATAAAATATAAAAATATCTGAATTGAAAATATTAATTGGGAAAAACAATTCTTTATTAATTGGTTCTTCTTCACATAAAAAATAAAGAAGAATAAAAACAGTGCAAGTGTGATACTTGATATTTATTTTCTATATAATCTGACCAATTAAAAGTTATTGCATTTTTTATTTTAATGACACGACTATTTTTGATATATTTTATTTAATTATTTTTTATTTTATTGCTTTATTTTTGTTATTTTTTTCCTTCTTTTTTCTAGAACGTGTATGACCTGCACTGTTGCTATGTTTATTTTTAGTCTAAGACACCTTTCTCTCTTTTATTTGCAATTTATGAACTTACACTCGATTAAATTTTTCTAACGACTTCTCATTGAACATTTAAAAACAGTTTAGGGTCTAACGTAAATGACCTTTTACCCGGGTTTCTCCTATTACTCATATTTAATGGAGGGTTATAATTTTAAAGAATTCAATTCTCAGTAGATACAACCCCTTTAAAAGTTATAAAATTAAGCAAATAAGTTAAAGCAAGTCGTATTAAGGAAATTTTCCTTAACAAATTGCACTTATTTTCCTATTTTTAATTTAATTTTTCTCTAAAAGAATAGTTCATTGACATTATAAAAATTTTTAATGGCTAAATAATAGCAGCGGATGAAAAGGAATAATTTAATGTAAAATTGAAAATGTCACCGACAAAATCACATGTGAATCGGATGCAAACTACCATGGGAAAATTCAATACAAGACATTGGATTCCCCTTCTTGAAGTAATATCTATTTTAAATTGTAGACTACTTTAGTATTATTATTAATTATTTATTTAGCATTTCTTTTATAAGTGACTTTATTTTCATGACAATTTTTACTTACGTTTATTTTTTTTATGCAATGAAAACGTAAAAACATATTTTTAAATAGTATTATTAATCTTATTTTGTTCTGTTCGTTGTTCTTTGTTTCTCCCATGATAGAAGGGGAATCTGTATTCGCGTTTCCGTTGTCTCCAGTCTCGTATAATGAAAAAAAGTTGTGCTGGACGGTGGAGGATCTGAAAGATACTAAACCTTCGGACTGAGCACTGTGAAATTCGAGATCCGGATTTAGCGGTGTCTGTGGTCCGACGATTAGCGTAGGTGATTAGGGATGATGTGTTCGGTTCTAGAAGTCGCCTTTTAGTGATCTGCGTAATTTAGGCTTTCAAGACAGGGCTATTGTAATGGGTTTATGCACAGTAAACTAATTTTAGGGTTGCTACCGGCGTCTCTCTCCCGTCGGGCTGTACCGGAATTGACAGAGCAGTAAGTATAACGAGTATCTGGTGAGACTAGAGGAACTGGTGAGATTAGTTAATACTAGTAATTAGCGGGCTAGACGATATTAATGAAATCAGAGTGGTTAGTGGGCATAGTTATCGACTAATTCAATTAGATATTTAGCGGTAAGGACGCGTAGCAGTGTCGACATCTTCCTTTAGAAATAATGAATGTTGAAGCTCAGTTTTATAATTGGCAGCTTATTTTTATGAAAAGAATCAGCAAAGAATAATAATATATATAAAATAATAATGGTTTATAAAAAGGAAAATAATAATAAAGTTTAAAAGAAAACAAGAAAGGAAACTGGAAACATGTTTCCCACGAGCGCCTGGTCGGGTTTGCGGATGCGCTGTGTGTCCAGACTAACGCATGCGCACTGGGTTTAGACTAATGAAAAACTCTCTTACTTTTAATCTGTGGGAACATCTTTTTATTTTTACGGCCTTATTTAAATCAGGTAATAGTGTGGAACTTCGTTCTAGTACTCTTTCCTTTAACGATATTGATTCTTTAATGGAATAAATTAAAAATATTAATTTTTAATGGATTTAGTGCCATACTGAATACTTATTCAACGCAGTTAGTATTTTTTGAAATGCAATTTTACCATGAAAGAAGTATATTTTTTAGAATAGTTGCATTCTTACAGGGAAAATTAACCTCGAATTTTAATTTTCACTTGATCACTGTGATAATTTTTTAGAAAATCATCATTTTCACCGGGTAACTGAATGTTTACCAGGAAAACTGTATATTTGTGAAACAAATGCCCCTTCTTTCTAATCATTTAAGTAGCCATGTATAAAATATAATCTCATATTGAGCTTTTCAAAATTGTTTGTTCCTCTAAAAGGAAATAGGAAAATAATTAATTTCTCTTTAATAAACCAAGTGAGAGGAAATACACGAGGGAAACCAAAGGAAATAGCTATGAAAATTCCAGCTTAGCCTTTCCATCGTTCGCATTGAAACCCCTTCTAATCATATCCTATATGAATTTCCTTTGGCATTTTAAAATAAATTAATACAATTTTTGCATTATAAATACATTTTAGCCTCGTCATTTTTTCATTATTTTTAGTTGGGTTTTAATCATTTTATTATCTTATGATTATTGTCGTCTCGAAGTACTTGTATCTTCAATTTCTTATTGTCTGTTCGAAAATATTAAGTATATAATATAGTTAAATTTGATATAAGTGTTATTGGTAAAATAAACTAGATAGACTATTGAGCAAACTTATGCCAATAAGTCATTTTGATCATTGAGGTCGTTCAAAGCGTCAAAGTATTGCATCGTGGAGGTCCAGGGTTCGAAGTCTGAGTTTTGCTCTTAGCTTTTATCAATATTTATTATAAAAAAATAGTTAATGTATATTTGATTAGTGCTGTTATTACTGTATGCATGCACACACACACAGATATCTACACCCAAGTGTCATGTCATTAGTTGTTTAGACGAAGATTTTCTGGTATAGTTTGAACCAATTTAAACAGGATTATAATAAAATTACACAGACACAAGTATAGTACATTGTTTAATCACAATTGCTAATAGATTGACAATAAAATAACACGCCAGTTTCAACTGTTGTATAGTAGAGTTGTTTTTGAACCGAAGATAAACTCTGGAGATGACTGTATAACCCTTGATACCGGTCAGTTACTTTATTGTTCATCTATCAACATTAATTGTGGTTAGACAATATACATTTTGTTCTAAATCTGTGTTTGTGTAATTTATCATAATCATGTTAGATCCAAGGGGTTCCCCACAAATCCTACATGAACCAGGATTTAAACTGATTTTTTTCTTTTTTATATTATAATTCAATTTTTATTAGTATAATTTTTCATATTTTTTATTTTCTATTTTAGTATGACATGCACCAAGCAAATATTTAATTCTTTTTGTATTTTTCCTTTTTTAGTTTTCGAAAGCATTTATTTTCTTAAACAAATATAGGATTGAACAATAATTTGTGTAGCTCTCCATATTCGGTGAGCTATATTTATAAAAATATATGATTTTTTTCATAATTAAAATAACTCCAATATTACACTAATTGGAAAAAAATTTTAATTAAAATTCTCAACAATTAATAAAATTGTAATTATTTTTAATTGTTTATGCACAATTAATTGATACAACAAATGATCTAAAAATAATTGAATATTTTTATTTTTTTTAAAACGAATAGAATTAAATTATTCAAGCAAATTTCGTCTGTATATTAATTGAATATTTGATGTATTTATTAATTATATTTCTTTGGTTTTATTTTTTTATGTAGCATTATTCCTACTATGAATCTGTTTATTTTTTATTCTCAGAAAACAATTTTTTACTTTCTCCTCCCCCTCTGAAGGTAAATAGGAAAAGAACGGTTTTTCCGTTTTTTGTCTGAATAAATCCTTTTTTAATTATTAACTTTTTGTTGCTTAAATTCTTTTTTATTGCTTTTTCGTTGAAGCTAGATTATTCATTTAATTTTATTGTTTTTATAAATTAGCAGAATATTTTATTTTACATCAAATAAATTATAATTTACGCGGATGACTATTTTATTGTTTACTGTGATGTTCAGAGCAATATATTTTGTGTTAGATATTGTTGCTATTATGTTAGGTACTATTACACTTACAACATACATCCATGTAGGCTTGATGCATTACTATAATACATTGTTATGTTAATTATATTTTAAACATGTATGTTACATTATAATTGTGTTTTGTATGTATACTGATTTTTACAAATCATTATGAAATATTCAAATAACAAATAAATAAATGAATACAAATTAAGAAAGCCAAAATAAAAATGCTAAGACAAAATAAAAATAATAACTCGAGAAAAAAAAAATACATCTCAAAAATACTCAAAGTACAAAATTTAATACTAATCCATTTATACACACTCACACACCCACTTGTACATACACATGCATACTTTCAAACACACTAACACTACTAATAATTTGAGTAAAATCTCACTAATACTGACATACAAAATACTACAACAAACTAACGTAGACACACAATATGTGCTAGAATAAACTAAGACAGACACACTAGAAAATATTGACACTAACACTAACTCGCAAGATACTAAAACACACTAAGACAGACTCAAGATATAGAGCACAACACACTTGCTCCGGGAGATAACTCACGTTCCTTATCATCTCCTCTTATCTCCCTTTTCATGTTATATTTCAACACATAAAACCGATATATTCTTTCTCAGATAAAATTGTACCTATGAATAATAAAGAAACATATCTTTTAGAAAATCTTATATCTTAAAAGAAAATATTTACACATAACGTTTCTATAAACGTTCAAAAAACATTTTTAGCTTAATTTTTCAATTTATATTATTTTAATTTTGATTATTTGAATTACTTTTAGTGTTATATGAGTCATGAGACACTCATAGATATAATATAGTTTATGTGTGTCTATGTAAGTAACATATAGGGACACAATATAGGGTATTTATGCCTATATAACACTTACTGCGTCTATTTCTGTCTCATGGACACAATACAGTCTATGTCTATGTGGCGTGTATACACAATTGGTCTATATGTGTCACACACATACAACATAGTCTATGTCTCTGTGACACATATACACAAGTTGTGTCTATATGTGCCACATACACAATATGGGCTATGTTCGTCACACTGACACATTATAGTCTATCCGATACACATAGACTCAACTTTAACAGAATAAGAAAATAGTGATACATATTGGTCATTCTTTTCTATTGATTTTTTTGTTAATGAATTAAATAGTCACCAATAATCCCATATTCTCTAAGTTATTTTTTTTATTAAACGCAATAAATAAAAAAAACATATAAAAAAGTTCACATTATAAATAAGACAATGTTTATGAATAAGACAATTTTAATTTTAATTTTCCGTTTTTAATTTTCTTTTTTTTTTCGTTTATTATTTCATATTTTTAATCTGTTGATACTAAAATTAATTCTGCAACTTTTTCTTGACTTTCTTTCTGTTTCACTTTTTGTAACAGGCTTAAAGTGTTCCCCTTTCATTTTAATTCTTGAGAGAGATAATTAAAAATCTAGGTGTCTACGTGTAAACACAATTATTTTCCTTATTCCTACGCCTCTAGGTGAGGAAAGTGATTAAGGAACTTCGGCTTTTATCAACTCAACTTGAAATGTATGAATTATTTATTATTTTCTTTTAATGTATAGCATAAAATTATTATTTGGATTTTTTTTTCTTTTCCTAACATTCTTTTTAATTTATTCAGTTATTCATTACGGGTTAAAAACCAACAAATCTCGAGATATTTGTTTTGATACTTCCTAATACTAATTAAATGAAAAAGATAATATTATTAAAAAAAAATAAAGAAATAAAATATATAAGAAAATAAAAAATTACAAGAGAAGAATTATTGAATTTACAAAATTTAAAAGATATTTTTTTAATCTTTTGACTTTGAAACTTTGCTATTCTTTGCTCCTCAAAGAAAAAGCACTCAAAAATACACCCCAAGAATTTGCATTTTTTTTCTTAAAATAAATCTTCACTTTGAACAAAAATAGTGCATTTTTTCTTTAAGTTAATTAATTTTGTCAGTTCTGTTAATATATTTAAATATTCTTTTTATCTGTTTTATGGATTTTGTTTATTTAAAATGAAAGGTAATGAGGGTAGTAATGTCTGTTGTAGTTTTATCGTTTGACATATATAGTTTGAAAATATTGCTATTCTTGGAAAAGGGTGAAAAATGCAAATCAATTACGATTGATTTTTGAAACTTCTTTTCTTATTTTTTACTTTTATAAAGCTTTAAGTATTAAAGAAAAGTGTTAAAAGACAAAAATTATGCGGTTGAAGTGATTTTTCTTGGAAAATTGTCGTGTTTAAAGAAAGACATTAAAACCAATTTTAATAAACTAATTTAGCTGAACAGAATAATTAAAATATATATTTTTGGAATTGGGATAGCAAGTGGAATCGATCCCCTCCACTTTCTCCCTCCATTGCCGTCATCAGCACAATTTCGAAAGCGAAATTTTTTGATGAATATTTGCTGAAAAAAATCAACACATGTACATTTATAATTCTAGACCCTAACTTGTGCCTTTATTTACAAAAGCAAAAGAACTTAATAATTGTAAAGCTGCGCTACTTCTATTCTAGAACTTCTGTGTATTTGATCAAAAAGTTGTTGATGCTTTCCATTATTGCTGTGCTTTCCTTTCCTCACTATAAAAAAGTAAAAAATCAATCACGAATATTTTTTAAAATTTCTTTTCAAAGCATTTAAGGGCACGGTTCACCTATGAGGCATGCTTTTATGCAAGCATTGCTAAAATTTTATCAAACTTGTTGAATTATTCCCTCTAACCATCTCAAATATCTTGTTAAATGTCAATTGGGGTTACCCTCAGTTCTTAAGCGATATCTAACTCTAATTCCTTCTAAATCCCAAATAATTTTACCTCCTTTTAAAAAATAATTTGAAGGGATTAAAAAAGAAAATTGTTAGTTGTTAATAAAACAAGGCTTAAAGTCTTTCCTAGGGAATAAAGTATTATTTTATTGCCTCGGTACTAAAATATAATCCGATAATCCTAAACTTTTCCAATATACTCGTTATTAGGCTTTTAGTTTTACTCTCTCTAAGCACTCTTAAGCTGAATAAATGGGAAAAATGTGTTGTGTGTCAATTTAATCATCAAAAGTACTTACTTAAAAGTACTTATTTATACTCTGTTCAAGTATAAAAGTTAAAATACACTTTATAAATTTTAAGCGCATAACTGTATATGATCTAACAATCATCGTAGGCTTTCGCGATGATTTTCATGAAGATTTAGGTGTACCAGTGGTGACCGCGTCAATCCGACGTTTCGATTCTACTGTGGATGACATCTTTAGGGATATAGGACATCATGGATGAAAACATAATGCTCTATAGAACTTAGTTCATTTTGTTAAAAATATCTCGTTTTACTTTTTTAAATAACTATTGATTATTGTTTACAACGGATGTATTCGACATAGTGCTCATACAAGTTAAAGTGACTCCGTAATTATATTAAAAACTAAAAAATAGTTTCATTTCCTTTAAAATTCTTTATAACATAATTATCTAATACTTTTCTTGGTTGAGACAAGTAAGTTAAATACAAAAAAAAATAATCCTTTAAACTTTTTTGTGTAGTAAAAAAGAATCTTATTACTTCAAGCTTTAAAACAATTAGTTCTAATAAAACTACAAGTAAAGATAACATAATTAGGAAAAACTACTATGAAGTTAAGATAAAACTAAAACCAGAGAGATAAACCAATTAGCTAATAGGTGTATAGGTGTAAATATATGAAGTTGACACGAAAGATAACGGGATAGTAAAGGTTATTAAGTTAATTTACAGGTTATAAGCAAGGTTAGGTGATAAGGTAGGTGTAACGCAGGGGTCTATCTAGCTCCCCTTGTTTTTTAATCTTTTGTTTTCTTTTTATTTACTTTTTTCATGTTAGCAAACTCTTTCACTTTATCTTATCTTGTGAGTACTTTTGGTGTTGATATTGCCTTTAATTTATACTTTGGAAAACAAGAGTGTTTACTATTCTGTTACTTGCTTAATACGAATGAAAAACAAAGTTTGTTATTGATAAAAACAAACTGGTAAAAAGAAATCTAGTCATGATAGTAAAAAGAACATGAAACAATAACTTAAATCCCCACTCCCCTTTTTCACCAATATACTATTCTGAGGATATATAATGTCAAAAAAGCTATTGACATGACTGAATTGGAGCTGTTATGTTTTCTGCAAAAAAATAATTTGTTAGCTTAATATCGAATATTGAAGCCGCCTCCATGGTCGAGGTCGTTAGGCGTTTGGGCCCTTCTTGCCAGCCAGCTATTGGCTACTAGATAAAAGATGTTAAAGTTTTTACCATTTTCATTATTAGTTGGTGAAAAGGGCCCAATGGTGTGGTCTACTCACCAGGCTTGACCTCCCCACTCTTACTACTACCATTTTCATTTCTAAGCATAATGCTGAAAATATGAAGACAATGACTCATCGAAATTAAACCATGGAAATTAAATGATCAACCATGGATTGACAATTTTTTTAGTCTTTACGACTACAAGTGACCAAGCTGTTTTAAGGAAACGAAGAAAATTACTAACACGGGGTCATTAAGTGCTTCATATATGTAGAAGTAGCTATTAAAAGTATTATTACCCTATATAGGTTGTGATTTATCTCTAACGGTAATAAAATTCCCCACATAAAATATATTTATAGCACTTCATGTATATGATGTGAAAACCTAGTATCTTGTGAATTATATATATTCTTTAGATTATTTTATTGCTGAGCATTGAAGACTTTAACCTTAATACTTCTGGTTGAGACTAAAACCTAGTAATAAATCGGGAAAGTAGTTATAGAAAGGAAATAGGAAAACTAGTCATAAATAGTAATAGTCGATATAAATATCAAAAGCATTAATGAAGTAGTTTATGTCGAAAGTATTAAAGTAGTACTTGATTAAAAAAATCTATGTAAAATGTGTCCGCTTATAAATTTTAACTAATGTATTGATGACAATTTTGGTAATGTATTGATGAAATAAAAAATGAGGTAGTGTATTGGAACAACTATCACAATTAGCCAAAGCTGTTATTAAATCGTCAAAGCTTTACAATTATTTCCGGTTCTTAAGCTTGATTTTGTTTGCTAAAATATAAATTATTAATTTAAATGAATTCCTATTCCTATTACCGAAAATGTTATTTGTTGCAAAAGAATAGAGGTAGAACAAAATAAAGAATTTAATAATAAACAAAAACAAAAATAATCAAAGAAAATAAAAGAAATGTAAGATAGGAAAACTCTTCCTGAGTCCAATAAAACCTTTAAAATCCAAATTTCTCTAGATTCCTATTGAAATACACTCGGCATAAAGGAAAAGCTACATTTTTCCTCATTACAAAACTTCTTTTTTGTTAGACTTTTGAAAACAAAAAGGGCAAAACTATTTTGTATATTATCAGGAGAAATTCTTTTGTTTTTATTTACATTCCTTTTTTGTTTCGCTTTGTCTTTTTCATCTTAAAGATATTTTCATTTTGTAAATCTTTATCTTTGTAATTTTTTTTTCAAAATGTAATCCTTAAATGTTAAGAATCAAGATAGTATAAAAAGTCAAGGATAGCTTATAAAAGTTGTTTGAATAGTTTTAACTACTTGTGTACTTATCGAATTTCCTTCCAGTTTGCATTATTAACAAGTGTACATTATTTTTATCATTTTTTGTTTGGATTGTTTTTCAAATAATCTGAAAATTATTTGATTCTTTAGAATTCAGATTGGCTGTCCACTTCAAATTTAAAGGTTATATTGAAATTGTAAATATTTCATTGGATAACTTTTGATAGGAAGGACTATAGTCAAACCAGGTGAGTTGACTATTCTTTTAGGTTTGTTCTTCAAAATTCTAGAAAATTTGAATTTATCCCTATCCGTGCCCTGTCTTATTCTTATTAACCTTAAACTCCTTGCTAATAGTAGTAGTAGTCAGACTGGACAGAACACAAGCCTGGTGAGTAGATCTCATGATAAGTTCCTTTTCACCTACACCCAAATCATCCTCAAAACACTAAGGCCCGTATTCAAAGACATTTTCCTTACCTTAACTTAATATTTTCCTTAAGGAGACCTAACATTTATTTTACTTAAACTGTAAACCTAACATTTTCCTTGAGGGCTCCTTAAGGAAAATGTCTTTGAATACGGGCCTAAATCTCCGCAACCTATGACAGACGAATGTGAGCCAGTCCTACCATCTTAAAGGCTTTAGTTTCCTTTCATGTATCACTCTTGCTCCAAATATTTAAACCATCCAAATATTTGAGCCTAACACATTCCTCAATAATGAGGAGACTGTTTCTTCTTCAACCTTATAACCACTTTTCTTAGCGCTTAACGCCTCTCTGTTTACCCTCTATTACCTACTAGTTGGAATGACTACTTACTAGTCGTAGCAACTCCTTGATTTTTTTTAGCCTTACTATGCTCAAGAAACTTTCTAGATTTTCTCCTGTCTTGACCAAGAAATGATAATGTTTTTCGGTCTACATCCCAAATGAAGACAGATTACATTAAACTTTACCTAAAGTATACAAACAGTTAACTGTTACATTCCCAAATAATATTTGTTATCTATTTTCTCAGTGACGTTGAAAAATCGATAAATCATTTATTAACTATTACATAAAAAAACCTTATAAAAGAATAAGCTAAAGTAAAGAAGTAAAATAAACTCAAACATGCTCTTTCTCAAAATTGTAGCAGAGCAAAGGTATTTTTTAATGAAAAAGTTATCAATTTTTTTCGTATTTCAGTAAAAAAAGAAAATCCAAAAAAAGAACAATTGTTGAATGATATGTTGGAAACTCTGTCTATAGAGCCTTGGAGACATTTTGCTGAAACTGAAAGACTTTTACGGAAACAAATAAAGAAAATTCTCTCAAATGATCTAAACTGTTTCTCTTTTTTGAAACTAAGGATTTTTTGATTTAAGTATAAAATAAAAAAAAGTTTTTGTTTCGTTCAGCATATTTTTGTTTTGTTTTATTGATTTTGTTTTCTGTCGTTACCTACAGTTTTATTTGCGTCCCAGTAAATGAGAACTGGTTTAGTTTAGGTTTTCATACTATTAAACATCGTTTAATAGTATGATTAAAAATAGTGCACCAATCATGTATCGAACCTTAGATCTCGCATGCTTCAAGATAGTATTTGGTTGAATTTGTCACGTAGACGCATATGTATCTCGAAAACTCTTTCCTACTCCCTTATATTCTAGGTTTATTGGAAAAATATATCTGGGTACATGTTCTCCAGAGACTCTTGTGGGTGTTGATGAAAAGTAAAGAAAGAAAAATATAAGAATAAAGTGAAGACTACTTGTAATTATAAAATAATAATAATTTAATATTGAAATTTACTAAAAACAAATAATTTTAGAAAGAAGCAACTAATTAATCATTTTTTTTTAATTAAAAAATTTTAAATAGAATTTTTATGGATTTAAAATAATTTTTTTAAGTAAATTTCAAGTTTAAATTAATATTCTTTTTTTTTAATTTTGCTTACTTACATTATTATTTAGAATGTTACTATTTTGTAAATATGAAAGCATTACTGTTAGGGTAGATAAGGCTTTGTTTCCATTGAGTAGGAGGTTTGAAAAGGCGAAAATATCTGTAAATAGTTTGGTAAGGGTTCCCTCAGGGACGGACACCTGGACGCGTATTGTTCACCATATCTTTGTCTATCTTTTTCACCTATTTCTAAACCTAGGTACACTGCAAACCCTAGTCCTCCTCGTTTCATCCCATCTCTAAAGTTCTTTGATTCCAAAACCTTCTCATAAAGGACACAATCAAAATAGTACCTCCAACATTCTAGTCTCCATTCTTTGAAATTATTTCCCTCTTCTTTATTATACCAAAACAGTTTTGCAAAAACTGTCAAACCTTTAATTTTTAAGGTCCCTTACAGGTTTTTTTATGAAATATTCTTCTATTTGACCACTGACTTTTTTATATTTATTCTATCCTCATAAGACTCCAAAAGATGCATTCAAGTAAAATTTATTTTTAAGTATACAATATTTCTCGATTTACAAATCCCCTTGCGACCTATTTGAATTTCTAAACAACTAGGTTTATCCATAAGACTTGTTTAACCTTAACCTCTGTATTTTAATAAAAATGTTTCCTAAAAGATTTAAAAATGTTTTCATTTTACCGACAATGTATCATAGGAATCCAAAAATAAGTTTTTCCTGGAATTTGGAAAGCGAAAAAGAATGTAAGAGCAATCGTTTTTTTTGTAGTACCGTAAAATTAAACTTAAGTACAGATGTCGTTTAATCTATTTTTATATTTAATATTTTTTCGCTAAAAAGATATTATATAAATATATATTTAGAGTCCTTCTTTAAAGTAGAAGTATATCTAACTTTAAGCCAAATGTCTAAGAAGGGAATTAATGAATTTATTTTACATTAGCAGATAAGCAGTTGTAGTAAAACTAACTAATATTGCTTCATTTAGGGGGTTTTTAATTAAAATAACAAGATTATTACTATACAATAATATCTTGTGACAATAATTTTAGTACCGTAAGTAGGGAGAAGTAAAACCCTCAACTTTCTTCTTTTCAACCAAATTTACCAAACATCGTGTACACACACTGTACCCTTTTGATAAAAATAACTACTATTGCTTAAAAATATTTCTTTTAATACCATTGATAAGAGGGCACAAATGAGACTGTTATTTGTTTTACGGTACTATATTTCACCCATACCTGGGAATATTCATGTAAAGATAACAACTTAAAAAGAAAAACCTAAAATTAGTTAACTACAATTAAGAAGGTAAGAAAGAATGTAAACAAATTCATTCATGCTGATAATATTTTTTTTAATGGCTTATCAGCATGAATGAATTTGTGTACATTATTTCTTACCTTCTTTATTGTTGTTAACTAATTTTTGGTTTTTCTTTTTAGGTTGTTATCTTTACATGTATATGCCGAGGTATGGGTGAAATATAGTACCGTAAAACGAATAACAGTCTCATTTGTGCCCTCTTATCAATGATCTTAATACATGGAGACCAATACCTCAATCTTTTAATTTCTCAATCTTTTAATAATCTCAATTTCTTTTAATTAAAATAAAAAAATTGTTACGACAAAAAATCTTATGACAATACTTTTTAAACAGTAAGTGAAGAGAAAGTAAAAATGTTCCTTTTTTAGCTTGATTTAAAGAAATAAATGGTGCATGTCATCAATATTTGTGTAACAAATAGTTCAAATTCTGTCTTAAAAATACCTAGTTGTACTTCCTAAGCCCTTTATAATGCCTCATATACGTCGTGTAAAAATGTAAATGAATAAAAATTAGTGCCCTTTGTCCCATTTATACCTTTAAGGTTCATTAAATCATTTCGAAACCTTTTTTCCAGTTAAAAAAATGAATTCCATTAAAGGTGTTAGGTGTCTTTTTTTAAAAAGAAGAAAAAGTTTTTAATTTGTTGTAAACAATAGCTCATTAACCAAACAAAAGAATAAGAAAAATTATTTTTCTTTGAAATAACTTTGTTGTAATTTTTTTTCTTTTATTTTCCTTGTTTTTGTCTCTTTTTTTTTGAAGAAAGATTTATTTATTTTTTTATTTTTGTTAAAAAAAACTGTATTGAAATTACGGAAGTGGTGTTAAAATAGGGTTTTGGAAATATTTAGTGGTGGTTGTAATAGTTGATAGAGTTGACAGTAGTCAAGTCTGGTGAGTGAACCTTACCTATGGGTCCTTTTCACCAACACTGAAATTATTCACCAATAATCACACCTCCACTATCATATCCTTATCAAACCTCCTAATTATAGTAAGAGTGGACAGTAGCCAAGTCTTGTGAGGACACCATACCTTTGAGTTCTTTCCCTTAAGTTATTTTCTTCACCCTTATACGATGGAGGAAATTAAGAAGGCCTTGCAATTGTAAAGACTCAAGTCCCAAAAATGTAATTACTGGTTGTATACCACCGCTGGGGAAGAATGGCCGTGGGTTCTTCGGTTTACATCTTTTCAGATGTCAGAATAGCAATGTGAGGACAACATACCTCTGGGTTCTTTCCCTTTAGTTCTTTTTCTTCACCCTTATACGATGGAGGTGTAAGGATATTGTACGATGGAGGTGTAAGGATATTGTGCTCTGTTCGGATTTTGAATCCTAGTCAGGATGGTGTTTGATTTACTTCCACTAGCTAGTAGTGTTCTTGACTCGTAAGAAAGTTTGTAATAAACACCTAATCACATATATAATATCTTATGTTTGTACTAAAGATATGCTTATACAGACGACATTTAAATATACTATAGGATATATTATTTTGCAACGGCTGTAAATAGACGCTGTTGAGCCACAAAGTCAGTAATGTATGATTTTATTACTGAGGAAGTAAATATGTTATTTTACCTCCTGGATAAAAGTAAAAATAAGTCCGCTCTGCAACTGTTAAGTTTCAGTCGTGACTAAAAATGCATTAAAACTTCATTTTGATTTTTCAATTGTCTCTCAAAGGCAAAAGTTTTAATTGCCTTAAAATGTATTATTACCTCAATTTTCTCAAATTTAATTTCAATTAACAGATTAAGCGGTTATCTTATCTTATAAGTTGCATTATCTACAAAACCTACTTTTACTAATTAATGTTATATTACTAAAGAATGATTAAGATTTAAAAACAATGCTATAATTACAACATAACTAATTAAGTTATTTTATTCTCTTTTTAATTTCTTTAATTATTTTTCTAATTCTTTATAATTTTTATTTCCTTTAAGATAATTTTTGACGTAACTGTCCTACTAAGATAATTGTAGCAAGCTGAAAAAAGATAATTTTGCACAAAAACAACCGTTTATTTTAAGATAAATATCGTGTTTTAATTATACTCCTATATTCTGATGTAATTCTATTATCAACTTTTATTAATCAAACTATAAAAGAAAATACATTTTAAGAAAAGCATATTAAGAGTATAGATAAAGACATACGTCAAATAAAAAAAAGATAAAGAGTTTAAAAAAAACATAACCCTTGAGAAAAATCTAACTGATTTTCCCAAACAAAAATAATAAAAAAGCAGTGTTGCCATTGTTACTTATTTAGAGAAAAAACACACTAAAATATGTGGGAAAGGAGATTGGTAACAGTGTTAAGAAGGGTTTTAAAAACTGATAACGAGCCAGCTTATAAACAATCCTTTTCCTGTTTCAAAATGGTGGAAGGTTTTTCTTGCATTAATTAATTCTTTGTCTTTGTGATGAATAGCTTTTTTTTGTTTGTTTGATTACTGTCGCTGAATCATTACGTAACGTGTAAAGAAAGTAATACATTTGATTCCACTTTAAACAAGTTTTCACCGCTATATGCTATTAGGAAGAAAATAATAATAAAATAAACATTTGGTGACAATCAATAAAAATATCTACAATCATTGATGTATTTATTACTATATTTTTTATTTATGTTCATTAATTGAATAATTTAAGTTACGCTCTCAGTTTATATATAAGATTTTGTCAAATAATATTTCACCAACTTTAGATTATAATTTGAATGTAACGTTTGCCACAACCACCTGAGCTGGTTCCCGCAGGAGTTTTCTCTAATGAGCCGCAGGGCTCTAAATGGGCATTATTATTATTATTATTATTATTCATTAATTGATTACCTTTTTATTACCTTGATTTGTTTTTTCCTATTTAATGGTGATTATTTTATCATATTAATTTTTTTTTTATATTAATTTAATTAATTTCTTTCTTTGTTTCAGGTAATTTTTTTAACCCTTTCACGTAATTTATGAATGTAAGTTTATTTATTTTTCATTTACAGTTCAGTACCATGTTTCAGTACCATGTATTCATGTTTATTCCTAGCAAATTTGATTGAAAATATTTCATAGGAATTGACTAAAAAATAAAACCAAGTCTGCTGGCAAGAAGGGCCCAACAACGTGGCCTATTTGCCTGGCTTTGCCTCCCCACTCATTTTACTACTAAAACCAAGTCTGATGAGTTTTCATTGCAGAGCATTACTATTTTCCTTGTTATCTAACCATTATTTCTACTCTTACTTTCTAAATATTATTCTTATCTAGAATATTTTCCAAACTATATTTTAAGAATGATTTAGGAAAAGAGTCGTGCAATAAAGTAAAAGTCAATCGTAAATATTTTTTGACGGAATAAAATATCGAAAAAGACTGACGTATTACTTTAAAGAAGTCTATTATTTTAACTTAAAAGTACAACCTTATCTTGATTTATACTTCTTAAGGTTTTAATTTTGTAAGATCGTCCGACATTTTGAGAATAAAAGAAAGTTTTCCGGGCCGATCTGTTTTCGTTTATATTCTAATATTACAGATCAGTTCTTTTTTGTCTTTTTAAAAGAAATGTCATAAAAGATGCATTATTATAGTTTCACTTAAATTGTTAGTTTGATCGAATCTTCAATTTATTGTTATTTTAAAGTTTTAGTTTTGATTTGTTTATAGGCTGCCAAGAGTTCGTTTCGATTCCACTCCTTGACGGGATTGTATAAATTTTCGAATATAGTAGAATAAAATCAATATTTGATTTGTTAAACAACTTGACAGAAGTTGATTCCTGATTCTGCTCCTTCCATATTCTTGCTGGGTTTTTATGAAAACCTATTTTTATATTTCGTATAAAAATTGAACCTCAAATTTGTTCAATTATTTGAAAATAAAAATTATTTAATAATGTTGTTCGCGTGTTTTTTGATCCTCTTGTTAACTTGAACATCTGGATTCCGTAAAACTAAAAACATCTGCTATCAATTTCCTTTTTTTATAAGAAATATCGAAAAGTATCTTTTTAAGGATAGGTCTTATTATATGATATTGAAATTTGAAAGAATTGTTCCTTTTCGAAGTAAGGTCACATGCGATCGGATTACGAGCATCTGCTCTATACATAGCTTTTCCGCGTCGCCTCACTTCACCTTGACTTGATTCAAGTATTAAGCATTTGGTAAAGTCGCTGGATCATGTTACTGGTGTATGTTTAAAATTTAAGCTCAAGGTTATGTAAAATGTTTTAAATATCCTTAACATTAACATAATCTTAATTTTAAGCGTATAAAATTTTATATCAAATAAAATATCATTTTCCAGTACGATAAAATATACCAACAAAACTTATTATTTCAACCCTGAAACTCACTTTTTATCCGGGTAGAGTTTAAACTATTGATTAAAAATGCCGTGTAACAATTGGGGTTTAAGCCCCAGCCGAACCTCGCGTGTGAACGAAGTAAATATATGTATAACACATATGGTGGTACTCCAAATATTGCGTTGATGTTACGGAGTGACATAAAGTTGGAGAAGCCCTGCTGCTATAGCAGACTTACAACATTGCAGCACCAAGACATCAATATTTGTGCCTTAAATGTCTTTACATTTTAAGATATAATATTTTCTACAAATCCTCCACATAATTCCAATTTACTTAACGCGTAATTTATTACTTATTATTTATACTTCCATTATTCTTTATTTTGTTTAATATTAACAAAGGAAACAAATGAAAATAATAAAAAAAAGATTTCAAAATAAAACAGGAAAATGCATAAAAATGACATAATACTTGAACCGAAGATAAAGTGAAATAAAATAAATCTTTTTTAAAGTTGAATATAATCACAAGTAAGATAAATCTGGAGTCAGGTAATGACGGAGGACCCCACGCTTCTTCCGAGAACAGAGTAAGGTCGGAGTACGACCCGTGGCTCGGCAAGTAAAACAAATTATCTCTAGATACAACTACCTGCGTCTCATGTCTTGTGGTTTTTCTGTCATTAAAGTTTTTTTTAGCTTCCTTTTTTGGGGAAGCTTCAAAGAGTAATTTGCTTGTTCTAGTTATTATATATTTCTTTTAATGTAGGCGTCTTCTTTTTCTTTGTGTCTTTAATGATAGTTCTTCGACAAAAAAAATATTTGTTGCATGCTACATTAAAATAATTTAAATAAAAAAAGATTCTTCTATTTATATTTATGAATTTAAAAAAAAATATAGAAATATTTAAATTAATAAAGAAATAGTTCATTTTGATAAAATATAACAGACATGTCTTTCTATGCATTGTTTGAATACAATTTTTGATCTTTTATTTTAGTTTCGAATAAAAACTTGGATTTTTTACCTTCTGATTTATTTAAGACTTTATATGAAAAGTTTTATTTTCATCCAAAATATCTTCCATCCAAAATAACTCTGATATCGTTTGTTCCAGTTTAATTTTAATTTATGTGTTTTTCCAGTTTAATAATTTTTAATATTTTAATTAGCGTCGTGTTTTTTTGTTTTTTTTTTCTATTTTTCATCGTGTTTCTGCTATATAAAGGTATTCTAAGAAACTGGTGTTATTTGTTAACAAATTTATAAATTTTCCTTTCATATCATCATTATAATTTGATTAATTTATTAAATAAATAGGAAACTAAGTAGACTGATAAATTGATCTTTAACAAAGAAAAATTATTTCTTATAAACTATTTATAAGATTTAGATTCAAATAATACCACAAAACAAATTTAAACTTTTATATTAGATTTAAATTCTCATTTGGCTTTTTACCAAAATTATAGTAAATTTTCTATAATTTTTGTAATGTTGATCTTTCAATATAATTAATCTTTTTCTCTACAAAAAATTATTATTTATTATTTAATTTTCCTTTAAATTTAATTAATTAAATTAAAATAAACAATTAAAAATAATTAAAATAAAGTGAATATGTAATGCTTAGCTTGTGCACATGCCTCCCAGACAGTTCGAGTTCGATACTAGTCGGGCCCTCTATACAATTTTTATGAGTAGTATGATAAATCTTACTTGTGCCCCCTTTTGAAAAGGACGTTAAGCTATTAGTTCCTAGCCTATGTGATGTCAAGTACCCGTGAAAGATCCCTCACCATAACAAAACTTGGGTTTTTGCAAAATTCTTTAATTTAACGTTTTATTACTGTTTCTATTACTATCAAATTCTATTTACTTTAACTCAGTACATGTATCTACACCTGGAGGAGCTTCGTTTATTGTTTAGACTTAAAATGGCACAGCTTCCCGTAGCAAAGAAAGTATTTAGTAGCGAAGCAAGTTCTAAGTAGCTCATGTTGACAGTCATAAATTTGTTGAAAACCTCGTTTTTTCATTTAAATGAAAAAATTAAATTACCTTTAAGTTAAATACTAAAATAAATAATTTTAATATCATACGTTAAATAATAAAATAGTTTAAATCTATTTTAAATAGTATTTATTTTTATTCTCCCTAACATTTTATTTTAATAGTTTATATTTTTTATTATCTTTAACATTTTGGTCCTTCGAGCCGGATTACCCTTCATAACCAAATTTTATTTTTATAATAAAAATCCTTTAGTCAAAATCCATTAAAAAAATAATTATCTCGGATAACGCTTCGACCGTTTAGAAGAAAAACTAATTTATTTAGACATAAACTATTATCTGGTTTTATTACATTTTTTTCTAATACTTTACTGGAGGTTTTAAAATCTTATAATTTTCATTTAATCTTGTTTATTTTTAAAGGGTTTGTTTTTGTCGAACACATATAACATTTTCTTGTTAAAAATAGAGATCCTTATGTTTTTTCTTAAAAAGAATAAGATCCCTGATAAAAAAAAGAAGTGCTAGATAAGTCCCAACTTAAAAATAAGCACCTGGCCTTTTTAAAAAAAAATATAAAATAATTTATCTTGAGCCTCTTTCTTCTAAGGTAGTTAGGGCTTTGTTTTTAAGATTAATACTTACCTGACTGCGTGACTTATTATATTATTTTTTTCTACCTTTTCATGGCTTTATTATGTTTCATTTTCTTGACCGACCTTAACTTATTAATAAGTTAGTTTCCTCCCCCCCCCCTTGTAAGGGAAATTCTCGTCGATACCTACCATCTTATCCATAGTTAATATAAATGTTTACTTTTAAAAAATCAATATAAATTTATTCAAAATAATTTTGAGATCTAAATAACTAAATAAGTCAAACAGTTTTGCTTAGTCACGCTTCAAAATAAAAAATCGGGTACGGGGTATCCGATTTTCGGGTACCCCTGAAATTTCGAATTTTTCCTCATCACATCGGATTCGCTACGCTAAACCTCCCTGCTTCGCTCGACCTCAGAAATACAGTTTGCCAAATTCATACTGCAACATGCCTTCGGACTCGCTTCGCTCGTTTTCAGATATGAAATACATGCGTATCATTCACAGCGGTCACCCATACAGCACTGACCACACTCAATTCTCCTTAATTTTTATGATTCAACAAAAATCATAAATATATACTTGTCGTATTGAAACGAAATTTGATGTACTTATTTGTTAAGTATAGTTATAGTATATATACTTTTATCAAATTTCAACTAAATTGGACCATTATCCAATTTTTTTTTTTTTCAAAAAGTTATTTAATAAAAATTTAGCTAATGCTGATAATGAAATCAAACTTAGTATATATGTTAGTCTTATACATAGCCACATGCGTGCCAAATCTCAATTCTATAGCAACATTTTTCCACGTTTTATGATTTTTCAAAATGTTTGCTGAGTCATTATTTCGGGTTAGTGACGTCATCAATAAATATTTTCCGAATAGCACAACTACAGCGTTAGACGGATTTTTGTACAAAATTTCATCTCTCGAGCATAAATACACTGGGTGCTACGATGATAACAGATAAACATACGCACACAATTATATACCCACACTCACATAAAGACTGACAAATTTGTGAAAAACACCCAAAAGGCCTTAAAAACATCTGAAACGCAAAATTCCGTTTTCATCCCGGTTTCGGATTTTTTTGCTAACATAATACTTTTCCTATATACCTGGTATAATCGAGAAAAAGTGAAAAGTAGGGATTTTTCATGGTTTTTTAGATTTTGACCCCTTAAAACAAATGTATACCACTGTTATTTTTAATTATAAAAACTGCTTATTAATGCTACTTTATTAATAACTATTTTATTTGTTTTACTAAAACAAATGCTTCAAGTCCTTTATTACTTTTTTAATCTTTTTGTTGCTTTTAATAATTATTACTAATTATGTAAAAACTAAAATCGATAACCAGTAATAATAACCCTAAAGTGTGGTATAAAACTCGAAACTTTCTTATGCTAAACAAAGTTAGGTATTTGTCGTCATGATGACATAATTATTGGGTAGAGTTGGTTTATATTGTGCTTAGTAGTAGTTAAAAGTTACCAGTGGTGTTTGTTGGTATTAGTTTTGGCATAAAAAGTAAAGTAAAGTTCATAAGGACTTAAAAAATGGGTATAGAGTACCTCCAGCCTTTTGCTTTATAGTTTAGACCCAGCTCACCACTTCTTTAAAAACATTACAATTAAGTTGTTTTAAAATGAGCATAAATGGAGTCCATCGTAAAGAACGAAAAAATTGAAAGTCTCTCCACAGTTTAAGATATTTATTTACAATAAAGCAATTAATATTAGATTCACAATATTAATTAATATTAGATTTATTTTTGTCAATTTTGACTTAGCTGTTTTGAAATTACCATGTCTACAATATCTATTTGTGATTTAATCAAAATTAATTATATGTTTTAGAGTTTTATTTATTGTAAAATTTATTTTAAATAATGATTAAAAGTTGAATTTAAAAATAGAATATCTAATCATAATTTAAAATAAGTTGAATATTAATTTTTTAAATCTACATTAAATTCGATCAAATTAAAACAAAAGTGGGAGTTAACAAAGTATATCCCTTGCGAGGGCTGAATAGTTTAAAATAACCAATTCGTTAAATAAATAAGGGCTTTATAATTAAAACTGGGGGCTCGAGGGAATGTTAGGCCCCTCGAGTGTAACCTGATCAAAGGGCTGCGAGGAGGAATTCAAAGGGCTCCCTCCAATTCTGATTCAAATGACCCCCATAGGGGACTCGATTTACCTTTTTTTCCAAAACTATTTTTATTTATTTATTTTACAAAGAGAAAATTTGATATAAATTTATATATATATATATATATATATATATATATATATATATATATATATATATATATATATATATATATATATATATATATTTTTTTTTTTTTTTTTTGTGTCTGTCTGTGTGTGTCAAAATAATGTGTAATGTGTTTATATAGAAGTAGCCTCTTTTGTTATATCTAGTATTATTGCTAAGAAAATATTTTGTAGAATACAAGGATTTCCTATTAAGTATTTTTTGCATTATATTAATAATTAAAATTTGAAGCAAAAAGCCAACCAAAGCTTCGACTGATTTTTTATGATGTTTTAATACTATTATAAATTATTTTAATGAAATATTTTTTGTTCAAACATTGTTTTACTTTATTTGTACTGACAAATGAAGTAACGATTTTGTTTAAATTGTTTAATTATTTGTATATACTTATTTTTCCTATTTTTCCTTCTTAGTACTATAAAAATATATATTAAGCAAATTTTCATAAACTTTTTTAATCTTCTTAAATTTTATGTGTGGGTATTAGTTTGCTTTGCTATCTACCTAAGTATCTTAAAAATATTTGAGCTTCAAAGATACTCCTATCTTTTGAATTTCGAATACTTTTGTGTTTTAATTTTTTTAAATAAAGTACAAGGGGTTTTAGTTTCATATTTCTCAGCTGGTTTTTAATATCTACTTTTAAACTAAATATTAAATAAAAAACGTTAAACGATAACGATAAGGACGTTAAGCAAGGATATCAGTTTGTCCCTTACTTGTCATTTAAGCACGTTTCAAGCATAAACTTTTTCCTTACTTCGACTTTTAAGCTTCATTTTAAGCTCCTGTCGTAAAAGATAATTTTTCGTTGTAAAAAAAGTTTTAGATTATTGATTTTCATTGAAACATTTTTTTACTGGTTTTTCTTTTTCAACGCAATAATGGTAAGACGTTGGTTTGAAAAAATAAATACATATAATGCTCTTTAAGAGCCATGTGGCATATCGGCACTCACTCCTACGGAATCTATTTCATGTGGGAGTTAGCTTGCACATCCGTGCTGATCGTTCTATCAGATGTCTTAGATAATAATTTTTTCCATTATTACATTTCCACGCACTTTTAGGATTTAAAGGAAGAATATTTTAAAAAAAACATTGAAAATGTTTTAAATATCTATTTACATATTTTGTTTCATTTCCTCTCATCTTATTACATTTTCTTAATAAATCAGATTAATTTTCTTTCTTTATTTTCATTAATTTTATCATTATTTTCTTTTAACTACAATCTAATTCCCATGGACCGAACCATGTGTTTATAATTCTTTCAACCAACATCTGTTTTTATCATTTCTTTTATGGTGTTTTATATTTAGTTTTTTTTCTTTATATATTTTTATTCTTCTTTTTTGTTGTTATGATCTCATTATGTTAGTAGTTTATCATTTGTTGTTTTCATAAGGAGACATAAATGTTGATTTATTTTTATATTTTTCTTTCTTATTTTTTATTACATTTTTTACTTTTATTAACATCCTATATTATGTTCTTGATCATATTTTATTATTGTTATTCTTTTTCCAGTGTATTATTTTTGTTAACACCCACTTTTTAAAAGTTATCCCCTTTATTTTTTAATTCTTTGCAATTTCCAATAATGATTTTTTATTAGTTTTTTTTATTGATAACCATTTTCGTAAACCTACTAGCTTTACGGCTAGTTAACCTACTCTTTACAATTTATGAGTTTTACTTTTATTTTATATTTGTTTTTAGTTCATTATACTTGTTTACCCCCTCTTTTCACTTTATTACATTTTCTTTTTATCATTTTTTAGCTTTATTTGCTTCTTCACAGTTAGTTCTTTTAATTATACCCTCTAAGCAATTTAATTATTTTTATTATTATTTGTATACTAAGTTACTTTTCTAATAATCAAAGATTTCTTTTATTAGTAGTTTTATTTTTACAATCATTATTTGTTTTCCTATTAAGTTGCCTACCTTATTTTATGTTTATTTTTAACTAATCATTTTTAGTTTAGTATTTCTGTTTACACGTATCATAAACGCAAATCATTAAAACATAACACTCCATCTGCGTTTATAGTTATAATTAACTTATTATAATCCTAATGAAAAACATTATAAAATTATTAAGAAGTCCAGAAATAATCCATAATTAATTTTATGAACAATTAATTATGGTTAACTAATGAGGGATAATAAAACTTGACTAAAAAGTTACTAAAAATAAAACAAAAATAAAAATGAAGCTCTAACTCAATACTATAAAGAAACTTAATAAATTTGGCATTTCTAAGTTCAAGTTTTTTAAGTCGTGGACCGGTCTACTTAGCCTAATCTGGACTCACTTTCTTTTTTTATTTATTATATTTTTATTTTATAAAAAATAAAAAATATATGATTATATGTATATTATATGTAATATACAATTAGTATTTATAAATTAATTATTAAAAATAACGGCCCAAGGCCCGTATTTTTCTTTACTTTTTCTTTATTGTAACTTCTTTTTTTTATTATTTTTTTTATTTATATGGTTGTTCTTTTCTTTCTTGGTTGTATGCGTAGGGGTGATGTTGTTATTTTCATCTCGACTACCTGATGTTTCTTCAGAAAGGTTTACATGTAGGTAGAGCCTCCCAATATGTAGAGTAGATTGGATATAAAAACTAAGTAGTTGTGCGTGTCTTCTGTATCTCCTTTTTTTTAGATCAGGAGTGAATAAATCAAATATCGTGTCCTTTCCGATTTCTCGCTCCAGTAATGCTTCCCATCAGGGTCAATTTTAAATAAATATCTGAGCTCATAGTGCATTTATAGAAATTTTATTTTATTCTTCTTTACCTGGCTGTTTTCGAGAAGTGGCAATACTTGGTAATACTTTACTCCTTGTCGCGATCTAGGATTGCTTACTAAAATCTTGAACCTGATTGCTTTCATCTAGGACCAAATTCCTAAAATCTAGAACTTAACTACATCCATCTAGGATTAAATTGGTAAAATCTAGAACCTGATTGCTTGCTTCTATCTAAGACATAATTATGATCTTGGACTTCTCTCTTGGATCTACTGCCAAGATCTCAGTGATAACGTACCTAGGATGCCTATGAATCTTTCCTACCTTTTCTATAACTACTTTATCATTTAAAATCAAGTAACAATTTTTTGCAATTGAACCCAACACCAAATAACTAAGCTACAACAATTATTTATCTAACTGACATTTAATTTTTATTGGATAAGTATAAAAGTATTTATTTAAGAAAAATTATAAATAACCAAATTTGCAATTCTATTTTTACTAAATTCATGGCAAATTGTGTTTAATTCAGTGCGTTTTATATTTTTTAAACAAGGCTTATTAATATTTCTGAGTCCAGTGACCAATATTTTATTTCTTTTGTTTTGGGTTCTAAAGAACTATCTTAACAAAACGTGATTTATTGGGCGATGACTTGATTTTATTTGCTTTTTGATGATTGTTTATTATCAAAAAACAATATAATGCAATATTGTTTTAAAAATCTTGATAGTTATAAGTTTGTTTTGAGAAATCAATGAATTATTCTTTAATAAAAGATAAAGACATTATTAAAGAAGAAGAGAAAGAATCCAAAAACACTCGTAAAACTACGTGATATTTTATTTCATAATTCATAGAGTACGAAAAAAATAGATAGAGGGATTTAACAAAAAGTCGTGTATTTCTTGTTAAACAAAGAAGAATAAGAAGAGTTCATTGACAATGGCAGTGAAGATGGTACGAGGTCAGGGGTAAAGCGTCTTATTCTTCAAACAAAGACACGCACGGACTTTTTTCCTAAGTCCTAACGATTGTTTTTAAGTTTCAAGTTAAAGCAAAAAAGGGGGTTATTAAAAACACGTCTGTCCGGTTTGTATAAGAAGGTAGGGCGTCGGCCATCTTGTTAACCTCAAGAGTTTGAGGTCAAAAAACTTTAAGAGAGTCGCTTAGAAGAAAACTTAAGGAACGCATATCAACTAAGTCTTCAGGAGCGAGGATACAAACCAAGGATCTTTCTTCTATTCTTTTACATACTCCATGACTATCCTTTCTAAGGACTTCTCTATTCTTCTCGTTATAAATTATCCTTAATGTATTCCATACAATGCAATTCTATATCTTGTCATAACCACATCCAAAATATATCAAATTTAATACACTTGATCGTCTCTATTCCAGTACTTGTAAGTCATCTATTGCTTTTGAATATTATTTTAGAAGACTTTCAGTATTCGAGTTAACTATTTCTTCTGTTTTAGGCCCTTAATTAACATTTTGTTTAATTCAGCGACTTGATAATTTATTTAGTATCTTAAGCCCTACTAGTTACTCGCTCAAATATTATGCAAGAAATAAGTCCTACATTGAAGGACGTACATTTTCAATCCGATTTGTTAGTTTGGTACAATGTATTATTTAGGCCACTCTGATTATCTGTTTAATGTTTTTTTGGCCCTTAGTGTAAATTAGGGTTCTAGATCGGATTGCTCCATAAGTTAGAGATGATTGGAGGCTTTTTAACATACATAAAAATAATCTAATTAATAAAATATTAAACTGGATGCCAATTATTATTAAAGACTTAAAAAAGGCAAGTAAGAAAGAGAAAGCTAAAAAAGCCATTTGAAAATTTTAAAATAAAGAAAGAACAATAAAAGACAAGAATTAAGAAGGAAGAAAGAGGAATAAAAGAAATATAGTTCGCCATAGTAAATTCGGACATTAAATGGAAATACATAGATAGATTGGAGGTTTAAGATTTCAAGGAAATGATTATTAGTGTAGGCTATAGTTGCTTAATAAACATTGAAATTGTTAGGTTGTTGAATTGAGAGAGTGGAGATATGCAGTAGTAGTAGCTAGACAATTATAGCCCAACCCCTCTACGATATTTTCTTTCTTTAGGGTAAGCTAAAACCAGAAGACAAAAAAGCGGAAAAATATGTCATACCTTGTTAATTCATATAATTGTGAGTCCACGTATTGCTGAAGTCGGGACAGTTAGTTATTTATTTATTTATAATAAAGTGCTGAAGCTTACGCGGTTATTGTTGATTAGTTTTCATGGTGGAAACGAATCGTTGGGTTTATCGTCTTCATCGACATCGTCACCATTATTTACTTGTAGTTATGACTGATGTATCAGTTGACAAATTATGTCTTATGTTGATTATAACAACAACTATGCAAAGAAATTATGAAAGAGGTATGACCAAAGAGTATATATACTCCTTGGTAAAGGAGTATATATAAAGTTCTTGGTAAAGGAGTATATATACTCCTTGGTAAAGAAGTATATATACTCTTTGGTAAAGGAGTATATATACTTATTATAGCATAACATTTTGCCATGCATTTTGCGAATTATTTATTATTACATGGTATTTTGCCACTTTCATGGTGTGGGCCTGCTTGCCTCGCCGTGGCGATTTCGGTCACTGACTGGCATAAGGCTAACCAACAGGGGTAAAGGGATCTCTTTCCAAATTATTTCACCAACCTTTAGCCTAATTGGATGTTTATTGCATAATATAATCCCAACATAGTGTATATATACTAAAGCAGTATATATACTCCTTGGCATGACACTATTTAACTTATCAGAGCCGTTGTGGTAACTTATCTGTATCCTCTCATCTTCCATCTCAAGTAATTTTATGTACTGAGCGACAATCAGCGCTTTATAATGTTTAATGTTTGATCGTCTTTTAGGTCGATTAAATTTTACATCCGTAACATTTATGTTACGATTACATTAAGTCAGATCAATTCGTAGGTTATTTGTAGATATCTAATTGGACGGTATTCCCCTGATATTAAGGTTTTATCTGTCGTTAGATTATCGTAGAGTTGTTCGATTCCCGGGGGCCTTGTTTCAGAGGAAAACCCCAACTACAATTTCCTAAGGCTCTCTCTAGGGGCTCTACATCTACAAATACTTTTTCTTTTTTTAATCCTATACACCCAAAAATTTCTTATATAATTTATAATTTTTAAAATAAATTTATCCATTTTGGTTTCTTATTTCTATCAAATATTTGTTGAATTTAAATAGGCCACCCATTCAGTCGAAATACATTTTATCACTATATGTTAATGTTTTTATGCCTTTATAATTAAAATAGTACGGGTTAAAACAACAACGATAATTTAAAAGATTATAAGTCTTACCTTATAATCTTAAATATGAGTAATTATATTTACACAATGAATAAGATGAGAAAAAGTTTACTATTTTCAGGGCTATCATAGCTCTTCCTCGAGAGTCTCCTTATTGATCCTCAATGATTCTTCGAAAAACACTCAGCCAAATTCCTTACCAAATAGACAAAAGTCAGAGCCCGATTCCTGCCCAATGCCTGGAATCCATAAATACATTTTATATTTGTTTGTTTATGCCTTGATAATTGTCAGTTTTGGTAGTGCATAATAAGTAATTTTAGTTATTAACGCAATTTATAAACAAATGATCACAAAGGGGGGTTCAAAGGAGGGTCAAAACAAAACAAAAACTTTTTATTCGCTTAAAATCGATTTTGTGTCAAAAAGAAATTAGGTAGGACAGGAAACATTATTGACCCGTATTCAGCAATTTTCTATCAATTTCTTTGTAAGTGCACTAGCTGTGTAAATTACCTGCCCCGGCTTTGCCTCTGCAGATACTTTCTGTAGCCTACCCTCTACTTCCACTCTGGGGCAAAATTTTAAACAAGTCGGTAATATTCTATTTTCTCTCCGACACAAATAACTATTATATTCCAAAATAATTTGTTTTACGCTATGACACTGGGTAAAATAATGAAATCTTCAGTCTTATATAAAACCAATTTGATTTTACATTTACTAACGTTTCGCCTGGCGAAGCTGAAAATTATATTCTAAACAGTCAATTAATTCTTTAATTATCAGAACCAATTTTAAGTCAAAATCAATTTTTTAATCAATTGAAATGTTTAAAAGTATGCGGTGAAAAAATAGAGATCGAGTTGGCTGTCCAAAATAAGATAATTTTGATAAACAGGAAGGAATTGGGCATACCTCACCCTTTTTACGAAAAAAACTGAGGGTTAAAATTCATAAATAATATTGAAATTATTATTCTTTTTTATATCGTTTAAAATGGCGGGAAATTTAAATGAATCAGGTTATCAATTGTACCCGATAACTTTATTTAAATCTTTATAACTGTTTTAGTGCTAAATAAAGAAAAGTCGTCATGAAAAACATCCCTTGACAGCTTCATAACACCATTAAACCCATTTTCCTGTGCGTGTTTTCATAATTTCCTTGTACCAACAAAACAAAACTTTGAAAAAGTTCAAATTACTGTCAACGTCTTGAAATGACTTGGAACTAATGTCACCCGACAAACTTGTAAAAAGTTACATTATAACAACTAAAACTAATATTACTGACACGAATTAGACATTACATTCAACAGGCCCTCCTCCCTGCCTGAATACCAATAGCGTCTTACATTACAAGTCTTGTATCTATATATATCAACCAATATATCATATCAGAATATTGCAAAACATATCTTTATGTACCCATATTATCACCATACTGCAATAAGTTCATTTTATATAAATAAAACATCCTGAAAATTTTATTTTTTTACGTTTCTTTTAAATACTTAAAACTTTTTGTAAGAATGTACAAATATCTATATATAAACTTTTTCAACCTATAATATTAAAATTAAAAAACATCTATTTAATGTATATGTTAATGTATTATTTATTATATAAAAAATTAAGCATTATTTTATTTTCTTAACGTTATAGTGTTATTTTATGAGGTTTTTTTTGTGTAGTATTAGTTTTATTTATACATTTATTTATTAAGTAAAATATATTTTTAAGTATAAAACTTCTTTCTTTTTTTAAAAAAAACTTTGTGACTACAATAGAAGTTTATAGAAGTTAAACTTTAAAAAATTATATGAAATAGATTTGTTTAATGGATCTGAAGGAGTCGTGAAGTTAAGTCACGAAGTTTTCAAGTTCTTTTAGGACTTGTGTAATGATAGGAGGGACTTACAGCTTAAAATGGTTTTGATTTATTTATATTTAAACATATATTAATTGATCGGTTGGTGTATTTGTGTATAAGTTACTACTTTCCGGTTCGGATATGTGATTGGTCTGATCGAATGTAAGAGGTGTCTAAGCAAGGATCGTGTTTGAAGGGAATCGCGTGCTTAATTGATATTCTCGTGTATCGAAGTGACCTCCTTGATGTTTTAAATTTGTATCCAGGTAATGATATCAATGTGAAACCCCCACTCTTCCCTGTCCTGTCGTCTGGCCTGTCTCGTTAGCTTAAGATAGAGAGTGATATAAACTTAGTACTAGCTAAGCATATGCTAAGAAATTTTCAAACCTTTGATGACGTACAATACATTAGAAGATTTTATTGTTTGCGTCGTGTGTACAATTTTTAATATAAGCCTTTGATTTTTGCCTTAGTTTTTAATTAAATGAATGCCTGTCTCTCCTAGATTTGTTTTCTATATTTTGAATTTTATCTGCTAAAGTATTTCAATCTAATAATAATTTATAATTCTTGATTTCTAATTTGTTTTATTGTGTTTCAGGTACGAATTTGTTTTTATGGTTGTTTCAAACCCGTTACTTGTAAGTTGATTGAATACTATTTGCCCACTACTATCAATTTTTATCGTAATTTTTGAAAAATTAAACTTTAATAAATTAACTTTTTCAGTCTTGTTGTTAGTAAAAGAGAAACGTGTTAACTGGGCTCATTATCAGGTCTGCCAACTTAATTCCTTATTATCAATCCTTTTATAATTATTTCATTGTTTGGTAAAGAAAGAGGGAGTGGGGTTAATCAGTCTTATTATTAGACCTGCCAACTAAACTTTAGGAAATTAAAACAGCTGTTTATTAACTGGTAGGGTTAAGTTGGCAAAACATATATTCCATGTGTGTCTAAGATTAAGGTAGTGTAAGGCTTATGTCTGCATTAATAACATATAAATGTAACAAAATAGAAATAATAGTAAATTTAAAAAAAAACGCTAATGGATTGGCTCGCGTAGCTGGCCCGTCAAGTTCGAGAGCGTGACACATTTTTTTAAATCCCCCGAAAATTCTGTAAATCATTTTGTTCCATTTTCCTTCTTTTCTTTTATTCTTGTATGCATTGGTATCAAATTGTATTATATAAAGTTTACCCCCTCCCCTAACCCTTACAAAAAAAGAAAATGCAATAAATTCAAAATAAGAAAGAAATCAAAGTTTGCCGGGTAGATTTCTCAGTTACTTCGTATTGAAGAGCTTTCCTTCAAAAAAATAACAAACTTGTTTTTACAACTCTTTTCTCGAATTTTCCTTGGTTTAACTTTCTGTTAGTTTGTTAGTAAGTTTTTCTCCCACCATCCGAAGCCGTATAAAAGTTAAGATTAGACTTGTTTGGTGGAACTGACGAATTTATGGCTCCTGTCTATTGTAATATGTTTGAAATTTAAAGTTAAAGGATATGTTGAAGAATGTGGCTGATAATGCTGAGTTTTCAGAATAGTTTTTGGCAGTTTTAAATAAGCAAACTTATTTTTGGCTTATCTGTGGTTTTCTAGCTTACTGTTATCAGCTAAAGTCCTAAACTTGCTCATTTTTGCATATCGCTTACTGTTGTTTTTGTAATCAGCTGTCTTAATCTTTTAGCAGAACTGTATTCAAGAAACACTCTTGGTAGAAGCAAACTCACATAATTCAAATCATAGCATATGGGACATTCTCGATAAGGAGCCAACATGTTTCTTAGAGAGAAAGGACAGACTGCCTTTTAGTTCAAATCCTTCATGATAACTAAAGCAATTTTTTTTTTTTTTAGTTTTTCTTCGGGACTGAGAATGTTAGAACTATAGTTAGATCATCGTAAATGGAATATTTAAGGGTGTACTGACGCTATTTTTTCGTTTTCTCCAAATTACTCCGTCCCTATTTGACTTAGTGACTTGAAATTTTCTACAGATGCTAAACAAATTATTTACATGAATCCCTTGGATTCAAAGTTTCGATATCATGTGTAGAAACCAATTTTGTTCTTTTTCGAGAAAATCTTATTCAGGGGAAAACTGCATACTTGAGGACACACTGTATTATAGTTAAACTCTTAGTATACTTAACATTCTACAATGGTTAAAAATATTCGTTTAGTTAGTCAACTTCCATATAATGAAATTACAGTATATGGAAATTCTTTGATGGGCAAAATCTTGTATAAGTAAAATGCATAGCACGGAGAAAATCCTTGGTGGGGGCAAGACTCCAATAAATAAAAATCACAGAATACGGAAAATTCGTGGATGGGAAAAATCTTGTACAAGTGCAGTAAATTCATAAGTATACAGAAAATTCCTGGAGGGAGTAAGATTCATTAAAAATATCACAGTGTATGGAAAAATTTTAGATTGCCAAAATCTTGTACAAGCAGTACTGTTAGTAGCAGTATTCAAAAGAAATTTAAAGGAACAAGGTAAAATAGTTTTCAGAGAATTCTTGGAGGGGCAAGATTCTATTTAAAACTCTCACTATACATTTCTTGTAGGGAGCAAAATTGCTTTCATAAAAGTGCATCACGGAAATGGGAAATTCTATGAGAGGTTAAACTCTTGTTCAATTAAAAGACACATTCTATACGAGGGAAATAAGCATTTACGCAAACTCTCAATAAAAATTCGCTCACAAATTTAAAAAAAAACTAAGTTTGTGCCGCAATCTGATACCTAGTGAGGTGGAAAAACTTAGTTAAAGTACAACTTTTCTCTTCAAGCCAACTTGCTAACTTTATTTTCTTTATACTATAAAATCTTAACTTTACTACGGAAAATAAAGAAAACGAGAATAAAAAAGGAAAACATTTCTAGAAAATACATTCACACTTTTCTTAACAAGTCCTTTTGACACAAATTTTATAAATAAATCTTAAAAATAACATTTTTCCTTTTTTGAAAATAATTTTTGGAAAATTTTGTTTACATAAAATTTGTTTTTAGCTTTTATAACGGGTAAATTCAACCTCAAAAGTTGCTGTTTTTTAGTGCGTGAGGTGACAGCCTCTTATCAAGAGAATTTGGGAGAAGAAATTAACTTTGTAGTACCATCTACAGTTTGACTAAAATCCGTTGGACGCTCTCCAATATCAATGTAATTTATAACTAACGACGTTTCGGGAGCAAGTATTTTTCCTATCATCAAGTTCGTCTTAAAAATGTTTTTGAGGAACATGAGTTCCTGAGAGTACTTAAAAAACTACTTCTCATCTACATTTTGTTGAACCTCAGGTTTATGTAATTAAATTTTTACTCCCCTTTATTGGGGGGGGGGTCTTAGACCCTTTAAATATTGCTTGGGGATATTATAGCACCGAAACAAAATAATTTATTACTTTTAGTCTGTCCGTAACTGCGTCATATTTAGATTTTTTGTTAATTCAGTTTTTTTACTACGCATTTTTATTTGCTTTATATAAGTCGTTCTACTAAGTTATGCGTTTGAACGTAACTGTCTCGCTGAAGGGACTTCAAATAACATAAAGTATATATATACAATGTAGGTTTTTGGACTTTTTATCACTTGAGAGTTATTTTTATAGTGTCTATGTAAAAGATGGCACCCTTATAGGGCGGAACTTGTGACGTCATAAATCCATGTCGGGCCTGAAGGGGGTTTCAAGCCCTTATCTAGCCACTAAGGTTTTAAATAAACCTTTCTGGAGGGGGAGTGGGTTTCTAGGAAGGGGTTGATATAGGACAAGTTTCTCTCTCATGTCTAACTGAACCAGACGTATTTATTTTATATATTTAAATAACTCCAGGGCTCACCATCCTAGAGATAGTAAATAAAAATGACAGTGTCTATCTCATGTAATTGGGCGTTTGGGAACCAATAAAATACATGTATGGCATTTAACCTAACTTGCTTTAGTACACACACACGCACATAAATAAATAAATACACACACACTCATATATATATATATATATATATATATATATATAATATATATATATATATATATTATATATATATATTATATATATATATATATATATATGTGTGTGTGTGTGTGTGTGTGTATTTTTATAAATAAATATATATGTATATGTATATACCTTGTGTGGATACCCTTCTTGCCATAATGTTTACAGACATACGTGTATAGAGATGGCAGTGTCTTATACTATAATGCGGTTAATATGTGATATTATATAGTGTCATGCAGGTTACTTGTTATTAATTTAAAATGTTTTGAGTTTTCATTAAATATTTTAAATTTTCTTTTAAATGTCCACTTAAATAGTGACTTGACCTTGACAGACTTAATTCGTAATAGTTAAGTCGACTTAACGTTGACTTAAGTTCGTAATATTTGTGGGAAGGACTTACAAACTAAGTTGCAAGAACACAATATAAATTTTCCTGCACCAGTTTTTTCTTTAACTAAGTGCACATTATTAAATTATGATGCAAAATAAATATCTTTCTTTCTAATAAATAAAACCTCAAATAAACTTATCAATAAAAATATTAAGTAAAAGTAAGTTGCGACTTAAAGTGGACTTTGTTATGTCATAAGAGTGATAAGGGTTTTGTTATTTCCAGGGGGTTTATAGATGAAAATAGGAAAAACTTTGACAGCCTGCCAAACTTCTCACAGATATATAGTATTATAAATTATTAAACATAAAAAGTATATGGGTGTTTTGTTTTTAGATAAATATAATTTCTAAAATACATTTACATTAATTGGTATATAAAATAATTAATTCTTTATTTTGTGCAATCATAAATATGTAAAATAAATATAATATAACAAAAGAGATGCAATAAATATAACAAATGAGTAATAAAAGCAATTTAGTATGAAAGATAATTTTATCATATTTATAATGTCGATGTAGTATAATTTTAATTCATATGCAAGATGTATTATTTAGTATCAAATATACCTTTTATACACAATTATTTATTCTATGTACTAATAAATAATCAATTTACATTTGTGATAAAATTATATCCTAATTAAATCTTGATAAATTTGCTCTCTATAAAATATGAAATTTTAAAGTAGATTGAAATTGATTATTGATTTGTTTGGAATTTTTAGTAGGGATGGGCTTTGAGAGAAATTTATTATATTTGTAATATAATATAAATGTACGTATTTATCATCTGTGTTCAAATAGATGCTCTACGCTAATATATAGTTTATGTAAGTTTATATGATATAACGTATATAAACATATTTTTTGATCTATAAAAAAACATATGCACTGCACATGTATATACTCTATGTACAAATCTGTACTACACTTGTTTAAATATATATAATCTATAATTTCTGTATAAATATATTTCTCTTTACAAATATACAATATATTCTGAGATTATTAAGGTCATTCTACAAAATGCATAGGTTGTATTTGTTCCATGTATTGGTTATGTTTGTGTCATATATTTAGCGCTTATATTTGACCCATGTATTTAGCGGTTTTATTTGAACCATGTATTTATCGGTTTTATTTTTCTGTGTATTTATCGTTTTTATTTGTTCCATGTATTTATTATTGATATTTGTTTCATATTTTTATCGATTAATATTTTATCTATGTTGTTATCGTTTTTTTTTACAATGTATTTATCGCTAATGTTTATTCCACTTATTTATCAGTTAATTATGTTTCACTATATAGTTTATCCGTACACTCAGTTCTAAATTAGAGAATATTTTATTAGCAATTTATGATAAAGACACTTAGTATTTTATAAGTGTTTAAGTTAATTAGTATAGTCAGATCTTATTTAAGTTATTGAGGAATTTTCTCAGAAAATTCTCAACTTCAATTAACAACTAAAATTCCTAAGATTTATGTTAAAATGTTCGGAAAATTTCTTTTTGACAAACGAAGAAAAACTTTTCATTGAAAATAAACGAGAAAATTGTCAAGTATTTGTGTGAAAATGTTGATGCGTAGGAAATGGAATAAATCCAGCGTGAGTTTAGGCTGGAGTAAATGCTCTTTTGTTCGAATATTCCTTTGTTCGACTTTATGTGCGACGAATTTTATGTTGTTATACTTCGCTTATGAGTCTCATTAACAAGCAGCATGTTAAGGTGATAAATAACTTAGATAAGTACTAAATTACACTTTAGCATTTTGCTTATTAATTTATCTTTTAGGCGTGTAAGTCTCATAAACAATTGACCTAATGAAGCAATTAATTAGTTACATAAGTTACATCAAGAAAGAATTCTAATTATTTAATTTTTATTTGACTAATAATAAAATTATTTGTTAATTATATTACATAAACATTAAATGTGATGAGTAATATGAGCAATTAATAGCTATATTACATAAGATGATAAATAGTAAAAATCAGCAATGTTAATGAGACGAAATGGTGGTACAATAAAGTATATAATAAAGTATTTTTAATTATTCTTTTATGCAATATTTTTAAAATATTTATTTAATTCATAGTACTTATTTGTAAAAAGTTTAGTCAGAGTTACTAAATTTTTCTTTAATTCAAAAACCCTGGGTGTTGAAACTTGTTCATTTAAAAGAGCACTCAATAAAATTTGTGAGTGTCATTCTTTTCTCTATGACATGACTACGATTTTTTTGAAAGTAGAAAGCCAATCAAATATTCTACCTGGTTCGATATGTTAATATGATGGAATAGGTTTATGATATCTCATTGATAAACGACTTAGATATGACGAAGTTTTTCTTTTGTGTAGATTTTCCAGAGAATCCATCTGAAGTGCAAATTGAATCATTACTTTACCAAGTGTCTGTAAAGACGGCTTCATTTTTCTTACATATTTTATAAGGGGAGTTTTTTTGTCGCTGGTTTTACACTTCTTTCAATTTTTTTCAATCTCTTTCATTTTGAATTATTTTTATTCCTTTTTTTATCAATTTTCATTTTGAAAAATGGTGTTTTAATATACATATTTGTAACGCAATATCATAGTAAGTAGATAACATATCTAAAACAAAATAGAAAAATAAAATATACATTTAGATTTTAGAGTACTTGACTTTCTAGTTTTCCCTTTGCTCGCACATATACTTACCAAATTTTGCCACTTGATAGCGAATTTTCGAAGAAAATTACGCCTACAATGTTTAGGGGATCCATTTCGCTTGTCCGCCTAATTCTAATAAATACACACACACGCACACAATATTTGAGATGTTCAAATCGTAATATCGCTCTTTATAGCACTTAATATCTTAACATGGAACTTAATAACATAATATTTAGGGATCTTAGTAACCAACTCCTTTGCGGCCTTAACAACTATTAAAAGTCTATGTGCTGCCAAAGGATGTAAAACTGATACTGTCGTGACTAGGATTTGAACCCTTGTAGGAATAGTCATTGCTATTAAACTGAGAAAAATACAAAACGTGGCGCGCGACACAATTCGGACATTCTAGAACACAATTAACACTGATTCTAGGATTCAATTGTAAATTGGAAAATCCTGACTCATATACAAAAATATCGTTTACATTATCTATTGAGCATAATCATAATTTGTAAAGAACTCCTAATCTCCACTTCCTACTGAGATGGGAAGTTAGTTTAGTACGAAATATTTACTTTAATGTCATCTTTCTACCGCGTTGTTCTAATTGGGAGCCCCTCATGTTCTGTCGCTGCTAGAAGGCATCCCGACATCCTGAAAAACCAACAATGTTTAACTAATCATCATTATCTTATGGTTAGTCCCTATTGGTCAATAAAACAAGTAGTGACTAATCATTATCATTTTTATTAGTCCCTATTAGTCTACAAAGTAATAATAGGAAAAAAGCAGGATTGATTATACGAAAAATCAACTGTACGGTTGCCCCTTAACCAAAATAAAACTTCTTGGTTTAGGGGCTTAAAGTTGATGTGCACAGTATGTTTACCCATCTCTCTAATTCTCCATAATATATTCTTCCTAAGGGAACCCAAAATAATTGATTTCTAGTAGTTTCTTTGAAATCAATTATTTCCTGTCTTATATTTCCCCTCTTTTCCTCTGTTGTATGTATGGTAGAATTCTAAGTGTATTTTCTCTTTCCCTGTTTTGATAAAATATGGGTGTTCTGGGTGCACCATCATCTTCAATTCCATAATATACTCTGCCAATAGGAATAACAACAGTTGATTTCTAGTTGTATCTTTCTAGACATTTAATATATTTCCCCCTTTTCCATTTTGTTTGAGTTTACTAGATTTCAAAATTTTTATTTTTTCCTTCCACCGTTATGATGAGACAATGTATTTATTAATGAATTTTCATTATTGAAGATTATAGTGATGAAGATTATCGCTGTCATCGTCAAAGGAAGCTGCACCGTTCACTAATTTCTTAGTACTTTACTTTAAATCAATTATTTTGTTTGTTTACCGTTCTCTTATCTTTTTGTTTGGATTTGATAAATTTTCATTTTTAACTTTTTTTTATGATGTAGTTATGGGTGATTTGATTATCTTTGAGACTTGTGAGATATCACTCCTAAATGTCATTTTCAAAGGAATCTTTACCTTTTAAACGAGTTGATAAATGATTTTTCAAGTCATGTTAAAGGGTGTGTCCCCTTTAAGTTGGATGTGTTATTAATGTAAGTCCATCTGTATATGATTTGGACCGTACTTGAGAGTTAGTCATGAACTTGAGGATGTGCTTAAGTGCACTTGATTCTCACCCTTCCTCCTATGTAATTGTTAAGTTGCATCCCTCCAAACCCTAGAAGATGCATATACTTGCAAACATGCAGTTGTGTTTGTCAAGTGTAAATAAACTTGTGAGTGCAAACAACATATGAAATAACAATAAACAGGGGAAACAAGCCCAACTTCTCACCTCTCCCTTGTCTTTCTTTCTTAATAAGAAGTATTTTAATAGGAAAAATATGACAATAACTTTTTCCTTAACTTTCTCTTTTAGCTTGGGATGATCAATAGGAAACTTAAGCAATCAGGGGTCTTCGATGATCCACCGTTGTTTTCAAAGTGTGTTTACATTCCAGCATTGTCGAGGCTGAATGTGAGAGAGAGTGATCATGTAAATGCCCTTCCTTGTCCTTAAAAGGGACTTAAAGCCTATAGTCAATCACCGGAATGATACAAATGTCTTACGAAAAAGCATTACAAATTATTCCTAACAATATGTTATGACTTTTCATGCCAAAATCTGAGCTAGTGCTTGGAATGAGTAAAGAGAATACCATAATACATTATTTCAAATATCATTTTATGTACTTATGTGACAGATTCCTACCCTGTGTTCAGACTAAATCACAAAATACCTGACATATGAATTATTTCTAATAATATGATGGATATTTGCAAACTTTCCCGTCTTCCATAAATCTTAAAACTTAAATAAAGTCAAGTTTTGGTCAAATTTCTACCAAATGGTTCAAACAGTTTCAATGGTTGTGAAACTTACTCTTACATAGAGCTATTTACATAGTTTCTATGTAGTAGTTACTTAGAAACAAGTTGTGTATTCACACCACTTCAGCAGACAAGACACAGAATAAAGGACTTCGTAAGTCATTTATAGCTATACTGTCTCACTAGATATAGTAAACTATTTTCAGCGTTTATAGTTAAAAGGACCTATCAGTTACTTGGGTCAGTTATCTATTACATCTTCTTCAAATCTTCAAAATTAACTTACTTCCTTTTGTCGTTTTAAAATCTGTATCTCAAACCATCTTCAAAAGGAGAATATATGACAGTCATATTATAATTTAACATTTTTTCACCTTTAAAAAAATCCCAGGATGGAAACATTATAGATACGTATGTATTAAATTACATGTCAAACATATAACATCACAGCATATGGAAACTTAATGTTATTATCTGTCTTCAACTTTCCACCCTTCTTATTTTCATTTCTTTTTCTCCATTCTTATATTTCATGAAAGATAAAAATTGTTTTTAGTGTTGGTTCGTTAGTTTCCTTGTTGAGTTTTCGCTTCGCTTCAGATCATACTTAAGATGTGACTTTACATTTATTCTTTTCTTGAAAAATACCGCTCCTCTTGTTCACACCTTAAGAAAGAAATTTTCAGGAAATACATATTTCTTTCTAAAATGTGAACTAAACAGTGCTAAAACATTTAGCCTAACTTAAATCAATTTAGATTTGATAATTTGTATTCTAGACTATTAACGAACACGTAATCATTTACTGCCATACATATTTTATAATTTTCTTTCCTATTTTCCACTCCTTATAGTCACAAAAATCCAGAAAAACTTATATTCTTTTCTTTTACTCTAATTTTCAACTAAACATTCAACGATTTTTTTTAACTTGACTTAAAATTCAAACGAAACAAAGATGTCCATTACTGAACACAATTACTATGTTTTGCTATCTATTGACGTATATACGTTACAAATTCCTTTTATTTCTTATCATGTTCCCCCGCCCACTCCCCCCCCGTGCCCCTACCACCGCGGCGCCTTTCAACTTATTTTTCGCGTCTTCACATTTAAAGACTCTCACAATCTACCAGACTTCTAACACGATGCTTGAAAACTTTCTATGACACTTCACCTTTTCCTAAGTTCAATATCGTACTTGCTAAGTTTGAGTGTTTACTTCACTTCTTTTATGTTCTCTTTATATTAAGTTTACGTTCTACATTGTCACTAGACGAGACGTAGGCAAATTAAAACAAGTGCCATCATCAATTCTTTCTTGTAAAGATTCTGAGAATATATTTTTGTAGACATTAAAAGAAAATATACATATATTTAAGAATTAATTATATAGCTTAATAAATATTACATTTTAAAATTCTGAAAGAATTAAGGCAATAGTTTCCTACTTGTGGTCCGATGAGGTGTCAAATGTTCATTTTTGTCGACATTGGTAATTTTTTCCTAGTTTTCTAGTTTTTCCTAGTTAACAATAACTCGATTCTTCCTAGTTTAAAAAATAATAGTCACAGGTCAAATACTATTATACTATAAACAGGAACAATTTCCTCTTTTACTTGGTCATGTACTAGATAATCAACCTTTGTTAATGACGGTTAATGTTAATAATGTAAAAACAAATATTTTCCGGTAAACGCAACTAGATAAGATATCAATCAAGATATAAAAAGGATTTTATTCCTTGATTTTACACTCTAGGTAACATACTAAAAGCTAAGACGGTTACATAGGATAGACGATGAATTTGGTAAAATATTTTTATGTCTTAAAAATATCTGAAACGGTGAAATCTCGGTTTAGAGATAACTCATCCTATTTTTAGTGAAATCCTACGAGGAAAATATTTTTTAATTCTTTTGTTAAGTAGCATTTGAAGTACTCACTATCGTTATTAGCTTAGCTCATAAATGCACACAATATTCAGTCAAAAGGGAGATACTACAGATGCGGCCCTTTCTAAAGGCCGCGTACAAGGTAGGCCAATAACTATAATGAATACTACAAATCCTACTTTATAAAATAAGTGAAAAATCTTTTTCACTTTTCCTTATTGATACCGCAGGTGCAGATAGGTTTTCACTAAGAATAGGATATGTTTTAACTACAAGAATAGGATTTGTTTTTAAGCACCTTAAGAATTTTGTTTTCACTAAGAATCTAAGAATAGGATTTGTTTTCATTAAGAATAGGATTTGTTTTAACTAAGAATAGGATTTGTTTTCACTAAGAATAGGATTTTTTTTCATTAAGAATAGGATTTGTTTTCACTAAGAATAGGAACTAAGAATAGGATTTGTTTTAGGATTTGTTTTCACCCTAAGAATAGGATTTGTTTTCACTAAGAATAGATTTATTTTCATTAAGAATAGGATTTGTTTAGAATAGGATTTGTTTTCACTAAGAATAGGATTTGTTTTCACTAAGAATAGGATTTGTTTTAACTAAGAATAGGATTTGTTTTCAGCTAAGAATAGGATTTGTTTTCACTAAGAATAGGATTAGTTTTCACTAAGATTAGGATTTTTTTCACTGAGAATAGGATTTGTTTTAACTAAGAATAGGATTTGTTTTCTCTGAGAATAGGATTTGTTTTAACTAAGATAGGATTAGTTTTCACTAAGAATAGGATTTTTTTCTGAGAATAGGATTTGTTTTAACTAAGAATAGGATTTTTTTCTCTAAGAATAGGATTTGTTTTAACTAAGAATAGGAGTTGTTTTCACTAAGAATAGAATTTGTTAGTATGTTAGCTTGATTGTTAAATCAAAATTTACCAGGAGATTGATTTTAGTAGGATGTATACACTTTACGTTGACTCCAGGTTTTTCTCAATCAGGTTCACTCAATCTACATGGGGAGTATTATAGTCGGTAGCCTATTTAAGTACTGACCACGTCGGATGCTGTTGAACATAAGTTATATATAGTGACATAAGTTATATAGTGAGTGGAGAAAAATAGAAAAATTCGTTACATATAGTTAAAAGTAAAAGAAAATTTGTGGATGGTAGAAAAAATTATATTATAAACTGCTGTGAATCAATTCTAGACGCGACTGGACTGCTACTTTATCAAAAAGCACTATATTTCCAGAAATAACGTGGTTAAGGTTCTCAAGTTCCGTGAAAGCTGCCACTCGGAAATTTTATGTGGTAGGGTCAGGGTGAGTCACGTAGAGTATTTATGTTTGAATCTTTACCGCCTCCTAGCCGCCTCCGGAGGCAGGAAAAACACTAAGATTCGGTAAAATATTTACAACAACTTGAATTCTTGGAGCCACGTAAAAAAAAGGAGGTAATAAAATTCCAGTATAAGGCTACTTGCTAGTAAACGGTTGGGAAAACTCTAAACGTGACGTCTCAAACTATGAATTGTTAAATGTTAGTTTTCCTTTTACTCTTTAAAGAACTGCCCAAAAATAATCGTCCTTGTAAATAGCTTACTATTCATAGGAATAACTCATGAAATATTAGATACGCTCTAATTTTAACAATTTTTAAACCATGTTTTACGAGCCATATCCATGAATTGTAACCTATCCACTACGTAGGTTATCTTTAGTATTTCTTTAATAAGTTACAAGAATGTTGCGTTTGTAAATAGTTTATTTTTCTTAGTGTTACTTCATTTAAATCCTTTTTAAATATTTAAAATATTCAGGAAATAAATGTACCTCTGTTTTTATATTTTTTACAAGAGATCTGACTGAGGGTTTTTACCCCCCACCCTGTCAACTTCTTAAATTTTCGGTTTATATTTTTTCATCCGGTGTGGTGTAAAAAAAATAATTTTCAGTATTTTTTATTTACCGTTAGTGATGTTTTAGTTAAAAACAACAAAAATTTTTATTTACCTTAAGTTTAGTTAAAAACTTAACTTAAGGAGGCAAAATCATCCCCAAATAAGTTTTAACTCATCGAGTCATTTCAATATTGATTCATTTATCGTATGTCCGTATCATTGTATGCCATCATATTTATCTTAGCCCTGTATCACTTGTATATTGTATGCATCTATTTATCTTATGCTTCGTATCCACTTTGTATCAGTGGTATGCCATCATATTATTATCGTATGTCCTCGTATTCATTGTATGCCATCATATTTATCTTATGCCCTCGTATCACTTTGTATTCATTCATATTTATCTTAAATATGCAACCCTAAAGCTGGCTCTTCTATTTTATATGGCAAAGATAAAGAGTATATCCAACTTTTTTCAAATATCTAATACTTAATTGAAAAGAAGCATTTTTGAAGCACGTCGAAAGAATGACTTTGCTTAGGTTTGTAAAAAACACGATGATTGTAAAATTATTTTTTTTTATACTTTTCCATCTGGTGTTTCATAAAAAAAAACATCAGACTTTTTTTCTAATTTCTAAAATTAGATGCTTTATAAAGAGAATCATTCTTAAAGTACGTCGAAAAAATGATTTTGCTCAAAATAGTTAAAAAAACACGTTGCTTGCGAAATTGCACTAGTGTTACAACTTGACGAGACAATTTTCTCGCAAATCGTGTTAAATCGGGCACTCCAAGGAAAATGCTTACTTTAAACCAACACTTACTTCACAATTGAGTGAAATTGTGAAAAACATTTTTTTCCACAATTGAAAATCTACTTTTACCTATCTTACTAAGCTAAGAGCGATCGGCATTGTAATTTCACCATTTGAAGTGGATAAAATTTTCAACTGGAGTTGTGAGAAACAGTTTTAAGAGAACTGCGCTTGGCTGATTGGGGGGAAAAGTACCTGATGGGAGAAAACGATAATTTTCATCCATTATCTCCTTGGATGGGTTTGAATCTGAATCAAGAATTATTTTTCTTACGACTTGATTCAACTCTTCCGCGGTTCGTCTCGATTTAGTATTTTTTTAAATGTACAGTTGTGGACTTGAAGATATTTTTGAAATGTTTATACTATCTGTCCAATATTATTTCGTCTACAAATAGTTCTCTAGACTTTAGAACATATTAAAAACTTATAATTCTGGAATTGATAATAACTTATTAATTCGTTATAGGGACATATATTACTTGCGTATTTACCATTTAAACCGAGCGGCACTTCGTTAAGCTTATGTGTGACTTAATGGTGGCCACTACCCCACTTCCCAAAGTTCTCTAAACCCACCTGAAATATTTACATTTTACGGACTAAAAAACTAATTCAAAAGGCCAGAAAAAGTTTTGAGTTCCAAATTATTCTATCTAACTCAACTTATCTTTCATTCGGTGTACTTATCCTCCTAAATCCTGAAGTTGTTCTCTGAAGCACAATTTTTCTCGAAAAAAAGCATTAAAAGGACTCATCTGTAAGAAAATTGCGATAACAGTTCTGTTAAAGCTGTTATCAACCATTTTTAAAAAATCAATATAAAAAAAATGGGTACTAATCGAATACCCATTTTCCTATGCAAAGAAACCCGTCCTTACCTTTCAATAATAACTGGCTTTCACCACTTCTAGATTTTCCTCTCCCCCCTCCCTCTTCTGTACCCTCGTTGTTGTTATTGAAGAGGAAATGTATTTTTACTGACTGAGGGTAGAAGAAAAGGAAGAATTGAAAAAAAAGAAATAGACGCATCGAACATTTCTAAGTGAGTTCTTAAGCACTTAAAGTACTGCTAACGTTTGCATAGAGCTTTCGATGTTTAAAATTACAAAAAATCTATGTACGTCAATATTTATAGTTTTTACTTTAATTTTTGTCAAACTGTAATAAATTGGTTAACTCTAAAAATAACTACTTATGGCTTTGTTTAAACAATAATAATTTTTATTACCTATTTTTCATTTATTAGCGTTCATATATAACTTTATTTTTCTAATCTATTTTCTTTTGTGTTGGTGTATTTTTCTTTTCCATTATTTGCCCCCATCTCAAAAAAAATGTTTTAAGTTGTTTTTAAGAAATGCTTTTTATGTATAATTTTATATTTTTGGGAAACGTATATTTTTTATTTATTTTTAAGAAGTATGATTTTCCAAATGATTATTTATTTAGATGAAATAAATGTTTCTTTTTCCTTCCTACGACTTTTAAGAAAAAAAAGTTTAGATCATTAAAAATTAATGGTTGGGATTGTATGGATTATTTATAAATGTGAAAAATATGTTGAAATATATTGTGAAGAGTGTTTACGGAAAAGCTTAAGGAAGAAGTATTTTAAGAAAATCTGGAGTAAGGTAGAAAAAAAAATACTTTCTCTACATTTAAATTGATATGAAAAGAAACGCACTTTTCAATGATATAGAAAAGTGCATCGCTTTCTTTGGGGGGGGGGGGCACTATAAAAATATTAAAAAATGCAAAATCAATGTACAATATTATGTAATAAATAAGTACACCAAGTTTCGTTACAATATGAAAAGTATATCTATAATTTTTATTGGATCATAAAACTTGAGCAGCATCAAGCGAGGTTAGTGCCTGGATGGGTACCGCTGGGAATGAAGCGAGTCCATCTGAAAAGCGAATCCGATGTGACGAGAAATAGTTCTGAGGTACCCCGTATCTGGTTTTTATTTTCTAAAAGAGGAAGCAATACCGTTATGTAACTCTTCTCTCAGATCCAAAATCTAATAAATTTCTCAGATTTAATTTAATTCTAAGATAAGAAAGTAATTCTGACTGACACTCCCTCATGACTTTTCTTCGTGGAAATTAAAAACGAAAACTTTTCTTACTTTAATACTTTGTTTTTAGCAGTTTTCTGCTCTTTCTTCATCTCACATTTATCTTAATTATATTTTATCTTGTTTCTTTTTTTCACTTACTAATTCTTCTGTGCTTCTAATTTTTTATTTTTTTCTCTCTATACATTGTACAAGAAACCTATTATATATTATTTTCTTATCTTATGTCTGTAGTTTTTATATAATGCATAATATTTTTCTTCATTATTATCTTTTTCGCTTACTTATCTATTTTTAATTTGTTATTTCTTTTACTTTTCTTTGGACTTCAAATATATTTTACATTTCCCCCTTCATGTTTCTTCTCAAGACTTTTCTTCAATATTGTGTTTTATTTCTTTTTCTATTCTCAATACTTCCCTTATCTTTAAAAACAAACATTTCCAAAAAAAAAAAGATTGGAAAACTTACTAAAAATAAAGATAGATAAAGAGAAATAAATTCAACCCACAAAATAAAGGGGAAGAAACATATAAACGGTAACACAAAATAAGTGTTCAAAGAAAAAAATCAAGACTTATTACCTGACAAGTGAAATGGGAGGGTGAGTCAAAAATAAATAGATAGCCAAAAAAAAAACTTTGAAAAACCATCCACATCAGAAAGTGTATTTCTATGTTTTCTCTTGGGGGCATTTCCTTAATTTTAAGAAAAATATTATAATATGAAACCTTGTGGTGGATAAGGGAAAACTATAAAAAGCGCATAAACAAGGGTCAGTCTTTATAAAATATGTTCAACATAAGCAGCAAAGGAATTGAATTTCGAAGACTCAGAATATATAATATCTAGATATATCCGAGTTTGATTTAGTTAACTTAGGGGCTTTCCTTAAATGAAAACTGACTATAGTAGTCTTCCTATTTTATTTAGTTGTATACATCTATATTTGCGAATTTCTAAAGGAAAATTAGCTTATAAGATTAGGTTTATATATATAAATATATATATATATTATATATATATATATTTATTCATGAACGAGATATATTTGTTCCAAGACGTTTCTATGGGACACGATAACATTCATAACTAGGAATAAAGATCGATCTTATAAATGTCCCAAACCCTATTGTTTACGAACTCTATATAACTTCAATATTGGCTTAAACAAAGCATATTGGAATTAATTATTACTTTTTCTATTTAGTTAATTTGGCGTTTATTAAGTTTTTTATTTCTTTTCATTAAGTAGTTTTCCTGTCCGATAGTTGCAACCATATTATATTTTATAGTATGTGCATGTTTAATCTAATTTATTTTTTCCCTTTTTATATGTTTAGCATTGTTGAGTTTGCCATAGCTTTTGCATGGTTAGAAATAATAAGAATTTTTTAATATATTTTAACATTAGTATGATGATAAATGCATACGATGATGATACATACTCCTTGATAATCCCTTAATGTAACCCTTTAATGAGTTAACTTGTCTGCTTTATATTAATGTCACCTGTAATTCTTTAGTGTCTCAGCAAAAATATGTTTTTATGTTTGTGTCGTTAGTTACTCTTCTTTTTCTTTTTTTGTCAACGGAAGGGAAACCCGACGGCCTCTAGGAGAAAGCTTTATCCCTCGGATTCAAAGCAGATGACTCCTGATCATCCGAAGGTTCCTCTACCTAGGATTTTCTATTGGGAAATTATAGTTACTCTTTTGAATCAGAATAAATCTTTTTGTTCTAAGCAAACCTAATTTTTGATTTGTTTTTGTTTGTTTGCAGGTAATAAAATGTTTAATTAGTCACTGACTTAAATGTTGCATTGTTTTCGTAAGTTATTTGATTTTTATTTAAATTATTTTTTTAACACCTTAAAACGTGTTAGAGTATTACGTATTACGTTCACAAGTATTTCCTTGTGAACATTACTTATCCACTAAATATTTAATAGAAGTAATTATTGCTAAAATTCGCACAATTAGTTCTTCTTTTAAACTTCAATAAAATTAATTTCTTCTATTCTTCATTTAGTTTATAAAAAGCAATAAACACTTATTCTTTGCTCAATTATATCATACAATTATAGTCTCTCCATACTTTATTTCCTCGCCGAATTAATTGCTCTTTTTAATTTCTTTATAAATTGCTTTTGCTTCCTGCATTGCCTCATCAAGGAAGCTTTAATAATTAATAATCTGCGAGAAGAGAAGTTATTTAATCGTATTTTAGGTTTAACTAATATTTTTAATCAAAATTATATCATAAATATTAAAATGTTTTAAATGATAGAATTACTTAGATCTTATTTCCTTCTAATCTTCTACTATTTTTTTTTTATTTTGTATTATGTATATTTTTTTAACTTTTCTTTCATTTTTTACTATAATCTTTATTCTTTTTTATTCTTGTATTATTATTACATATTTAATTATGTATCTTTTTATTGTTACGTTATTATTAATTCTTTTATTTTAAATATTTATAATTTTCTTATTATTGCGTTTACTTATTATCTTATTCACTATTTATGTCACACTTAGTCTTTTAAATATTTTTAAAATGCTAAGTAATTATATTTCTTATTATTATCTGTATTGCGGATTTATTAATTTTATGTTATTTAATGTTTATGCTTTAGGATCTTATAATTTTCTTTTCAAATAGTTAAGCTTTTAGCTTAAAAAGTAATTAATAATTATCATTCTTATACTAAAGATGTGTAATTAAAAAAGTTTAAATATAGGTTTAAAATTTAATGGTTAAAACTCTACTTTAAAATCTCATTTAACTCCTCCTTTGACTCGACGATTAAGTTGAGTTTTAAAGTTAAACATACTTTAAGAATTTTGAAAGAATTTAATGAAGTTTAAATTATAAGGAAAAATAAAGAAGAAAGAAATGGTTGATGAAGTAGATGAAGAATAAGATGAATATTTGAGTTTAAGTTGTCGAGTTGGATATAGTTGTTTAAGTTAATGCGGTACTTAAAACTTTACCGAGAAGTTAAATTGATGTTTTTCTTGATGCAATAATTTTTAGTTTTGTTTATTTTCATATTTGGAAGTTTTTTAAAAAACTTGTTTGAAGTGTTTTTGTTTGATGTTATCAATGTAATAAACGTTTTGGTCTTAAAAAATAGATAAAATAAGATGAAGAGATAAAATATTTGATAAGTTTCTACGTGAAAGAAAATTATAGAAGTGACAAACAAGAAAAGTAATTATTAAAAAAAACATCCCAACAACCTGATAAGAGTCATTTCATTTAAAAAAAAAACGCTAAAAAAGGATAGCGAATATTAAAAAAATTCAACAAGTGATTCAAACAGTGAAGAATAAATAAAACCAAATATTTTTTTAAAATATTTTTATTCATTTGTATGATATAATAAAATGTGAAAAGTAAGATACATTAATTAATTAATAAGAAAAAAACAAAACAGAATGTTAAAAATAAAAAAAAATATTTAATTGATAAATAAATTTATAAAAGAATACAACAATTCTTTAAAAGAATGTCCATAAATAAAAAAATTAGTTATTTTAAAAATAAAAAGTTTTACTGTATGAATTAAAAAAAAATTAAAATAAATCACTGATAAAAAACTTTTTTGTAATTGTTAAAGAAAAAAAATATTTTGTATTTTTGATTTATTCATTTCACCCTACTGTTCAAGTATAGAACCCTTTATTATTATGCGTAACATAATTAAAAAGGGAACCCTCTAAAAAACAAGTTATTACTTCCCCGAACCTCTTAAAGTTTCAATAACGCATCACTAACTTGCCTTACGTCATCATTTGCGTGAATCCTACGCTCCCTATCTCTCGCGTAAGTGTTAGTGAGCGAGGGGAGCGAAGCAAGGGGTGGTTTAAGCCCTGTCTATTCATCATAATCAAGAAATTACCGCTAAAATGTTCAGTCAAAAGTAAAATTACATTAGTTCTAACCGAAACCCTTGTGAATTCTTCTTAATCCCACTAGAGTTCGTTAGAATCGTTTAATCTTCAAGAGCTCTTCCCTCGTCAAGTTGTTACGCTAAATGATTTGTATATTTCCTTTTTACTTTTGGAATTTTATTATTGGATTTTACTTATTGTAAACAATTCGATTATGTCTCCCTCTTTTTGATTTTTCATATACGATTGTCATTTGCTTTGAAACTGAAATCAAGTTATTTTGAACTGTTTTCCTTTCGATTTTGCAACATAATTTCTTTTTCAGTGTATAGATAACAGTACATGACAGCTCAGGGAAAGAACACTTAACATGGGTATTAAAGTAAAAATACATTACAAATAGTAATAAGTATAAATAAATAAAATATAAGTAAAATTGCTGAGCGGTCTTATAACTCACTAGGAAACACAACGTGTAAAGTCTAAGTTTAAAAAGGGAGTAATTAGGGGGGAAAAATTAAGTAATAGAGTGTAAATAAATTAAGTAATTAGTCATAAATAAAGTAAATTCTATTGCAATTAACAATAATTCTAATTGTTTCATTTAAGGAGGAATTGCCTCCAACAGGGTTTGTTGGTAGGCACACCCGAATTAAAAACCGCGGGTGGATGGAATCATTATTAAGTTGTCAAAGCGGTTAATCCGGGCAAAAAACAGTACATGACGCAATTTGAGAAGACGCGTGTTAAGTGGTTTTTGAGAATAAGGCGCGTGCGCAGATACATGTAAACAAGACCTGACGATGATTTTGCTTAAAAATCATCTTGATTTCAAAGTGATATGGAACTAAAATATTCTCTACCACAAATATAGGTATTTGCAGAATAAAAAAGACTCTCTCTCCCACAAACCGGCTTTCGTAGTATTTACAAAAACGGTTTTCAGCTGTTAACAGTACTCATCAGTGCTGTTAAAAATCTAGGAAGCAAAAAAAGATACAATCTAATGCATATAAGATATCTGAACAGTCTGACCAAACCACAGAGAAAATCTTCATTTAGTCAGAATAACGAAGAATATAATTTCAAACAATGTTTTATTATTTATATTCAGGAGGAATATGTCTAAAATAATTAATAAACTACTAATTTTGTCAATATTTCGATTTTATCTTTTTTAATGCTATACATACTAAAAAAATAAATCAAAGTTACAAAAACATTGTTAAAAAAATGTGACAATGCTGATAAGGTATATATTTTTGATGCAATTATTTAATCTATGAATCCCCATAAATCCTATCCCTATGAACGAACTTTTAGTTGAAAAATTGCCCAACAGATTTAAACAAAGATTATTTAAAAAAAATAATATCATAATAAAAACCCATTATTATTGAAATAAAAAAAATTATAGCAACATTAAAAGAAAATAGTCAAAATAAACTGTAAGAATGAAAAACTGCTTTAAAATCTATTTTCTCCTGATAAAAATCACTTCCACACAAAATAAGAGGGAAAATCCAACATTTCACCGGGAAAACCTCAGCCGTATTGGAGAAAACAGTGTTGCCTATTCATGTTCAAACGATAGAAAAATAAAAACCGCATTACACGTTGTTAAGGGTCTTTACAAGCCCTTTAGTAACTTATTTTAAGTTAAAGTCTTAAATTTTATTGTTATATATGTTACTTTATAAAATGTAAGCATTAAATTTATTTAATATGTGTTTGAAAAGTCCTGTATTGATTTTTTATTGATTTTGTTTTATTTTGTTCGCTTTTCGTTTTTATTTATTTTTTTGTGATTGATATATTTGAATAACAAAAAATAACAATGTACAGACAGAAGAGGATTAAAAGGACTTGACTACAATGAACAAAAGAAAAACAAAAAAAAAGGAAAGAAGAAAATAGTAATGGGGAGAAAATATAAATCCCCATTTGTTATTTTCCTTTTAGATAGAAAGATTCAGTATTTTAATAATGGGAGGGGATGTATAAAAGAAATGTCTACATAAAAAGATTAAAATCTGGCTGAAAAAGGAACTCTTAGTTTCCTATCTGAAAATCTTTCATGTCTGATTAGGATTTATAGTTGTATGCTAAATACATACGGTGTATACTATGGTGAATAAGAAGTATTAACCTCAGTGAATACTTGTTTAACTCTGCCTGAATAAGAAATTTCCTTTTAAAGCAGTGCAGTCTATGGTGATGTCACGCCTCAGTACTACGATTATAATGTATTAGCTTTTAGAAAATTTTCGAAGCAAAAATGAGCTTATGAGGCTGGGGTCATGGAGGAGGAGAGTGGGGGAGGTAGAATTTTTGAAGGGGGGGGTCTCCCTGATCAAATATGTTAGGCGTCATTAGCCCACAAATATGACCCCTCAATATTTTCAAAAACTCACAAATCTCCATATAGTGTTTAGATTGGACTGCAATTTTTTACACATACACTATTATATGCATGGTTCACATAAATAAGAAGGTCCATTTTATCATCTGTATTAGTTCTGGTTTTATTGATTGACATATATATGTCAAACAAAACATTGTTATTAATGGACATAATGTAAACAAATCAAGTTTGTCACTAATACATTTAAAAATTCAAACCAGTAATATGACAAACTTATAAAGTACAACAACGAAATGGCCGCGAAGCAGCCCCCAGCCTGACGCCGCGGATCGACGGCCTCTTTGCCATTCCGCCAGATGCGACAATTATTGAGAGTGAGTAGAACATGAAATATACATTTTTAACATAAATATAACTATAAAATATTCATTCTATGCTTTCTTTTTAATGATAATTTCTAGTAAGGTTTTGTTTCTTCAGTGTTTTCTGTGTAGGTAGAGTAATTTTCATTCTAAATATTTTTTTAGAATTTCCCATAAATTTCAACTCAGTTATTTCTTTTAACAGTGTATGCAGTTTTTTGTCCTGCCTCTTGTTATCAATGAATTATTTCTTTAATATTCCCATCTAATTTTATTTATCAATTTATAATTATAATATTAATAATAGAATTATTGTATTATTCTAATAAATATTTGTTTAAAATATATTTTTTAAATGTTTCATTGTATATTTCTAATGTTTTATATTTGTTATTAATATTTATTTTACGTTTTCTTTTATATATTATCATTTAATTTTCTCATCAATTTTCATTCCCTATCAACTATTAAGACTTTATATCCTATTTTATAATTTAACATGCTTGGAAACAAAAGTTAAAAATAAATTAAAAATCTACATTTCAATTTTGCAATTTTTAAAGTGTTAATAATTGAAGATTTAGCTTAAATAATAAAACTAAACGAGTTCTTATGATATCTTGGATTCTTTTCTTTTTATTATTTTAATTTTTTGATAAAAAATGTATATATGTTAATATATATATTATTCAAAAGTATATTGAATAAATCTAGAAAATACAGTTCAATTTTGAATTATAAGGTACTTAATAATAGTATCAACTGTCATATATATACTTAAAGATTTAAAAAAAAATGATTTTTTTTTTCAATTCAATAAGGAAAATGAGAAAATATAATTTTATTGTAATGTTACAGGATTTTTCATTATATTTTTTTATTACCTATTATTACTTTTATTACTGCGATTTTAACTCCATTCTTTCTATTTATTTTTTCTTAACAGTTATTGTAAAATAGAATTATTTATTTATTTTTAGTTCATTCGTGTTGAGGAAAAGTAATTTAAATAGAAATATCTTTATTAGTGTTTTATTTCGTTTTAGTTTTTATGAAAAAAAGAAACGGATGTTTTTTTTTTCAAGTTTTTTTATTCATTCTTGTTAAAGCTCTTATTTTTTTATCTTTTGTTTTTAGTTTTTTACAAGTATATGCCATTAAACTAGTTAAAGTCTTCGTTACATATACTTTTCTCTTTCTTCGTACTAAAATGTAGTGTTATTTGAATAGTATACATGTATAGAAGTAAGCAACAAGTATAAAACTAATGTTAAAAGAAAGAAAAACAATTGTATTGTACATAAATTATTTTTATAACAAGTGGTGATATTTAAATATATGGTTTTTGGTAACATTTTCTTATTACTCTCTCTATAGAGAGACATACACAAGTCAAGTGTCAATAATGTTTTTATCATTATTATTATTATTATTATGAAAACAAAAAAAGAAAACACGCTAATACTCTTCATTAATAAAACAAAACCAATCACTGTCGGTCATAGTAAAACAAGACGTTGAAAGTATAATAAGAAGGATTATTAGCTGCTAAAACAAATGTTAAAATAAAGTCAATTATAAATTTGATGAATGAATCATATAAATGAATAAATAATTGGTAACAAGCTAGAAGTAAAAAATATAGAATGATTAAAAAGGTTAATAATGAATGAGTGAGATATGAGATAACTATAAATACTTATAAGAATAAGTTGGTTGGTGAAAATAAAAATTAATTAATTATTCTAGTTTAAGAAAGTTGGACTGAATAAATAGGTCAAAATAATAAATATTTTATGATCTAGGTGAAGAAAATGTCAAATTTGTTGTATGTTTAGTATCGAACACTTTTCTATGGTAAGGTACTTAACCCCCTAAATTCTATGGTAAGCTACTTTACCCCCAAATTGTATGGTTAGCTACTTTGCCCCCCTAAGTCTATTGTAAGCTTTTACCCCCAAATTCTATAGTTAGCTAATTTACCCCTAAAAGTGTTTCCATACTACGTATTTAAATAACTGATTATAAGTAAAAAAATATGTATAAAAGAGAAAGAATAACATTATGTAGTATATGTATAATAAAAAAAAGAAAGTATAATATGAACAAAAATACACGTCAAAAAAGGAAATAATAATATTAAAATAAAAAGAAGGTTTTGAAACAAGGTTCGGAATGATAAATGGATTGATGTAGACGCGTGACCCCAACTTCGTCGATCACTAAGTGGTGAGGGGGGAACTTGGCTGGAATCGTGGCCTCTTCTCCAGCCAAACTCAGGCCCGCTTCCTCGCTAACTCTCCCTGACAAATGACTGACGAACATACAGCTGTTATGCGTTTACCTCTTTTTTACCTTTAAGAATAAAATAAAAACCATTTATTACTCGACTGCACCGTAAAAGAGAGATGGATAATTCATCGCCTCTTTTTATATCGTTATTTTACTTTATATCTACTTTCAAGGTAGTGATCGAAAAAACGATTACGACACCGGAGGTTCGAATCACCACCAATGCTTTCAGTTTTTATGCAAATAGGATTTTTACTGAAATTTGAAGTACTTAAATGATTACATTACGATTCATCTAAGGAGGTTCCCATACGGTGAAAAATATTATTTCGGAAATTTTTTCTAGTCTTTGATTAAAATAATTACAAGTATTTATATCCAGTACGAAATATGATATTTAATTTAAGTAAGTAAAAGCCTTCTATATTATATTAGCCAAGCCCGAGGAAAAACTTTACCGGTACTTTATGTAAATTAACATTTATATTAATGGAATAGGGAAAGGGTTTTGTCCAAATTTCAGCCCTTGCTAACCTTATATCTATAATTTTCTCAACCCCTACCTTTAAACCCTATCTATAATTTGATGCTTCTATGGCTGTGTATTAGCAGGTTTTGAGGAAGGTAAAATAATAATGTGGTTGGAGGGAAACATTTAATTATTTACCACCGAAAAAATTATAAAATGTGGTACAATTCTGCCATTATTCAAAGACATAAAGCCCTATCATTAATTTCTAACGCTCGACTTAAAAAATATATTTTGAAATATTATTTTTAATGATATTGACAGATTCATAGAAAACTATTAATCAATAAAACTATCATTTGACGCAATAAAATGTTTTAATGAAATGTCAAACATAATAATAAAATAATAACACTAAAATTTTCCGGTCCTATAGACTACGAAAGTATTGTATAAGATAGGACTGCGGTATTGAATAAGACTGTGCAGGTCTTTGTTTACACAAGCACTCCTCTGACTGCAAGCCAAAGCATCTTTCTCGACTCTTTTGGTCTGGGACCGCTTAGCGCATTGGTTCGCAAATCAGCTTCAATTTCTTTACTTGGTAGATATTGAAGTTCTATTTAAACGCTCCTTAATGCGTCCCTGGTGGAATGCTCCTTAATGATGATATGCTTGTAGCGTGACGCTGATGATTGCGATGTTTTGCTGAGAAACTCCCAATTCCTTTAGTGGTTGAGGTGGATGGCTTTCTTAGGTGGTGAGAGGTTTGTCAGAGATGAGATGATGATGAGAGATATATGAGATCTGAGAGAGACGTGTGCTCCGCCTCGGTGGTCTGTGTTAGTATTCAAAAAACTATACTACCGCAGTCCTATATTATAAGGCCAAGAAAATTTATTATTTTTATCAGTTAATTTTGTTTTTCATTTTATTACAAAATTATCTATTCATTGATTCCCAATTAATTAAAGAAAATTCATATTTCTGTCAATTCAACATAAAACTTCTGCTGATAATGAGATACGTTGCACTCACCTACACCTATATATATATATATATATATATATATATATATATATATATATATATATATATATATTATATATATATATATTATATAATATATATATATATATATTATATATATCGAGCGCGCATCGGCACACTATCGTGCCCTGATCGTGTATTGTACTATCAGGGCCTAGAGATCTAACTAAATTACTGCATCAAATATTAGATACACCATAATTTTTTTAACACATCCAAATGGCTTGATCTACTAATTGCTTTCAGACCTCAAAATTACTTCTTATTCTTCACACTCTACGGAAGCATTGCGCCATTTTTACGACAGCATAATTTTTCTGTAAACCCTATCCTTTTAATTTTCCTAAGCAATTGCTCCCCCTGGAAGCAAGATTACTACATCCCCCATGCTGTGGAAAGTTCACAGGACCCCTTCTTATCTGCAATTGTTTTTCCGTCAAAATTATTAATTTTAATAACAATCCCAAGGGTCTAAAAATGTAATTATTAAGTAAAATATAGTTATTAAAATGTCAAGGGGACACAGCATGGTTTTAATTAAAACACGTTAATTTATTTTTTTTATCAAATAATTATTTAAAAAGTATTTTAATTTACTACTTACATAGAATTTAAGTAAGTTACGAATCTCTTTAATTCAATATAATATAATATATATATATATATATATATATATATATATATATATATTATATATATATATATATTATATATATATTATATACATATTATTATATATAATTAGGTGAATCGGTTTATCAAATCAAACAGTCATTAAATAATAAGCTCAGATTGGCCGGAACATAGCTTCCTTAAAATGGATGGAAAACTGAAATTAATCTGCGCTTAGTCTTAACATCCGTGTCCTATTATTTTTGTAATGATTAGTTATTGATTGTTGCTCTGTATTTTATTTCAATCCGAAATTTATTAAAATAGGAAGCGACGTGTAATAAATTTGCTTGTTTGAGAGATTCGGGTGCCCCCCTCTACATAAAATTTGATGAAATATGAAAGGGGGGGTAGGGGATTATATTAATATTTCAATCTAACTCGACCCTCCCCCTCCCTCCCTTTCTAGATAACATATCCTGTACTTTAAATTCCCCCACTCCCAATACCCCTCGATTGCAATCCCCAATTAAATAGGACTTTATTAGGATTTCTGATACAAATTACTCAATGTATTCTGACTTTGATTAATACCTACACACACTCTCACACAAATACTTGCACACCATTAAACACGACTTTGAACATTTTTGTCAAAAGAGAAGAAATATTGTATATATATATATATATATATATATATATATATATATAATATATATATATATATATATATAGTGTTCATGTAATCTGTGTTTTTATTCATAACCTTATCCCGAGATTGGTGGATATATATATATATATATATAATATATATATATATATATATACAGGGTGTACAAAATAAAACTCCCTTCCGAAGGAGGTGGTACTACAGCTAATTTCCAACAAAAACTTCATATTAACTATGGTCCGATTCTCAACCGTTTTCCCACAAGGTCAAATTCATGATTTTTAAAACTCCTTGAATCGCATTCAGAAAAAGGCATATATCTCAGAAAGTATACGACCTAGCTTCAAAATATTGAATTTGTTGGAAAGCTGAGGAAATTTCCTATAAGACAACATGGTTGTTATATCCAAAAAGTATGTATTCAAGTGTCAAAAATAGGCATAACTCAAAATTTTTGACAAAAAATGAAAATTTTGAAACTTTTTGACGGAACATTGAAGCTTAATGACCCACTTTGAGAACCTCTTGTTGCTAGGAAAACTACCTTGAACACTCCTCTTTAAGGTGACACCCATAATTATACCCATTTGTAGGGCTATTTTTTGAGTTAAGACTGATACAAACTCAAAAAACACCCAAAAATACAAGTTTTTTGTATTCTTGTGAGTTAATCTATGGGGTCTTCATTGTCGAAAGTTTTTTAATTATATTTTTTTTTAAATAAGGGATTTATAAACTATCAAAAATCCCTCCTGATGGAGTCTTGATTGACTGAACCTGTGTCAGTAAATCTTCTAAAAGTGGTTTGAATAGTTTTCTTTTCAGGAACATTTCTATCAGGAAAACGTTCCTGATTTTCTTTGACTGCTGCCTGTGCGTCATATCATAGCAGTATATTCTGCCGGTGTGTAAACTGGCATATTAGAATAGATTGCTTAAGAATATTAATGTAAATTTCAAACTTACAGTCCAGAAGCCTGCAACCAAATGATAACTTTTCAAAACATAAACTGAGTTATACTTTAATCTTAACCAACCATATGATTGTAAACAAAATTAATAGACTAATTAAACACAATTATACCATTTACTTTTGGACCAAGAATAAAAAAAACGCAATTGATTCATAAAATACCACAACCTATCCTCAGGAGGGATTTTTGATAGTTTATAAATCCCTTATTTAAAAAAAATATAATTAAAAAACTTTCGACAATGAAGACCCCATAGATTAACTCACAAGAAATACAAAAAAACTTGTATTTTTGGGTGTTTTTTGAGTTTGTATCAGTCTTAACTCAAAAAATAGCCCTACAAATGGGTATAATTATGGGTGTCACCTTAAAGAGGAGTGTTCAAGGTAGTTTTCCTAGCAACAAGAGGTTCTCAAAGTGGGTCATTAAGCTTCAATGTTCCGTCAAAAAGTTTCAAAATTTTCATTTTTTGTCAAAAATTTTGAGTTATGCCTATTTTTGACACTTGAATACATACTTTTTGGATATAACAACCATGTTGTCTTATAGGAAATTTCCTCAGCTTTCCAACAAATTCAATATTTTGAAGCTAGGTTGTATACTTTCTGAGATATATGCCATTTTCTGAATGCGATTCAAGGAGTTTTAAAAAATCATGAAATTTGACCTTGTGGGAAAACGGTTGAGAATCGGACCATAGTTAATATGAAGTTTTTTGTTGGAAATTAGCTGTAGTGCCACCTCCTTTCGGGAAGGGAGTTTTATTTTGTACACCCTGTATATATATATATATATATATATATATATATACATTAGTTAATGAGCTACGGTTTTTTCTATCGTTTTGAAAATTGGTTGAAGCAGGGACGCTTTGACATACATATCTGTATTTAATAACATACTATGTTAATGTAATGATGACGTCATAAAATAGGTTTACGACGTCACACTCGTAAAGGCATATTTTTCGTTGGGAAATTCGTTTGAAAAATTATATAGCTTCAAGGAAAATTACAATTATGACCTAAGGTTTTCTACGGTAACTCTTGTAAGGATGGTTCATTTTAGAACCAATGATACATGATTCTTTTAGAACATAAATGTTGCCTATACCTGTGGGCTAAACCTCTAATTTAGTTCTTTCAAATAACAGGGTCATAGCCCCTCCCCCTCCCCCGACCTTCCACTCTATTCAGGAAAACGGATCTAATAAAATTTTCACCTCCACGAAAATTCAGACCTCTGATCAATATAGGGGTGTTATTATTTGAAAGTTTGATACAACCCTTTTTAATTATTGTTGATAATTTATTAATTTAAAGAGGTCTTATAATTTTTAATAAAAATCAATACTTATTTATTGTTAAGTTTATTTTGAGTTAATAAGCTTATAAAGGAGGTCAAATTAAAAATAAAATAAAATTAAAGAATCTGACATCCAAAAGTGTCTGTATAAACAAAATAAAAAACTCCAGAATGTATTTTCAACTGTATAGCCATTTTTTTGGTTTCATGATAATATATATATATATATATATATATATATATATATATATATATATATATATATAATGTATGTTTTTTTATATAGCTCTTTAACTAAGTGATTATACTCTAAGACTCGAAGTCCCCCACTGTTACTTTTTATTCAACTTAAAATTACTTTTTTACTTATGTTATTTCTTTTGTTCGCAGGTAATGCTTATTGTAAACTGCTTATTTTAAAATGAATTCGATTTGTAAGTTTTTATAAATATATCAATATTTTTTTATGGCAACAACACCTAAACGATTAAATTTAGGTAAAAATAAAAAAAAAAAAAAGGTAGATGAGTATAATAATAAAAGAATAAATTTATTAATTAAATTTATTATAAATTAAATTATAGCAATCAAAAAAGGAAAATATCAAAAATAAATAAAATAAAATACTTGTATAATCAAAAAATATAATAATTGAATAATCAAAAAATATAATAGATTGAAATAAAAGTACAGTATGTATGAGGTACTTCATGATATAATATCAAAATATGACGCAATAAAAGAGAATGTAGTGTAGTCAATTTATGATCGAAATATTTTTATTTTATATTATATTATAAAACTTATTTAAACTTTTTTAATTTAAACTTTAAGATAAAAAAAGAACAAATTTATTTGTTAAAACTAAAATAATAATAGTAGAAAAATATGACATCAGAAATAAATGAGATTACCTTTTTGCTATCTCAATTTCGTTTTTACTCTATGACTTTATTTATATTTTTGCCAAATGATCATAGAGTTTTTATGCATTTAGAGTAGATTTAACATTTTTATTCGTAGCTTACTTTTTTTTGTTATAATTTTTTTCTTCCTCAATTTTTTCCTTTTATTATGTATTATTGTATCATTTTACCTAATTTCTTACTTTTTATTATCTTAAAATACAGAAATAATTGGACGAGGAACAATAAAAAATAGCGTGATAGTGTAGTATAAACATTGGTGAAATAAAAGAACGAAATTATAGAAAAGAATATGAAACGAAAATATTTTCTGTTTGTATTTTCAAAAAATTAAGCAAATAGAAATTGCTCTCGAATAGAAGAGGAGCCGTAATTACCTTTGAAAAAGTTGCTTTAATCAACTCTTTAAGAGGGGGGAATTACATAGCCACCCCATTTTCTTGAGGTCTTGCTCCATTTTCTTGAGAATTACTTCTTTAACTCATTTGCCATTACGTATTTAAAATTGCTAAATAAAAAAAAAAACTTCTAAATTTCTTTTTTACTTGAAAACTTTTAAATAAAAAGATATAATTTTTCCTCTCCGAATAACACAATTATTTATTTATAAATTAAAACAAACAAGAAAAAAAAAACAATTAATATTTTTTTTATTGTGCATTTATTTTTAAATTATTTTTATATATTTTTTATACTTTTTAACAAAATAAATAAATTAACAGAACTGTTATTTTAAGCAAAAGATATTTTTGATTAATTAAAAACTTTATTGTAAGAAATAATAAATAATTACAAACAGAAAAGAATAAGTAGAGCATTAAAAATAATTTTAATTTGTTTGTATAGTTTATTAAAAATAATGATTTATCATTGCTTAATTACATTCATTAAACAATTTATTTAAGTACTGACCGGAAAAATATGAAGAATAAGTTCAATGACCACTTTCCATTTCTGAATATTAACTCGTTTTTCTTTTGGAAATTTTCTTAAATAAACCAAAAGTACAAGATATCTAATCCTAGAATCATTCATTTCTCTCCAGCAATATTATTATGTCGTAAGTATTCAATCAAAAATTTTGGAAAATTCCATATTTTTTTGGAAAAAATTTAGTACATTTTTAATATTTGTTTTCGTTGTTATTACTCTTTTTAAAAAGGAAATTTATTTACTTGGCAATACGTCAAATATAAATTAATTACATAAAATAAATTAATAAAGTTTTCTACGCATATTCAATGACAAATAATTATTAATTGATAGGTATCGTTTATTAATCTATTTTCAAACAAATAATTAATCATCAACTCCCTTTTAAAAAGGCGTCTATTTTATTTATCACTGAAAAAGCCCTTTTTAAAAAAACAAATCGCGATGATTAAGGGAGAAAAATTGATGAATGAAAGTTTTCGGTGGAAAAAATTAAGGATAAAATAAAGTGATAAAACCGAGAGGGTTTTATGTGACGAAAATTGTGACTAATTTGTCAAAGTTTTCCAAAAACGCAGGTGCAATTTCCACGTGTCATTGCCACGTGTCATGGGTGGATTTTAAATACCCCCTACTCATCAAGTGTAGTTATTGTTAAAATTTACTTGATTGAGAGAAGATAGGGATTGATATCTATATGGGATGTGTTCCAAGGTGCTGGGGAGTCCCTCAGGGTTCCACCCTTTTGCCAAGTCTGTTTGTCCTTTATCATCCACCCCTTATTTTTCTCGACTCTTTTTGTAAACTATTAAACTGTAACCTTCTACAGACGTAAACCCTTTTATAACCTTCACCCTTTAAAGGTTTTTATAATGATTTATTTCTTTTAAAACATTTATTATTTAAATTAAACGACTATAAAGGAATATAACAATGATGATAAATTTACACATGAATGATTATCGACTGGAAGTGCGATACAAGTTAATAAGATCATTAACTAGATTATTATTAAACTAGTTAACATCTGTTGAATAATTATAATTATAATAACACAGTAATATGACTACAACCATAAGATGTCCGTAATAGTTAAATAAAGAAGCACGATTCTCAATAAATTTAATGTACATTTTTTTTATTGAAATTCGAGTTCTAAAATAAAAGGTTTCGGACAGTTATTACTAAAATCCTGTTTGTTTTGTTTAAAGCACGAAATAAATTTTTTTTTCTTGTAAATAATTTAAGAAAATGTACAAATTTGTTGAGCAAACTGTCTGACATATTACTTTGTGACGATAAATCTTGTGAAGATTAAGAAGATAATTTGTTTTCATATCATTTTTGTTTTTAAGCTATGATTTTTCTAGTCTTTTCATTAATGTATTGTGTTTGTTTATTAATTTATTTATTTTAATAGTTTATTAATGTAGTTTGTAGATATAGATTCTGAAGATGCCTACAAGTATAGGTGAAATATATTAATTGATTAAATCATTCAAAACTTTTTATAGAACTAAAGTCCCCTTGAACAAGCTTGAATTACTCTTAATCCTATTAATTAAATGAGAACAAAGTTATTATTGACTTTGTCAAACCATTGGAGAAGAAAACAACAAAATTAAAAGAACTGCAAAATTTAAGTCAGATATAAAATTTAATTCATTATGTAGAAAGAAAATTCCTCCTATACTTCACATTTTCCAAAGATTTTTTTCTTTTCAAGGGAAAACCCCCAAAATGAAAAACTGTTTAGTAAAAAGTACAAGGACAAAACACCGACATAAACCAGAGTTAAAATAATGGAGTAAAGGTTTTCTCACTACTAGTGGAATTTTTTAACTTACCACTAGTGGTAAATGTGGAGGAAACATCATTAATCTTGTTGGTGTTACCAAAGCTTCCACTAACCCACTCTTCAACCCAGGAAATTACTTGTGTCAACTTACATTTTTTTCTAGAAAAGAAAAGTAGGTTAGAAACCCTTATAACAAGAAAGACTACAGAGTAACTAAAATAAATTATTTATAATAACAAAAAAGTTCATAAATTATATTTTTTGAGTAACGAACTTTTCTTGTCATATTTTACTTATAATATTTTTTGTTTAATTATTTTAATGTCCTTATTCTTTTTGACTTTTAAGTTATGTTTTGACATTATTTTTAAGTATGATATAAAGCCATATTGCATTAAATTTAGTACAGTTCTTCGTCTTTTTCAAGATGAAATTTTAAAAAGAGGTAATTAATTTTAGTAAATACCTTTTGCTGACACATATTATGCTAAATTCACTACTTAATAATTTAATTTGTTTATTTTTGCAGAACATAAGTATATATAATATATATATATATATATATATATATATATATATATATATATATATATATATATATATATATATATGTCCAATATTTTGTTCCTAGACGTTTCTATGGAACACGATAACTTCCAGAGACTTCCACGGATCAAAATGGAACTTAGTATAAAATTGACCTTGTTATTAACCCAAACCCTATTGTTTATGACATATGTGTGACGTCATTAACTCAAAATAATGACTCAGCAAAAATTTCAAAAAATTACCAAACTTAAATACATTGTTTTATTGTTCTGAAATTTTGTACATATCTACTATTATTTATGGTTAACACTTGTGTGGAGTTTAAAATTTATTATCAGCATTAGTTCGTCATGTGTAATCGATTTATTATCGACTGTCATATATACATAATGTAAGCAAATCACGTTTTGTGATTAATAAATTTGAAAATTCGCATATGTCGTGGCTCTTTGCCACTTATATAAACTAGTAATTTGACAAACTGATATAGAATTACAACCATGTAGCCAAGAAGTCGAAGGCCATTTGTTTTCTTAATTATAATGTTTCCTTCAGCATTTCTACACCTAAAGTAGTTTGTTATGCTAGCTTTAATTCTCTAGCATAAACACACTAAGAGCTATATCGATAACCATAGAGATACATTTCTAGAGGGGCCCTATTGGTTGAATTTTGAAACATCGAAAAAATAACCTGACAACCTTCGACTATTAATATAATCAAATAAAAAGAACAAAATTACAGCGACTTATATAGTAGAATGCTAAAAATACAAATCAGAACACAAACAATATGCCGAAAGTCCAAAACAATTGATTTATTATAACCTTAACTCACTCTTAGAAAAGGTTTCAATGAGGTTACACAGAGACCCTGAGGGCCCAAAAAAGATGTTTCAGGTCTCTTAGAGTATTGATATACGCTATGCCCCCTCTAGTATATATCTCTGTGACGATAACATACACACACATAAAGACGGGCAACTTGGTAAAAACTACAAAGGGGGTCTAAAACACCTAAAACAGATATTTCAGGTGAAATACCGGATTCGAATTTTAAGTGCAAACTTAATATAATAATAAAAATAAAAAAATAATATAGAAAATAAACAGAATGTTATGAAGAAAAAAATAATAATATAGAAAGACAGAAATAAATATTCCTTCTTATGTTACCTTTTAGATGAAATATATTTTTAAAAAAAGGTCAAGGGCGGTGGTAGGGGGGGGGGTATGCCCTTGGGAGGGAAAAAGAAGAAAGGGTTAAAATTTAATTTGTTAAAAGATGGAAGGAGAGATGTTTACTGAAGGAGGCTTAGTATACATTTTTTGTATAAAGTTGGTACAAAGAGGAATTTTCGCGTAAGGTTGGTATTGGTGAAAAACATGTAATGAAATTATCCTCCTGTTATTCATGGTATGTTATGAATTTCATTTTATTGCTTTTAGACCTGTTTTTACATTATGACTTTGTTTAGTATTTATTTTGTTTTTATAGAATAATTAATTACTTAGAGTTATCTCTTATTTTATTGTTCAGTTATCATAAAATAATATTTTATATTTAATAATTTATCTCCTGGTGGTAGGAATTTGGCCTACTATGTGTTAATAACATAAAAATTAAGCTTAACCATATTTTAATATCATAAGAATTAGGCTTACCATGTGTTAACAATAAAGAGAGGCTTACTATAGGTTAATAACATTATAATTAAGCTCGCCTTATGTTAATAAGCATAGGACTTAATCATGTTAAGTTTCAAGTAGTGTTCTTCAAAATATTACTTTGTTTTATCTTTACATTAGCTAAGTTGTTATGGAATTATTATGAAAAATGTTATATTTATAATATACGGTGAAAATTGTCCTCCCCTTTTAGCGAATTTTTTGATAGCATAGTGGTAGTGTTGTGAAAAATAAACTTTTATTTTCATGAAAAGACACAAAGTTGGCAGGTTATTCCATGTGAAATATATGACCTTGATAGGGCATGCCTCTTAAATCCTTTATAGGTTAGATAAAGTCTAAAATGAATAAAAACAATAACCGGAAAAACAAAAGGATGTGCCGAAAACTTTGCTGAGGAAAATACGGGTGAGATTTAGTTACGGAAAATTTAACCTGGTGCTGTGAACCATTGGAAACTTCTTTTCAGGAAAAGCCCCGCCATTTTCTCCTCTTAAATTATTGTCTTATGCTTCATAAATTTAAGCCCGGTTCTTATACTTTATTTTGTTTTCTCTTTACCATTAACTATTTTGTTATGAAACTATTAAGGGAAAAATGTATTTAAAATATCAGAGTCGAGGCAACTGGGAAATTTTTCTCGTCTTCTTGGGCGCGCTAGACGTATTTCCACTTTATTTAAATCGCTGAGATTCCAATTTAAGTTTTCCTCACGCCTTCGCTTCGCTTGTCCTCAGAAAGGATAAATCAGATCTAATCCTTCCGGTCACCCATCCTACTACAAACCACGTCATATTTCTAAATTATATAAGTTGCACAAAAAAGTTTATTCCTTAGTTAATGGTTATTTTCAGACCAAGAGAGTAAAGTTAGGCTCAGGGAGCTTGAGCAATATTGCTTTGGGCATTTCTCTTGTAATGACGGGGAATGATTGCATAAATCCCCTCCATTTCGGTAATTTATTGGTCAGAGATAACCACAGGGGACAACCAAGTTTTTCTTACTATAAGGTGGTTGTTTGTTGTTTTCAGATTGTTGCTACTCTCAAGTATCCAAAGACACACGGGAAGAAGAAGATCTGACGCTAGAATGTCGTTTCGCTCCACAGTTGACAGCGATGCAGCCGGCTTATTTCTGGTGGAGGACCAATAGACAGGGTCACGATAATGTCGCTATCCAAGCAACTCCTCTAGACACAGCTTACAGGTAAACATCTCATCTATTATTCTATTATGTTCATCCTAGGTAAAGTGAAATATACAAATTTACTCCTTTACTAAACCGATTATATACACAGTTAAAAAAATATTAATTATCTTTGTCCAAACTTGAAGTTATGCGGGTTTGCATTCAAATAGTTTTTTCTAAAGAGCTTTTTCTTGAGCTCTCTATAATTATTTTGTTTACAGAGAGTAAATATAATTCAATTTCATCTTCTTTATTAGATACGTGTTTATTAGTTATATTAGTTTACATGTCTATGAACATTTCCTATTTGTTTGTCAAAAGTATGTACATGTTTGTCAGAAGTGTTTACATGTTTATGAACATTTTCTATTTGTTTGTCAAAAGTGTTTTGAAATATATGTATGATTTGACAGACTATAATAAAGTTTTGAAATATATTTGTATGATTTGATAGATTATAATAACGTTTTGAAATATATGTGTGATTTGACAGACTACAATAACGTTTATAAGTGTATGTATGATTTGACAGCCTATAATAACGTTAAAAAATGTATGTATGATTTGACAGCCTATAATAACGTTAAAAAATGTATGTATGATTTGACAGACTATAATAACGTTTTGAAATCACTTGTTGATTCTATTTTACTATAACCCCGGTTATAACTAGTTACCCTATGGTGAGAAGGTTGTTTCTTTAACCATCGTGGTACTGGTTGAAGCTGCAACATAGGGTTAATTGGTCATAACATTTTATCAACATTTTTTACACCCGCTAAAAGCCATAATGGACATGGCATCGCAGGACCGTTCTTATTCGGATGAAATAAATTCCTGGAAATAAATTTTATAATTCGTTTCAAAACATGAAAGACACGATTATACAAATGTATCTTTTTTTAACTTTCTGACTTTTTTCATAAAAATATGAATTTCATTAAATGAAAAAAGGGGATACTTATCCCACTCTAAGAGTGAAAAGGGGATTCGAATCCCACTGCGAGAAAAAGGGGATTCGTATCCCACTTCGAAAAAGGGGATTCTTACCCTGCCCCTGAAGATAGAAGCGTAAAAAACCTTCAAGGAAAAAAGTTGCTTATACCAACAGGTTTTTGTCTTTTTAATGAAAAAGGCCCGAGTCCCCTTGGTGAGGGGAGGGGCTTTGCTAAGGTGTTCAAGGACGCCCCCTTTATTTTTTAACTTGGACTAATTAAGTTGTTTTTAGACATAAAATTCTATAAAAGGGGTCTAAAAAATGAGGATTAAAACAACAACTGAAATGTAAACAGGATGGGGACTCATTTTTCCCTCCAAAGGTTACTTTTAGAAAAAAAAGTTAAAATTATAAAAAGGTGACCCTCTTTTTTTAGAAAATTCTCTTAAGGACCACCTCTCCCTTTAACACCTTTAGAATTATTAAATGGAAACCCTCATTATTTTTCATCTTTTCACAAAAATGTAATATTTTTTTAACCCATTTTTACAAGAATGTTCACTTTTAAACTTCAAAAAGTGACCCCTTTGCAAAAACAGCCCTTAAAAATAAAACCCTCGTTCACCAGCCTGACGCCCCATCGAAGATTTTTTTCCTTTTCCTAACAAGTGCTATTGTATCTAAGAAATTTAATTTTACATAAACAGATAATGAATGACATGCATTTGTTTTTCGTGATAGGAATTATTAAAAATTATCACTTAACCACATCCCTATTTATAGTAGAAAAAAAGTCGGATACTGGGCACCACTGAACTTATCTTCGCCACTCCGGATTCGCTTTAAAAAAGAATTAATCTGTAAGTCTAGTTGAGCTATGCTGAGAATACGTTTTTATACGTTTGGTTGTCGCCATGAAACTGGGTGTGAAAAAATAAATAAAATTTCTTTGTTGTGATTTCATTAATTTGAAATTAATCGCAAAAATAAGTAAGTAATATAAAATTTCCTAAAATCATTTTCACATAAAAATGGCCTAAATTGAATGGGTCGGATATTTTTGGATTGAATTCTTTTAATGAATATTATTATAATGATTCTAATATTGCAATAGAAATTTAAACACAAAGGCCTTGGGTCTTGTCCTGTCTGGCGAGGGGGGCTCCCTTAGGGGCCACCTTTGTTTCCCTTGCAGCATTTTGCTTTAGAAAAACTGTTTTTCATAACAATTAATTGTTTTATTTTGTACTTTTTTATCAATTTTCATAACACATAACTAATAATACTCGTACTCGTACATCAACAACAATACTTATACAAATATGATATTAATAATGATGATAGTACTGTTTATAGCAATCCAACCTTACCTTGCAGGAACGATTGCACGTGGCAGTAAAAACATCGATTTTCAATTCCCACCTAACTAGAGTACGACACACGGCTAAAATTAATTGACAGCGCGGGAAAATAGTGTTCAGGAACCAATAAGGTTGGCCTGATTTGAAATTGAGGGCGTGGTTTGACATCCAGGACTAACCTCATTGGGTCCCTCGCTTTTTTTCCCACGCTGTCAATTGATTTTAGCCGTGTGTCGTATTATAGATAGTTTATTTGTATGAGATTATTTTACTTATAATATAACTATTATTAGCTATACTTTTAGGAATATAAACATAACGTTAAATTAATATAAATATATAGATCTAATGGATGCATCTATGAAATATTTATATGTTTAACATAAGTAATGAAAACAAAGTTAAAATGGAAATTATTAAAGAAAAGTTTATATTTTTGTCAAAAGGAAAAAAGATGTCAAATTGCTCTTCATGTTGTCATTTTGAATTTAATCTTCTAATTATTTTTTGCTCTAATAATTTTTTACAAACATTTTGATATAAAACTTTAATATCAAACAAATTTTTTAATAAACGTCTGATTTTGTTTTGTCAAGTGGAATCCTTTTTTTAAAGCGACGGGGATCGAATGAGTGAGTTGTTCTTGAATTTAGCGAATTTCTAAAGGAAAATGAGCTTTTGAGTTTAGGGCCATACGTGGAGGGAGGGAACAATCTTGGAACGAAAATAGATTTTTTGTCCCGAAGTCTATGTGCTAATGAAATGTCATTAAATGACGTCATTAAATGTCAATAAATGAAATTAAATGTCATTAAATGACGTCACTAACATTCAACAATGACTCAGCAAAAATTTCTAAAATTCACAAAACTTGAAACATAAAATTATTTGATCGGGTTGCAACTTAAGATGAATATATTAGTCTGTATTTTAAATACACATACGAAGTTAAATTAAATTGTCCCCTTTAGTTCTTATTCCATCGCTTGCCATCTAAGTTGCTTGTCATCGCAAGTCTTTAAGACAAATAGAGACAGAGCTATTAGGGAAATTCAAACAAGTTAATGGCAGCGCAGCCGCTTTAAATCAAGGATTTTCTAATTTCCTTTAATTATATATGGAATAAAAATGGAACTATAGTTAATGAGATTAAATTTAAAACTTTTTTCATATTCATGTTACACGTCTTCTATACTAAGCTTTTAACTTATATATTTAGTACATGCGAGGCAAATTTTAATTTGATCTAATAATGTTACTTTTCCTTATTTATACCGGAGGTATATAGGAAAAGTATCGTGTTTGCCAAAAATTCCGAAACCGGAATTATACGTTTCAGGTGTTTTTAAGGCCTGCTAAGTGGTTTTCAAAAATTTTATACATTTACCGAGTAAAGGTATACACTTTTATTTTTCGTGTCAAAACGAATACACCACGATTCGTTTTGACACGACGAGTAAATCCTCGATTATTGTTGGATCATAAAAGTCAAGCAGCATCGAGCGTGGTCACTGCCTGGATGAGTGACCGCTGGGAATGAAACGTAAGTATTTACTATCTTAGGACGAGCCAAGCGAGTCTGAAGTCGTGTTGCAGCATATATTTAACGACTTTAATATTCTGAGGACGAGCGAAGCGAGTCCGGAGTAGGGAGGATGAGCGTAGCGAATACGATGTAATAAGGAAAAGTTCCGAGGTACCCTGTATCCGATTTTTTAATACTTAATACACTTTTGAAAATCTTCCGAATCATTAGTTAATAAATAAAATCATATTATGAATTAGGAAATATTTGATTAAGAATTGCACTTCTAAAAAACAAATGACACTAATTTTCTTATAATACATTGAAATGAAGTAATGCTAATACAAGGATAATTAACTTTAAGCAACTAAATTAAATAATGACTGTACAAGTCATTTAGTTTTAGATAAATATCTAAGTATATAAGCTTATGAAGTAATAAGCAGGGTACTGCAGTCTTTATGTATTACTAAATCTTAATAACACGGTAATTTATTCGGTATTTGAAAGTAATTTATTATTATATTATAATAGCATGGTAATTCCTTTATATTGTCATTATATTTCACCTGTTAAGTAATCATTTGTTTGTTTTATTTGTTTATTACACGTCTTGTTTCTTGTATTCATGTTGTGTATAGAAGAATGGGGTTTAAATTTTTTGGATATTTACGGACAAGTTTACAAAGTTATAATATTTTGATGGAAGTAAAAATGAGAATTTTGTTTTATAAAAGTTTATTTTGTTGTTTCTCCAATATTGAAAATTAATTATAAGATCCGTTTTTGTAAAATAAAGACTCTGTTGGTCTTAGAGCTATGTCCCCAAGCTAAGATATGCATAGATAAATGAGGAAAGTCCCAACCATAATAAAGCATCAACAGAATAGAATGTCTGCTGCTTTAAACTTTTTATTTTTTTTACCAAATGAAAAACTGATTTTAACTTACATATGATAGAATTCACATGGTGATTATATTTCAACTTATCATCTTAAAATAAACCTACAACTTTGGTGAACGACACAGAACGTAAAGGACGAGAATTATTACAAAATTCAATGGTCTATTACTATTTCTCTAGATCGCTGTTCAAAGAACGTAGTAGGACTCCTCCTGAAACTAGTCCAATGGCGATACGCACTTTAAAACAATTGTTTTCTACCACTAACATGAAGTTATAAATCTATAGACTGGCTATCTCCTATCATAGTGAGTTCTCAAAATTCCGTTTCTAAGAGAGCAGTAGCACTAGTTGTTAACCTGAACTTTTAAATATTTAATTTTTTCTGATCCTATCATGACTTCTTTGCAAATCTGTATGTCTCGCATAACTTCCGTTATGTTAGTTTACATTACTTCCGTTATGTTAGTTTACATTACTTCCGTTATGTTAGTTTACATTACTTCCGTTATTCGTTATTACTTCCGTTATGTTTACATAACTTCCGTGATGCTACTAGTTTCCTTATAATATTATCTCAATATTTTTCATTCAAAAAATATAAAAGGAAAATGTTTTAAAACACACCTATTGAGTGGTTGGTTTGCTGAAAAGGCAAAAAGGGGTCATTAGGAGAAACAGAAAAAAATAAAGAAAACCCCCGCATAGCTTTTCTCTGAGAAAGCCGAGTTCTTCTTCGTTTTCTATTTTTCCAGGCAAAGCTGCGTTTTTTCTTTATTTTCTTGCCTTAAATATCTGTAAGTAAGCTGGAAGCTGTATTGAATGAAAAAACTTGGGGTTTTTAAATGAGAATAGAGCGCTTTTCTTCTGTTGTAGTGAAAAGCTAATTACCTTGGTTGAAAAAAAATCTTCTATTTTTCACTTAAAATATTTACTGTGTTTGAAAGAAAATTGGTTTACTCCGAAGATACTTTAGAAAAATCCTATTTTTTTAATATTTATGACGATGGATAAAGTAGAACGCTAGATTGCCAATTATTATTAATAATAAATAAAAACGCTGCACTTCTAATCATCATGGATTGATAATTAGAGTACTCTAATGACCAATTATCAGAGAGTAATAAGACCACTCTATTTCTTATAAGAATCCATAAGAACGCTCGATTTTTAAGAAGGAATAAGATCACTCAATTTCCTATATAAGGACCAATAGGAAAGCTCGATTTGTAATTATCAAGGATAAGAATGCTTGATGTCAAATTATCAAGAAATTATAAGATCGCTCGTTTTCCAAAAAGGACGATTAATAAGAACGCTCTATTTTTAAATATGAAGGATGATCAGGATTAATAAGAACGCTTGCTTTCTGCATTTCTAGGAGAAGAATGCTTGATGTCAAACTATCAATGATAAATATGAACTTAATTTTCAACTTTTTACAGTTTTTTTTACGTTTCGTGTCATATATTTAAAACCAATGCAGTAAAACGACCTTAAACAATTTTAATTTTAAGGCACTTCATTTTTTTGAATACCCAAAAAGTATTCAAGTATAATACTTTTTCACTTGATCGGTTATTTGAAATTTAACGCTTTTTAAATGTACAAAAAAAAATCTTTTGTGCTGAGTGTTCAATATTTTTTTGTGCTAAAAAAATAGATTCTTTTTAAAAATCCAAAAGATTTGTAGGTCTTCTTTTAAAAGTTATTTGAAGTAGCTCCTTGTAAATATTTATAGGTTTTCTTTAAACTATTTCTAAAAAATGTGCGATATATTGATAAAAAAAGCTTTAAAGAATGTTATGATTTTGTTTAGTGGATAAATTTTAGTTTATAACAACACAGCATGCCGCATAGGGGCTGTTGACGATGTACAGAAATTTATTATTACAAAAATCTAACTCCGATCGATTTTATTTAGATTTGTACAAAGTTTGATAAAAGTTTAAACAAAAACGTTTTTCCTTGGCACTTCAAATAGTTAAGGTTGTGCTTTACTTTACGTTAAGATTGCGAGACTTCTTTCTAGCATAGGGTGTGTACTGTTTTCCGATTGGTTAGAGAGATACTTAAATGCAGGTTACGCAGGGTAATCAAACCAATCATCTTGTTTATGTCAATATTTGCCCACACCATATTACCTTTTTACGTTGCCCATTTAAAAATAAGACGGCAGAGAAAGGAGGGATAGATGTTTAAAGTAATATAAGTCTGAGGTGGCAGGTGGTAACCTAGGCCATACAATATCACCTGGACGCCTAACCCTTCAGGTATAAAACCCCCTGAAGGCATCTTTAGCCTTCTCTAATCTATGTTCTTTCATGCCTTTCAATCTCCTCGTACCTTCATGACCCTATCTATTTCTCTAGTTCAATCTTATGTCCCTACTTTTTGTCTTCTTCCAATCTTACCGTTCGCAATCAGTTTCTCAGTTCATTGATTCCCTTCCTTTTTTTCAATTTTCAATAAATAAGAAAGGCTTGCAAGGAGGAAATTGGAGTTGGTACTATTTTTAACATTTCGTCCGAAAAAAAAGTAAATACAGTTTCACTCAAAACTATTTAGCGAAATTATCGAACAAATAAAATGTAATTAATAATTATATTTATTTCTTCTATTGTATATTGATTTTGTTACTCATTATTAGTCATAAAATTAATTCTAATCGTATTATTCCTTGAAGTAAGTGTAAGAATATTTTTTCTATAAAATTATTTTAAAAGATATTTCTATATTTATCGTGATAAACTGAAGTTTTTTTTACAATTGAATCGCGCAAAATTAATGAATTGAAACTTGGAGATTACTGTAAAACAAAGAACATTAAAATGTTAATAATGAATGGAAAATCATTATTTTTCTAATAAATATGATAAATACTCAGAGACACACTGTAGAGCCCTGGGGTAATCCATTAAAATACAGATTTTAAGAGCCCCCTTTTGAGGGGTTGAAATTCACGGTACAGATATTCAAGGGGGCGAATCCAATACATCATTGTGACAAGGAGTTAGGTGAACCAGAACATCAAAACTCCATAGTGTTTCAAACACATTCTAGATACTAAATCCTCTATAAATTTGAGAATAAAATTAAAACGAAATATTTTGTAAAAAAGTAATTATTTCGTGTGAAAATTACCTCTAGACATGTTTAATTATATATGAAGCTAGTTCTACTAGGATGAATAAAGCTTTTATTAACAATTGACATATATATTTTAAAGATTTTAGGCCGATTTTGTACATTTCTGAAAGCATCAATCACTCTTTCCCCTCCGGTTTACAGACTTGTGTCACTCCTGTCATAAATATAAGAAAGGACTAACAAATCTCTTTGAATCATTCGAACTTAATGTTGATTCCAACAAAGGGGTTTCAAAATGATCAGATCGTTTCCATGTTGTAAATATTTAAATTTTTTCGTATTTTTTTACTCTTTCTTTTTACGTTTTGAACAAAGAAAGTTTTTTCCTGACAAATACTTGTTGTCTGAAGGTAAAATTTACAACTCAAAATACAAATTTAGATCAAGATCCTATAAAATAGAGAAGTAACTAATGATGCAACATGTAAATTAATCATTTTATTACGATTAATATGTAATTGACCTATAAATATATGCCTGTCAACATGTACTGCAAACGCCTTACATTGTTGTAGGAGATTCTTCTTACTTCGGCTCTTGTTCGAAAATAAAAGGAATAGTTTTTATTTTCTACACTAGTACCGAAAGCCATAAACGATTTGATACCAGCATTAATTCAATTACTTATTTTTATTTATCTTTTTTAAAATTTAGCAATCGTAGATGAAGTACGGAGTACGGTACTCATCATAAAAAAGTAAAATGTCAAGCGAAAATTCTTTGCGCGTTGTGATTAAAACCCTCGCTTCGCTCGGGCTGCATACTCGCTAATTCGTATGCGAATTCATTAGTTGCGTAAGTAAGTTCGTTGCTTTCTTGGTAAAAAAGAATAAGTCTTTCTAGAGAAGAAGATTTTTTCTTCAGGAACAAGTCAAGAACATCCGGTACTTGTTCACAATGACGTTGGCGTTAGATTGGCAGAGGAGAAGAATCGGGCAGACTACTTTTAGAACCCCATGTTCTACCGAATCAAGAAAAAGATAGGTCGTATGTAGCGTTAATGTAGGTCGTGTGAAAAACATGAAGAGAACATTTATTTAAGTTGATAACATTATCTGTAAAACGAGTGTGGATTACTTCAACTAAAGTTATGACTTTTGTTAAAATACCAAAAAAATGTACAAAAAGCCAATCTTTTTATAAAGAAATTCTCTGACTTTGCATAAATTAACCATTTTTTTGTGTTTTAAAGAACCATAACTTTAGTTGTAGACATCCGACATTGATAATTAAACTCTCGTTTTACAGTAAATTTTATCACCTTTAAAAAATGTTTTCTTTATGTTTTGCACGCGACCCACAGGGAACCACTTGAAAATAGTGCGATTTATGAAATTTTGAGCATGCGGAATCATATGAAGGGCTCCACTCTGGATAGGCAGACTATGTTTATTCTTCACAATTTAAGGTACATCTTCAGAAAAATTTAGTTTGAAGTAGTACAAAATGAGTCGCATGTTTTCAAGTCCGGCTCTCGGAGTACTAGAAATCTCTGCTCTGGAACAAACATTTTTAACCTTGTCGAACTTGAAATAAAACAAATGTTGACTATTTATCGATACTATAAATGATGCGCGGGAATCTATCCTAAAACCTAAGTTAAAAGCTACTGCGTTTCTAATTATCTATCGAATGACTCAGCAAAAAAATTCAATCTAAACATAGAGTATAAAACAAAATATCATGTATAAATAGTATTGAAATAAAGTTTTTCAAAGCTCAACAAAGTTTTATGTTGACTTAAAGAATTAACAGAATTAGGGCTAGTAATCCTCTCTAGCTTTTAAAACTTCACGAGTTTACCTTCGGATATATTACTCGACGAAGTTTACAGTATAATTAGATTAACTTTTTTTGTGTAAAACTTGAAATTTCGATTATTGTCCGACATTTTTGAAAATAATGATTCAGTATATAAGCGAGCTATAAATGTTTGTTTATTCTATTCTTTTTTGATAAACGATTCTATCACTTTATGAATATTTAAGAACTTATATTTACCTGATTTGTCAACATTTATCATGAAGAACTCAACTTTAGTCGATAAATGAGTATTGGCAATGGTCACTTTTTCAATTTATTAATGTAAACCAATAACGTCTGACATTCGATCTCGACACCCGGATTGCCAAAAAAGTTATACTATTAAACAAAATTCAAAATGATATAATTAAAATTATAAACACTCATGAAAATCGAAAGTGTTATAATTTATTTTTATATCCGTTAAGAAAATAACATTTCCATGTTTCCTTTTCTCAAGTGTTGGCAACAAAAGTAAAAACATTCTCTTTTAGTGTATTTCCGTAATCTATAAATATTAGTTGGCAAGACTGCTAAGTTAAAGGTTTTGTTGTAAAAACGTTGTCGGGTTTGAAATAACGTTTCCCGTACGTTTGGAGTTAGGAGTAGGAAGGTTGTTCTGTGTTCGCTCACTCTTAGCATGATGTGCTCGAGTGTTTCGCCGAGGGGGTTTTTTGCCTTTTCGGTTTTTATATTTCCTTTTTTCAGGATTGGTAGACGTTGTATAGTGTCTAGAGTAGATTTTTAGTTCTTTCAAAGTACAATTTAAAAGATCGTATTTTAGAGTTGTATCTTTCCTTTTTTTAAAAAAAACCTTTCCTATGAAAGACTTCTGTTTTACGTTTTAACCTTTTTTTAGAGAAAATTGTTCCGAGGGTTATATAAAACACTTTTCTTATTTTCTTCGTATCCAGTTTCAAAATATTCTAAAAATAAATTTGATAGATATTGAAGAAATTTCAAATATAATCTATATACGTTTTTAAACCTTTAAAATATTTTTTTTTTAAACTATTATAGGTTAATAGTATAATAGTTATAGGGTTATAGCCGTATAATAGTTTATAGGGTTATAGCCGTATAATAAAAGCAAATTTACTTTTAAGGCTGATCCTTAAGAAGGGAAAAAATAGAATTAGCTTTGGTTAAGCTACCTGCAAAATAATTTAGAGGTTAATATTCTTAGATTAACTATGGAACCGTTAGTTTTTTTTATGTCACATCTTTTTTCCTTACTTACTTTGTAAGAAAAAGAGACAGAGTACATGACAATAATGTAAGCAACCAAAGAATCTAAAAACGAATGTATACACGATAAACGTTAATGTGAACAAATACGCAAACTTGACATCGTACAGCTTTTGACAGTCTGTCTTTCATTTATTTTATTCTTCCTATACTGTTATTTTTACGAAATTTACATAAAGGTCATCTAAGATAAAAGTTTGAAGTATACGAAAAATAAATAAATAAAATATTAAGTATTTTTAGATGTTTTTAAAAAATCTTATCTTTCTAAATCAAAAACATGTTATTAGAATATTCATAAGTCACATTAATTCTTTTTTATGCATATCTTCTTCTTCCTTTTTTTCTTTGTTTATTTTTTTATTGTTATTTATTTCTTTTTTTTTCATGTCTTGTAACTTAAAACTTAGTTATGTTTTCTTTATAAATTGTTAAGTTTTGATAATATTATGTTACAAGAATTTTATATACCTCAGTTTAAATTCCTAGATATAATGCTATCAAATTTTAGGCAATAGCACTTTTGGATAGATTAGGACTTCAATGTATTCGGCGTTACGGATTATATTCGATGTAGAACAGACGCTTTATGTTTCCGGAATTTCCGTTTCTTATAGACATAATTTATACGCTTGAAATATAATAGTGTTTAAGAATCTGTATTTAGCCATTTGTGTTTATAAAATAGTCCGCTAGAGTGTAACACTGTGTAATAGTTTCCCAATTTCACCCATAGAGATATATACTAGAAGGGGCATGGCCTATCTCAATACATTGAGAGGCCTGAAACCTCTTTTTAGGACTCTCAGGGATTCTGTGTAACCTCATTGAAACCTTCTTCAACATTAAGTTAAGGTTATAATTAACATTTTTTTCGGTTTCCCATACATTGTTAGTGGTTTTATTTGCATTTTTTAACGTTTTACTATATAAGTTATTGTAATTTTGTACTGATTATTTGATTATATTTATAAGCGAAGGTGGTCAGGTTACTTTTTCGATGTTTCAAAATTCAGCCAATAGGGCCCCTCTAGTAATATATCCCTATGCATAGAGATATATTATTAGAGGAAGCATAGCCTATCTCAATACATTGAGAGGCCTAAACATCTCAGGGGCTAAACAAACTCAGGGGCTATGTGTAACTTACTGAAACATCCACTGAGATTGGGTTAAGAATCAAATGTTATTGGCTTCCTGCCCGTTGTTTGTGATTGCTTTGTTTTCTTTCGTTCTACTATAAAAGCCATCTGTTTACTTGAATATATTGATATTCAGGTTATTTTCTCTATGTTTTATAATTCAACCATTAGGGCCCCTTTAGCTATACATCTCTATGATTTCACCGCTATAGTCAGTCAATAAGTAAAAACTTGTACTTAAAAAACGATTATCTTCTACTAATAAACGTATTATACCTTGTTCAATTATTGTTTTAGTATTATTAGTGTAGATTAGTTTTTATAAACTCAACACAAGAAAGTGTTTACAAAATTGTCTGCTTGGAGAAGCAATTTTCTTTTAATTAGTTCCATAATTTCACCGTTAGAGTGCGTTTAGCAAGACTTTCTGAATGTTAAAGAAAGACATTAAAGTATAGTTAATAGTTTTTTTAGTGTTTTTTTTGTAAAGCGTATTAAAAAAAAGTAACCGCTAGAATATAGAGATTATAGCTAGAGAGGCGCCCTATCGGTTTATTTTTAAAATAGAAAAAATAACCTTAACACCTTTGACTGTCATAATGTAATAAGATTATCCCGCTAGAATGTGTTCATTTTTTATTATAGTTTGCTTTATGATTTCTTCGCAAGATTGTATTAGTTGATCTTTAGAGTTTAGATATTACAATCATTTTTTGTTGCCTTTAAAGTATTTTTAAAAATCTGTCGTTAGAGTGCGACACTTAATAATATTTAGTTCCGTGATTTACCGCCCGACACTGTGGTTTGAAGTATCTTTTGGTTTGTTCAATTTCTGCTTCAGTGTTTGTAGTTTAGTGTGATAGTGTTTTATAACTATACCGCAAGACGGCGTTAGTGTCCTCTTAGTATTTAGACAGGAAACCTTTTTCTCAGTAATAGTCTGTATTTATACAAGAGGTTTATGTTAGATTAGGTCGGTCAGTTAAACACAAAGTCTGGGGTATAAAACATCCCCACGCGACTCGAAACCCCAAAAACCATCATCTTATAATTTATATCTTAAAACCCCAACATCCCCTTCTAATACTTTAAACATTTTAACACAAAGTTTTGTTGCTCGAGATGTTATTATTTTAAAAACTAGGTTATTTATTAAGTCTTACCGAATGAAAATCCCCATTTTTCCTTGTACTAATTAATGCTAAAATTCTTAAACTAATGAAAATAATAATGCATACTTAGATATAAACCGCTGTTGCCGTTTAAATAAAACTATGTATCCTTTAAAAGTGCAACACTAACAATTAACAATATAATAAAAAGATAAATAAAACGACTTTAGTTCCAAAAATAATTTTTAAAATATTGTAATATATATTTCGATTTTTACACATCATCAAATAAAATAAAACATAAAACTACATATTAAACTAACTAAATACAGAAATTTCAATCACAAAAAAAATTAAAAATCACTATCCCCATTGCACAATGAGATTGTGCAAAACAATTAAAAATTGTGATTTTTAATTTTTTTGCACAATCTCATTGTGCAAAAACTCTCTTACTCTTTACACTATATAAATAAATACTAACTATAAAATAGTTTGTGTTGTTATCCTTTCTTCCACATTAAAGTGTCAACAAAGTAGATTTAGAATCCAAAGCTAATATTCTTTTTAAATCACTTAATTTTGTTAGTTAACATATGTTAACAATGTACAAACCATGTTCGATTTCCAAAGTGCCCATTAGCAAAGGCGCAATTATGTGAGTTTTGTTGTTAATACCTATTACCAGACAGTCTCTAATATTCGCTTATCGTTATAATTTAGCGATAACGTTTAAAAATTTGTAAAGTGTTTTTTAAAAAACGCATCTATGACATGCATTTGTATCGACTCTGCTATATTCCAGTATTGTAGCAGTGTATAAACAAGCACAATCCTATAGGAATTTACGTTAACTCAAACAAATACTTAATAAAGAAATTTACCTATCAGTGAGTTTTTAACCAGCTTTTATAGTTCCTTGCCAGCTCTCCCTGTTTAAACAGCTTAGCCTCGACTTAGTTTTCCACTGCTCCATATGAGTTTATGTTTTTATTATAGCTTAACTTCTGCTTTTTGCATGGGTATAAAACCCGTAATAATTACTCAAAATATAAATGGGTCTCTTTTAAGTTCTGTAAAATACTTAGTGCGATAAACTTTTGAAAAGCTGTGGATGGAAGTTGCTATAGTTTATTCTCAAAGGAAAAGATAATCATCCCTATAAAATTCTATTACCATTTACCAAGATTTTCATCTCTTTTAATAAATATTTATGTCTCTATCTATGTACTTGTAAAAGAAAGCATTACACTAGTTTTATTCGGTCAGTGAAAAGTTAACTAGTAATGGATTCTCTGAATAGAGTTGACAGTTTTTACCTCTCTCATGAATTCTCCCTAAAAATGTCCCAACTTCACTTGTCGTTTAATTAACAATTATTTTTTGTAAAAAAAATCTTAAAATAAAGTTATATAGTACGATACACTTGCAAAAAAATCAGTTGAAGCAGCGTGGGAAATTAGTGTTGAGGATAGTAACAATTAGGTTGGCCCTGATTTGAAATTGATGGGCGTGGTTTAAAATCAGAACTAAACCCTCATGCTCGTAGTATCCTCGCGCTGTTATACTGATTTTATGCCGTGTACTGTTGAATATAAAAATTAAATTTTAAAAAGATATAAAGTATTTGACACATTTTCATTCTGTTTCTCGCGTTTTCTCTTTATTAAAGCAAAAATTAAAAATATTAGGGTGTATAAATTAAAAAAAAAAGTAGTTTAAGGCTACTTTATTATAGCTGTCACTGTCTAATGAGCCATAGTTTACATAAGTTTTTAAGAGCCATTCGAATGAATCCATTAAATATGTTAATTATATTATTATTTATTACATATTAATATCTTGCTGTTTGTTACTCCATAGAATTTTTTACGTTTTGGTTTTCTATTCTAACATAATAATCATTGGTATATGTAAGAGTATAATGTGTTTCCACTGCAATTAGTAAATTAAGATTTTCACCAGAAGTATCTTGTTTTAAGCTACCCTCCTGAGTAGTTCTCTTTACCCAACTTTTTTTGTCTGTTAATTCCATTCGTAATCCAGTGCCCTAATTTTCTAAACTCTTGAACTCAATTTATGATGAACAATTTTCAAAAATATTAGTAAGTAATTGTTTGCTGCAAAAATTTATTCTGTTTATTGTGAAAGTGCGTTAATGAATGTTCATAACATAAATTTAGTTTGTCGTGATGAATAATTAAAAAATTAAATGGAGCCTAAAACATGCAAAGATTTTTCCTTTATCATGATAAATTAGAATAAAATATTCACATGAAGATTATTCTTTGCTATCTAAATGGTAAATTAAGTTTAAATCAGGTTTTTTTTTCAATTAGTAGATGATTACCAGACGCGACGGGGCCTGGAAGTGGTTGGGTAAGATAATGAATTCTACAATAAAAAAGGTTAGGCGGAATGTTGAATGCT
>JACMZG010000002.1:23794187-23944550 GCA_018340805.1 Microvelia longipes
AGTTTTTGACAATTCGGTTTATTATAAATCAATTAAAGTAATGAAAACTTCAGTCCTTTTTTTTATAAAATTTATTGCCCAAATAAATGACTAGAAGAGTCTCGCCCAGGGACCTGACTATTCAGTTCTAAAAATGCCAAAAATGAGAAAGTTTGAAAATAATAACATTGTTGATGTTTTTAATGTCACGTGTCCTAACTATAAATAAAGTTATATAATGGAATTACAAATTATTATAAATACTGCTAGATAATAATGGTGATAATTTTTGAATTGGGTATGTAATCATATCTCAAATTTAACGACGTTTCTGAAATGCATTAAACCAGATGAGGAAGAATATCTGCCACGAAACACGTTGTAAACGTCAGTAGCTATACTCTCATCTCATCATCTGGTTTAGCCCCATCATCTGGTTTAAACCCATCGTCTGGTTTAACCCACGTCTGTTTTAACCCCATCACCTGGTTAAAACCCATCACTGGTGTAACCCATAATCGGGTGTAATCCCCACATTGTAACCCTATCACTGCGTTAGCCCATCATCTGGAATAACCCATCATCGGTGTAATCCCATCATCTGGTAACCCCATCATCTGTGTTCCCATCATCTGTTTAACAGCAAATCTCCAAGAAACGTCGTTATCTTAATAACATTGACAACTGGCGTTTCGTCTCAAATAATTTTTCTCGTAGAGATAATAAGGTTGTCTTTTGGATTGGATTGATGCCGTTGACTAATGTCGATGTCTTTTATAGATAGATGCTCCCAGACTGATCACACTATATAGTCCTCAAGGATCAATGTCTCTTATATGTAATTTACTTCTATTGATTAAAGTAATCGTATGTAAAATACGGTGCGCAGCTTCTTAAGAAATGTTTAGTTTTCTCATGTAAGTTTGTAGCTCTTAATAGCTCAAACAAAATTCCGTTTTTCTCATTAGCTACGCAATTTACAATTTCTCATTCTCGAGTTGAATTCCGGCATTCTTCATCAGATTAAATTCTTAGTTTCCTTCTTAATCCAGTTTTTGTGGGTGTTACTACAAATTTCCGTCCGTTTTTCAACTGTTTTACAACTTTAGTTTGCTTTTTTTTATATTTTCACAATTTTCTGCATCGTGTAGAGCATTTATCTTGTTCAAAGAAACGGCTCGGGGGTAATAAAACTAGATAAGGAAAGACCTAAAGAAGATACAAATGAAAATCCTTAACAAAAAGCCACCCCCGTGGGGGCCGGATTAGTTTTGAAGGGTTACAACTTTGACTTAGGCCCCTTTATTTTAAGGATACGTTTAAAAGGATGCCCCTGATTTTATCCTATCCCACTTTATATGAAGTTGCTAAGGGCTTTAAACTTGTTTCGAACTTTTCTTATCATTTAGAAGCAACAAAATTTTGTTATCCGATGAAAAATACCAAAATAGATTTTATACTTGTAAAAAGTCTTTTACGGCGAAAAAAAAGGAAGAGTTTTTAGAGTTACAAATACATATGGTTAGTTCAACCCTTCAGCAGGTGTCATTAACCTATTGTCAATTAAATTCACTATTAATGTATATTCAAGTGTTTATATTTCTATATACATATATATACAGTTTCTCAAAATGTATTTTTCGTGATCAGGGACCTCTGAAACGTATTTTGACCGCTCTTCGAAGTTCAATTGCGCCAGAACGTCTGTTCCATTAACGAGTATTTTTTTTATAAAGGATTTTCGCTAATACACACGGCTAAGTAAAACGATCATTTCAGTCAACACTAGCTTGCCTTTCGATTATCGTATACGATAGGTGATCTTGTGCTCCTTATGACGTTGCAAAATAATTCACACGTCTATTCTCTTTTATTTTTACTAGTAAACTTTTATAATGTCCTACTACTCTTGATTTTTATTCCGCCCCCTACGGAAAAAGGGAAAAAGAAAATTCATTAGTAAATCTCTTTCCTACCATCCTCTCGCCGACACAAACAAGATGAACTTGTTAAATAAATTGATGATTTTTAATGACATGAAGATAACTAATCCTTGGAGACAGCGCTGTCACAAGGGTACCGGATCTTTTGCGAACTAAACAAACCGTTACAGTGAAAAATCTCTTTTCTGACTTTTTAATGTGAAAATAAGAGAAAATCTTTTTAGTCTCTTCCATAATTACCACTATAACCGCTTGTGTAAATATTTTATAAATTAAAGCAATGTAAGACCACTTGTAAAGTATTAAGTAACAAAGTCCTTCCCTTTTGTTTATTTTGAATCTCGTGAAAATTTTATAAGGTAAATTTTCAAATGGGAAATATTAGGTTGGAAAATTCTTCCTCCTTTTTGAGGAACCGGATACGACAAAGGCTTTTGATTTGTTAGAGAGAAGTGTTTTCTTTAGTCTTTTTGTGCTCTTGCCTTTCTGTGATAATTGACTTATCACTATGACCTGGGACTCTGAATTTAAATTCTATTTTAAAAGTATAAAAGATGCTTTATTTAGTTACCTTGATTTTTTAAAATGTATTTTTAAGCTGTTTATGCTATTACTTGATCTCGACTCTAACAAATAATATATACAATTTATTAATTTGTTTAATATTTACCTATTCTTTATTTACTTTTAAATATTTTTCTTATTTTTACCATTAGTTAATATGCTAATTATTATTTATTATTATTATGTATATATTCTTCACCTATTCTTTAAATTGTTTGATCTACTAGTTATTTCTTTTTCCTATTGGTTTACTATTCTCTTTATTAATCCTACTGGTGATTATTTAATAAATTATTTTTTCAATTTTCTCTTTTATTTTATTTAATACATTATAAGTATAGTATTATAAATTTCTTTTATAAAAAAAATTTGGTAATATCTGAAAATGAAAATAAATTCATAACATAGAACAAGTAATCGTTATTTATTTTATTTCTTTATCACTTTTTATCAAATATTTAGTTTTCCATAAATATGCTCTATTAGCCAAGTTTTTCTCGAACTAAATTGGTTAAGAACTTTGGCAAGTTTTCCTCTCCAGCGGTTTTATTTTATATCCTCTCTACTCTAACCCGTCATATTTATTATAAACTTTATCTGTAATTTACTGTTATATACCTTTCATTTAAGAAAAAAAAATAAATAAAGAAAATGGTTTTCAAGAGAAAAGTGGGGAAAAGTTTTTAAAGAAAAGCATTTGTGGGTTTATAAATTTTAAAAATCCATATTTTTTCTTTTTATCTCGAATGTGGTTTTGGGTGAAATAAATTACAAGCAACAGCTGCTCTAAGCAGTTTATTTTTGGTTGAAATTGGTTTTAAGTAGTTTTAAATGAGAGGGATTTTTAAAATTAAAATTGCTGAAGGCTTCGGTGAACAATAGTGGTGCACGGTGTGATGTACTACTTCCTAGGGGAGGTGGGAGGTGGTAAATTGTGAGTCCTATTCTTGGTTCGAATCCCGGCTAGGACGGTAATTTTACTTGCTTTGGTGGATCATGGTGTGTTAATAGTGTTCTGCAGTCGTAAGAGAGTTTATAACAAATGCTCCAAATAAGTAGGCTATTTGCTGGGGTTTGAGCGAAATGTTTTCTTGTCTCTTTAGAATATTAGCCCTGTTTAAGGGAAAAGACATTATTTGATGGCTTTTAGGGCTAAATACAATTTGACTGAGATCGATCGACAAAGGCTGAAAAAACAAAATTTTCAAAAATTAATTAAAAAATTATCGGATTTTTTGGACAAACTGTTTGGGACTGTGATCTACTTAGATACATAGAGATACTATTACTAGAGGGGCCCTATAGGTTAAATTTTGAAACACCGAAAAAGTAACCTGAGCACCTTCGCTTTTAAATATAATCAAATAATCAGTACAAAATTGCAATAACTTTTATACTAAAACGTTAAAAATACAAATCAAAACACAAACAGTATGCGGGAAACCGAAATCAATTTATTAATTATAACCTTAACTCACTCTTGAAGGAGGTCTCAATGAGGTTACACAGAGCCCCTGAGAGCCCCAAAAAGATGTTTCAGGTCTCTCAATGTATTTAGATAGGCTATGCCCCCTCTAGTATATATCTCTATGCTTAGACATATGACTTTTCCACGAAGTTAGTTACTATTTTAGATTTCCTTCTACCTGAGACTAATTATCTTGGATAAGTATGATCTTCTATCGGTTACCTTCGTCAAAGATATGATTTTCGCTTTACTTCTTAATTTTTAATGATAAGTTTAAGTTAAACTGGATTAAGCCCTCGGTTATTTATCGTTTAACTTCGTTTATTTTCGCTTTACCTTTTGTTTTCAAGGATTAATTTAAGTTAAACTTGATTCCGCCTCGGTTACCTTCGTCAAAGATCGTTAATTCTCGGTCTTACGCTTTTCCCCTCGGTAAAAGCGTTTCTCTCATTTAATTACTTTCTAACTTATTAATAACAGATTAAAGAAATTAAAAGGAAAGGAGAGAATCCTTTTAATCTTTTAAATAAAAAGGAAGGAGATTTATAAAAAAATTATTAAGGATAAAGGGTAAAGAAAATTTCGACAGGTGATTCCCGCTACGCTTCCGTGCTGTCTTTTCCCTTGCCTGTTTTCCCACACCTACAAACTTGCTCCTGGCCATCAATCGTACTTTAGATTTGCTAACCAATTCCAAATCTGACTTATTTTCGGTACCAGGTTATTCATCTACTGACGAATTTTGATGCCAGCTTATTCCAGATCTACTAACGTATTTCGATACCAGCGTATTCCAGATCTGCTAACGTATTTCGGTACCTGCTTATTTCAAATCTGAACATTCATTTCAGGTTTACTTTCGTATTCCAGATTTTCTGATGAAAAATCATTTTCCGCCCACCTTTATCACTAAAACAGAAGCCATGCCAAATCACTAACAAGAAAAACTGAAAAAACAGGAAAAATCCTTTAAAGGCTTTCCTGTATTAATCAAAAATAACCTTTTTTCATTTCCCATCCAGATAATACCTTCCTCTCGGGGGATTAGAAGAATTTTCGATTCTTGTTCCAGACATCCATCAAAATAGGAAAACTTTTCTAAACTTTCCTTTAGTTAGAAAAAACCGCTAAAATTCCCTCTTTCTCAATTTAAAAAATACCGATCATTTGAATCTATATATCCCATTTTTTATCTGATTTTTGAGCTATTCATCACTTATCCATGAGTTTAAAATATCTTTTTAGTAAAACTATATTTATTAAATGATTGATAAATGGATACATTATTTAGGCCAACATATAATGCATTTTTATAGAATATTAATGGATCCATTGTTGAGATCAAAATATATTATATGTTTGAAAAAAATCATGGAATCGTTATTTAAATTAAAAAGTTAATGAATATGATTAAAACAAATTAACTGAAAGAAAGTGGTTGCTAAAGATGGAAGATCTAAATTTAGATGCATGATAGATCTTTTAACTGGACATTGTTTGCTGTTGCAACAAACCATCTTTGTATCTTTTGCCTTTTGTTTGCACAATATGTGAATCTATCGATAAAACAGTTCTGCACTTCCATGGAACATATAACAGTCTAAGGTTCAGCATGTTTGGCTCCAAATGTTTATCGGACGAAAACTTTTCTAATGTTTGAACTTGCCCTGGCACCTGGAAACTTCAAAAGCCACTTGTGAAAGAAGATTTATTTTATTTTTATAATACATCATTAATTTTATTTTGTTTTTTTCTCTTTTTATTTTCCTTAGCATTAGTCTTTTCTCATAAATGTTCTTTTTACTTTTATGTATGCAAATATTGTTTCTTTTCTTTTCTTTTAGAAATGTATTTTTATATTACTCTACGTATTAGTATTATTATTATTTGTAACAGTATTTTATTATTATTTATATTTTCTTTTTAATTTTTATATATTTTAACTACATAAATAAATAATATGTGAAACAAATTAGAAAAAATTGTATAATAAAAGAGACTAAGAGCCTCCTGTTTCAAGAATTACCTTTTTTGAGGCTCTGAAGTTAATAATCAAAAATTGTTTAGTGCCTCATTTTTGTAAAACTTTATGACTTATTTATAGTAATGTATGTATAAACAAATAGTGTAATAAATAATAAATAAATAAATCTTTATAGATGGTGGAATATTTGATGATACTGAGCCACCAATGGCAAAGTTAGTATATATAATTAGGATTGTTATACTATATAGTTATAGTTATATTATTATAGGATATAGTTATATTATTAGTTATAGTGAATATTGTACACTTATTAGTTAGCATAGTTACTTAGTATTGTTAGTATAGCGCACTTAATAGTTAGTTCGTATAGTATAGTTAGTTAGTATAGTACACTTAATAGTTAGTTCGTATAGTATAGTTAGTTAGTATAGTACACTTAATAGTTAGTTCGTATAGTAAAGTTAGTTAGTATAGTTCACTTAATAGTTAGTTCGTATTGTATAGTTTGTTAGTATAGTTTTTTTTACCATATCAGTATGGCTCTTTATTTTTCTAAACATGGCATGGCTTCTGTTTTAGCGATAAAGTTCGGTGGAAAATGATTTTTAATCTGTGAAAAATGATAAAATTATGACTTTTTTACTTGTGCACAACAAACTTAAAATATGAGGAATAAAAATTTGCGAGGCGTTATGTTAAATTAAAACTTTTATATTGTGTTTTTAATTTACCTCTTATTTAACAGTAGGAGTTATTTCCCTCTGATAAAATAAACATCTTAGAATTTTAATATTTTCTTAAATTTAAAAGACAAGTAATAAATATAAAAAAATAAATCTTTGATACCGAGTTTAAAAACGTAATTATGCAAGTTGAGACTTAGTGCTTAATATTTTTGTCTTTTTTATTAAATTCTTTTTCTTTATTATTCTAATTTATTTATATTTTTTCTTAATTTAATTGTTTATCTTTTGACTACAATTTACGTTTATGTAATCATGTTAATTTACTTTTACAATGTTTTTTTTCCTGATTTATTGGTTTAAACATGCTTAGAGAGAACTACCAGATAATTAAATAAATCTATCGTGAATGTCTGCCACCATATAAATGTATTTTTGATTTTTTTAAATTACAAGTCAGTGCTTTTAAATTAGTTTGGAGGACAAATATTTTGAAGGGCTTGAGCTTTCAAAAGTTTGTTTGTTTTTTAATATGCATAAAACATTTTAGAATTATATTATTCATTTTTGAATTATCTAACTAGGCGCATTAAACTCAAAAGCATAGGAATATGATTAGCCTTATTTATTCTTAAATTGTCGGATCTTGATGATGTCTATAAGATTTTGCCTTCTAGAAAACTCAATAAAAGGAGGCATTGATTTTATATCTTAAAACATTTTGTTTTAATCACTGTCGACGTCTTCAGATTATGGCTCATGATAATTTTCATGATGACATCAGAACATCATTGCGGCCTTGTTCTCAACATTGCCACAACGTTGAATCTTTAAACAAAATCTTAAATTTAAATAATTAAACTTTTGTTTTATGTAGAATGTAAGGCTACTTTTATTGAGCAATTTAATATACAATTCTGTAAAGAAGAAATGCGAGTATATAAAACTAGTAGAGCCTACCACCTAGAAAACCCGGTTTCGATCCTGGTTGGGTCCTTAAAAAATTGTATGCGAGGCATATAAATTTCTTAAATTGCTGTCCTTAAAAACCGATTAAGTGGTATTGAGCCTGTGCGATAGACACAGTTTAAATTGCACAATTGTGAATGCTTTAATAAATAAAAAATATATAAATAGATAATAAATCTAACCACTTAGAAGATCAATTGACTTAGATTGATATAAATATCTAACGATTGACAATTCTACTATTATTTCTATTCCAATTGGTAGAATTGATATAATCAGACTTGGGTGCTTTGATTTCAAACCATAATGCGCTGATGGCGTGATTTGGTGTAGTTAGTCTGGATTTTCTGTATTGAATTAGTGAGACCCCCCCCCCAGGGGGGGGGTTGTTTACCTCGTAATATAAATAATAATCGAATCGATAATTAGGATTAATTACACTGTCAATGTTTTGAAATATATGCCACATTGTGGTCTTATTTTTAGAGTGGTTATAAAATATAAGATAATGTGGTTTATACTTACCTTTTAACAAGTTTTAACTGGATTAATAGGGGAAATTACAACCAATATGAGTTTATTTGTTAAGCTCTCTAATCTACTTTTAATTCCTGGCCTATGCTTTTAGCGAATTGCTTTTGGGAATAATTCGCTAATGGGATAGGCGTCATGGCGGAAGTCGAATTTTAATTTTACTCTTTCACGATCACATGATCTATATAATTCGTGTACCATATTTGGAACCTACATTAAATGAGAATTGGGAGACTTAAGGATACACTAGATTTGAGTGGATCGTTAACTTAGACTGTCAATTATTGCCGACATTAAATCGCTCATGGCCTCATTCATTCTAATCTTAGCCCAGAATTTATTAATCTAGTTCTTTAAGATTTTCTAACTCATGGTATTTTATTACAATAAAATATACAATATATCTTAAAATATCTTAAAATTTTGAAATATCTCTAAAACCTCATAAAAATACTAAGACCTTTAGAAAAGTTTAAAATTAAATTTAAAGTCCTCTTAGTGGGAGCTTTTTACTTTCCTAAGTTTATGACCCTTAGTGAAGTATTGCCCTTAAAATTTATTATTTCTACGGCAGGCTTAGTTTTTTTATTACAATTAGGTTTAGGGTTAACTTTTTTATGAGTTATCTTTTAAGTTTATTATTAAAAACTTTATAAAATAATTTATTTATTTATATCCCTTCGTTATATTTTGTACCTATTGCAGTCGCTAGAATTTGGTCTTGATATTTTGATTAAATTCCTCTTAGTAATAAATATTATTTTTTATTTATATTTAAGAGTAAGTCTAAAAGAATTAATAAACATACTAATTTTGCCGAGCTCTCGATATGATTCTATCTATTTCAAGGCTTAAAATAATAAAATAACAACCATAGCAACTAGAGTAAAACACGCAAAAAATCGTTAAAACATAAAAGGTCTTTGTTGATAAGATACATAAATTCTAAATAAAGATCTACAATCAAAAGTTTCCTAATTGGGGCAAAGCCCTTTTAGTTTTGCTTTGCCATAACATTCAATCGCCTAATAACGCAATATTCAATATTAAAATTCTAAAGTCATAGAATTCGAACCTCACTATAAAAATTTAATTTAAACTAAGAAAAGTTATTATAAAAAAAATAACATACAGCACAATGCTTTTAAGCATTACATTGAAAAGTAGAAGTTGCTAGACGTAACAGTATTATTTGTTAAGCTTTGCTAAATTTCGACTTTCTGCACCTGCATCTAAAATTTGAAAGAGGGTATTGAAAGCATAATCAATAGTGAAACTATTTTATAGTTATGCTAATCTTGTAATTGTAGCTCTCTTTCCAGTAAAAAATGACATGTCTTCTCCTTTGTTTAGTCCAGAATTCGCTGAATTCAACAAGTGAGACTATAAAGGAAAGCTATGACTGCTTGGACATAGGTTGCTTGTTAAAGTGTTCGACATTATAGAGTGTAGAATAGACCTCTACAGAATTTTATTGTGTTTGACTGTTCTTAATAATTCAACTATCTCTGAACTGTTTATAAATATGTAACTAATGTTGCTTTTTTTTCTTTCTTTTCCAGATTGGATTTCCGTCCGGAAGAAGGTCGCTATGACTTGCACATTTCCAACGTATCGTACACGCGTGACGATGGTAAATTCGAATGTCGTCTCAAGATGTCCGGTTCCGGTAAGGATATACACTCTCAGAGTTACCGCGTCACCGTTCTTACGCCACCTGGTGCTCCTAAAGTTGATCCCGGTCCGAATCCAACTGCAACCGAGGGAAAACCGTTTGAAATTTCATGTACTTCTAAAGGAGGAAGTCCGGACCCACTTGTGAGGTATGTATCATTTATTTTTATTTATTATCAGGACCTGGGCCTGTTGTTTCTGTTGATACTACTGGGGACAGTTGGACCTGTTGTAATAAAAATATCTTACAGCGGGTTTGTGCCATAAATATACAGTATTGTACGTACCACCATGTGTGTGTTCAAATGGGGACTGGGCCTAATATCCCATTTTGTTTACACAGATATAATAAGCCCCTATGATATACTGTACCATACAACCGATAAGACGGACCCAAATAAAAGGAAAAAATAAAGGGTTATATACATATTCTTGATCAGTGAGATCTTTAAAAGAACGGTTTTCCCTCTTCATGACTTCAACTAATTTTTCCTTTGAAAAGTTGCTAAAACCCTGGCTTTTTATAACAACTTGTTGGTAACTGCATATGCATGACTTTGTCTTATACTAATTATAAAGACAAAGGTGTATTAAATAAAGTCTTGTGTAGGATCAGTTATTTTTCTTTTGTTAGGTCATTGTTAACGATGGTTTTATTGTACTTTTTTTCTTGATGATGATCTAAGGTTTCGGTTTTCATTTCGATACTAATGGTTACTACGTATACAATGTGTTTCTCTACCTGGCTTGCTATCTGACCGATTTTAGATCATTATCGTATTGTTAACTTTGTAAAGATGCTTTTTATATATTTCATTTCCTTTTGTTTTGGATGTTTTTTGCTCTGGTTGGGATCCATTTTGAATAGTGTTAAATTACATATAGGTTTTCTATTAGCAATATGTTGGCCCATGAAATAATACAATGCTTTTAAGTGGTTAATGAAACGTGGTAACATTTTTTGTTGTATTATGTATATATATATATATATATATATATATATATATTATATATATATATATATATATATTATATATATATATATATATATATATATATATATATATATATATTATATATATATATATATATATATATATATTATATATATATATATTATATATATATATAAAATTATCAAAATTTCATATATATAAAAATGTGTGTGTATACGAAGTTGTAATTGTAAGACTTTGAATGAGTGTGTAAAATGCTGTGCAGGTGCCGGTTTTGGAATAACGACTGTAGTTATAATTAAATTATAATCTATGATATATTCGCCAATTTTTTAAACGAAATCCTGGAAAATTTAAATAAAAAAAAATTGACGCTATTGCTTTGGTTTTAAAGCATTTACCGGGAACTTAAGCAATAATTTGATTGTTGGGCGAGCATGCATGCATCTTAATGAAAATTTGACTGGGTTTGGACCTCTGCGCCAGAATATTTTATTCTGAGAAGGAGCGGTTAAGGTCTGTCCTCAAGTCTGTCAGTTTCAGGTAGTCTGAGTCCAAAGTGATGAGGATGATCGTAGTGAATCCCATGTGCTGAGGAAAAGTTTCGATTTATCTCGTACCCGATAATTTTTAATTATTTTTTATCACTTTATAATTTTTTTATTTCGTAAGTAAAGTTTTTCTTCCTGTAATGATATTATTCCAAGTTCAGACGTAAGCACTCGTTGAAAGACTACAAGCTCTTATAATCTTAAATGCCAAGTTAATTAAAGCGAAAGTAATCATGTAAAAAAACACAAAAAAAAACAAAATCAAAAACTCTACAGAGTCAATTACTAAAATTAAAACAGCTCTTGTTAGACGTATTAATTTAATGACATAAATGTGAAAACAACAAGAGAATTTTCTCTGCATGAAAAACAACTCGAATGAAAAATTAAATTACTTAAAACAATACTAATTTTAAGAGCACAATGAAAAGCGAAATGTTTACTTCATTTTGAATGAAAAATTTAATCTTCCTCTTCTCCTTTTTTTTTCCTTCATCTTAATTTACTAAATTGAAAAATTACGACCAAGGAGGGCAAAGAAGTAAGTAATTCATTAAAAAAAATAACAAGAAAAAGAAAAATTTAAGATTTTATAAGAGCCTACTAAAGTGAAATAAATGGTGTAGTTGGAAAAGATATATAGGGTTGGAAAAAAAGAATAAAAAAAGATGGCGGCTGTGAAATGGAAAGAGAAACAGAATTTTTTCTTTTTTTAAATTTCATTCTTATTTCGTTTTTATACTGTTTTTTCTCTCTTTTAAACTTCTTGTTTTGCTCAGTACAGTATATTGCTTTTCTAATAAGGTTAAAATAAAAATATATAGACAAGGAAAAACATGATAAAATAGTACAGGCATTTTATATAAAGCGTTTAAAATAAAGAAGAAAAATAATAGTATAAAATAAAAATATAAATAAAACAGTATTGAAGCAAATGTTTTTACAACTGATAAACATTTATTGCCGAGTATTGCCGAGGGATACTCATGTTTATGTACTTAGAGGGAAAAATCTGAATTTCACTTGCTTACTTCCCTTGATTAAAATTTTCCAAACCCCCTTACAACTTTAACTTATACTCCCCTCTATTTCTCTCTTTCATGTTTTTCCTTATTCCGGTAATTTTTTTGTATCAGATTTTCTTTTTGTTATATCTACTTTAAATCTTATTATATATTTAAGTTTATATTTACCATAAATTTAAGTTTAAATTTAAGTTTAAATTTAAAATAAATTTATGTTTAAATTTAACATAAATTTAAGTTTAAATGTAACTCTATTAAATTTAAGTTGATGTCAATTAAGTCCCTCCCTCTTTAAAGTAATGTTGTATTTATTGACTGTCAGAAAAACTTGTCGAAATGGTTTGTCTTTTTTCATTTAATATTGATCCAAATGTACTTATCACACTTTTTGGATACCAATTTTAATTAATTTAGAGTGTTAATTAAAGGTCAACATTTTTGAAAGGTTGCCAAATTTCCAGACCAGTCCGTTATTCAACTCCCTTACGCTATACAAACTCATCCCCCTCCAGTTTTAATTAAATTATGTCATGTTTTTTGCTTAATTTTCACAATTTAACTTAATCATTCTTTTGATATCAAGTAAACAATGATTTTTTATTAAATACACTTTGAAAAGACTTTTGAAATTGATAGATATCAATGTTTTTTCTGGTAATTTCTTTGGAATTACTCTCTCTATGCTAGCATTGTTCTATATTAAGTTAAAACCTTACAAGTTTTATAACCTTATAGTTTTATAACATTTGCTCAAAATATAACTTTTGAATACAACGTCTTAACTTAATCTGAAAGTTTGCTCTCTAATTTAGGAGTCTAACTGAAGTTTAATTTTGTGGTTTAATTTAGAGGAGCGATTAATGGCCTTTTGACTAAACTGACGTAGGCATTGCTCAGAATTACGATTATGCGCGAAGCAAGTGTTTACAATTTTCGCAGATTTTTAAACTCGGTCGGGCTCTAACATTGTGAACACTAGGTATAGGAAAGCAACAATAACACACTCGCTCTCACCTGTTGCTGCAATACCTGTTGAAAAGTAATTCAATATTCATCGAGGATAAAATTACATTTTTACGTAACCCTTCTTCTTTTGTTGTGTTTTTATTATTATTATTACTCACCACAACCCTATCATGTGTCATATTAGTTTTTATATCCTCTGAACATTGTTGTAATTTTAATATTTAACAGTTTCATAGAAAAGAATCTCTCTTATTTCTACATAAAATCAATCATCGTAGTCTTTACTGAATAAATATTTTTAACATTTTGCTCTGATGATGACTTCCTTATTATTTTCTTATTACAGTGCCTATTAGTTTCTAATTTTTATTATTTGTTTCGTTATTATTATCAGTATTATTTTAACAGTACTTCAGATTTTTGTTTTTGTTGATTATTTATTTTTGTTATTAGTTATTTTTGTTTATTAGCTATTTTGTTCATTATTATTTTGTTTATTAGTTATTTTTGTTTATTAGCTATTTTTGTTCATTATTATTTTTGTTTATTAGTTATTTTTGTTTTTGTTTATTAGTTTAAGACGAATGAAATATTACAATTTTAGAGCTTACTGCCAACTTAATAAAGCTTTAAAAACATAACCAATGAAAACAATTTTTTTTAATTTTTATAAATAAAACTTAATTAAAGCCTTTAAATCATTCGAGTTTAACGCAATTACTTCTAATAGCTCTTAATTTTCATTTATTAAATGGGTAATATCATTTTAAAAACTGTTATTGCGTGGTTAATGAAATACGCGAGGTAATAATTTTTTGTGGCTTTAATAACTTTGTACAATAGAAAAGAAAGGGACACAGTTGGCAATCCTGTGGTACTCCCTATACGCTTTATTATAGGTTTATACTAAAGGGTATTGTGATAAAGTCGTTTTTAATGTGGGATTTGAATGTTCGGCTTGCAATGTCACGTGAGTTGTTAGACTGTGCTAAACGTCATTTTAAAACATTTTATTCTTAATTCTGAATCTAATTTATTAAACATTAAACCTGCAATCCAAATGAGTGATTTGGTGTGGCGCGGTACTCTTAGTTTTGAATTAAATGAAAATATGTCAAGTTTTTTTCATTTTTTGTATGTTAATTGTTAAAAAATAAATTAAAAAATTACTTTTATCTGCGATTAAAAAATTATCTAAGATTCGGTACATGTTAGCTATCATGCACCGAAAATACCTTTTTATATTATTTTTATTATTCAACAAAAATTTAAATAAAATATATTTAATTTATATTATATATATTTTCACTTATATTATTCTTACTTATTTTTGTGCTAAAGACCAGCTCATTATTAAAACTCTCTTCTTAATTTGTTCCATTCTTAATTTTAAATCCCTCGACCACTAAAACGAGCGGTTTTTTGTGAAAATTTTAAGTGCAGATATTTGATTGAACAATTTTAATGTATTCATTCCCTGCCAAATTTCTAAACATTAGGATGAATTTGGTTACGCCATTTAATACTTTTATCATAATTTGAATTTTATGACGTCACTTTAAACCCTAAAAACAACCTTTCGTATCCAAACTCCATATGAACTATTCTCTTTACCGACTGCGCCATTAAAAGTAAATTTTATATCTATTGACAATATATTGAGTCTGGGAATAAACTGTGACTGTTATTACATTCAAAATAACTTATCCCACCTCATGCATTACCGCACCCCCCCCCCCCCTCCGCAACATCGAATATTTACTAGATGATAGTTCTCGAATATTCGCTTTATAGCTTTCTATCTAATAACCTATTTTATAAAAGCAACTAAACTGCCTCTTTTTTCTATTAAAAAAATACACGTAAATGTTTTTTCTTTTTACAAAATTATATTCATGGAGAGCTTTTCATCCGACATTTTTCTTTCATCTAGTATCTGTATTTTACAGGCTTTAAGAGGAAAAATGTTTACCTTGTATCAGACTTGGAGTACATTTTTTGTGGAAAATTTTATTTATTTATCTCATTTTTCGATAAATTGAATAATAAAAGCGTTTTACTTCCTCATTTCAAAATAAATAGGAAGTATTGTTCACATCCTGCTTAATGGATCTTAATTTTTTTTATCATATCCATGATTCTGCAGCAATGTAAAATAACTTAATAGTAAATTTCTTGTTAAAAATTACTTTTCAAAAAAATGTTTTTTAAATACTTATGTACAAAATACAAAACGCTTAATTAAGCCCTTCGTTTTAGTTCTAAAATAGGAATAGGAAGTCGGATTCATCAGAAGAGTTTTATTTTGTTGTTAATGTAAATAATTTAATTGTTATTATTAATTACAAATTAATAAATTGTAAAATTATTGTAAATGTAAGAGAAAACTGTGCAGTTACATAATTTATGGAATGAATATAGGCTTTGAATACTCAAAGCCTTATTTGCTTAATATTAGCTTTGTTTGATTACTTTAAGCCTAATTTGATAACATATTGAGTTTTTGATCTCTCTAAGCCTAATTCGATAACAACCAGCCTAATTTAGCTATTTGTTGTCTACTTTGATTGTTAATAAGCCTTATTAGATATTATTTTAAATCGCACCTGTCTTATTTATTATAAAATTAGTTCCAGAAGGTTCGCCTTAATAAGGGCTCATGATAAGACCAATTATATGTGTGGTCTAATTAAGACCTACAACCTTATTATAAAAATAAATAAATAAAAAACCAAATAACCATATTAGATTTCACATTTCAAAGTATTGTTTTGACTAGAACAAAGTACCCTATATGTCGTCTCGAAAATTTCAAGCGTACCTTATTTTTCGTTGGTTTTTCGAAATCACCTGCTCTCTAAACAATAGAAAGGTTTATTTTTTGAAAGTTCATGAACGTAGCCTGTGGGCATCATGATATCCTAACCTGCTGGTTTATTTCCTTTCTTTTCAGGTACTTATACCTGACGTTTTTTGTTCGAGATCTAGGCTATATAACGCCTTGAGTACTAATTTTGTTTTATTTAACACTCTTATAGAAACGAGAACACCTTTATTGTGCTCAACACCTTTATTTTTATCAGCTTTTGTTTTTTTTTTAACTTTTTACACCTAATGAGGAAGTTCATTTCTTATTCTGAAGTTTATAAGTTTTCGTGATAAAAAGATGTTTTTTAAAAAGGGTTGAATATTTTTTGCAAGTTTTCCTTATATAAAAGGTTTAGTAAATATGCATGAAAAGTAATGATTGGCTGTAGATCATTTGATAAGATTAGCTTGTATTGTCTGCCTTGTTAGATGTGGATTAGTTGATGCTATAAGACTATCCTCAGTAAATAGGGTGAAACCTTCTCTGAAATAGAATTATCTCGGGCTCAATTTTATTGAAATTTTAATGTAAAAGGGTACTTTTCGTAGGAATACGTTTTTTAGCGACATTTCATTACGAAATGATGCTTATAAGGTTGTCAGGTTGTCCAGAAATTGTGGAAATGGAGGGATGAGTTAGAGGAGCGATTCAGTATGGCTCTCAATTCCAAAATATTTATTGAACTAAGTTTATGTTATAATATATATATATATATATATATATATATATTATATATATATATATATATATATATATATTATATAAATAGAAATAAATATTATATGTATGCGTGTACACATATGAGTGTATTGTATACCCTTACGAATTTCGTACAATAACTTTCTCGAATCAAACAAAACTTGGCACACGAGGAGATGTCAGGAAGGTTACGAGGCCCGCATGATGTGAATTCGATGAATACATGGTAATTCGCTAATTGGCATAATACATGGAAGATTCGTTAAATGCAATCACCGATGCTCAGGGTTGTGAGATTGTTCGGGGATGAGTAAAGGGATCGATTCCGATGGATACAACACAGATATATATTATATATATATATATATATATATTATATATATATATTATATATATATATATATATTATTATATATATATAATATAATATCTTAAGTATTTTCTCCCCTCCTTCCCTACATTGAATTTTTAATTTCGGGTTAAGCCGAACCGATCCATTAATATCGAACAGAAAGAAATGACAAAAGGTAATTCTTTAATTGGTTCTTTAAATGGCTATAAAAAATATTCTCTTTTATTATAACCTCAACCCTTACCAAAAAATTTCTAAAAAAACAATTTTAAACCATAAATTACATTAATATATATAAAAAATTTTCTTAGGAATTGCAAATTTGTTTCTTTAGATTTGCTCGAATTTAACTTCCCTTTACTCGAGGGTCTAACAAGTTTTTTTTAATACCTTTTAATCATAAAAAGTTTCAGTATTAAACTTTTCTGAGCCCTCTATTTATTTTCACAAAGGTTTATTCCTTAATTTAACTTCTTAAAGCCTTAAAGATTGTCTCATATATTTATATATGTTCTTTAATTAAAATAATAAAAATATATTTCTGCATTTGTCTTCTTATTTATTTTGTCTTAAATTATAAGTATTTTAAAATTTAATTATTATTTATAATTTTTTTTCTATTAGCGTATAATAGCTTCTTTTCAATAAGTAAGAAAACCGTTTCCTTAGCTGAACTAATTTTTTTCTAGCTGACCTCTGTGAATCAAAATTGAAAAAATTTGTTGCAACACTTTTTGTGATTTCGTGCTGAGGTGAAAGTAAAATTGTAATAAAGTTTTAGTTATTGCTCAATATTGTTTTTAAGTTTTAGGCAAAATTGAAAGTAAAATTATTGGAATAAAAGCTTCAAGATTTTTTGTTCTTAGTTAAAGCTACTTTAATAAGTTTTGAAATAATTAATTGAATTATTGAAAATAAGTTTGATTTTAAAAAAACCCAACCAGTCATTAGGTAATTAGTCATCTCTAAGTATTTATAAAATCGGGTACGGCGTTCCTCGGAACTTTTCCTCATCCTATTGTCGTGCTCATTCTTACCACATCTGAAATATCCCATATATTAAAATATCCCATAAAATATCCCATCGTTACATCTGAAACATTTGACTTCCTTTATCTAAAAGCCATCAATTCAGATTTTTAAATATTATTTGTATTATTCATAAAACAAATTAATATTCGTATCATAAATGATTTTAATTTTTAATAGCTTAATTTTTTTATAGTTACCAAAACATACTAAGGTGCAATATGAAGTGAGTCTGTAAAATTGTATTTTTCATTTTATATTTTATATTTGTTACAACTTGATGATGACTAATTTTTAGTCGAAAGCTTAGTTATTATTATATATTAAAAAATAAAAGGACTTTTTGTGTAACTAATCTGTGTTTTTTATTTATATATTGTTTTACAAGTCCACGAATAAGAAACTTATTATAAATGATTTTATTAACAAAAAGAATTTATTTTAAAACTATTGTAACTAATTTTTCTCACCCCTTTTAAAGACCAAAATCACTATAAATTCTTTGAACCACTGACCCAATTTTTAAATAAAAGCTTTATTCACGTTAAAACAGTATTAATATCTTTAAAAAAGAAACAGTAAAAAACAATTTTTCTTTTCGAGGTTTTCCTCAGTAAAAATTATGATATAATACATTAAATATATCTGAGGTTTCTTTTGTTGAATTAAAGCTGAGAGCTTGGAAAAAAGCTTTTTGTGCAAGTCTTGTGCTTGGTGTTTTAACCTTGCATAATAACTTGTTTTTTGTGTTTTTTTCTTTTTTTTTGTTGGTTTATTCTCTCGGCAAATTAGCTTCTCTTGTATAAATTTGTATTATAATTAATGTGGTTGAAAGAAAGAGAAGAATAAAAGTGAATTTCATACACATTAGTACTTTAATTCTTGGGAATTACCTAACTTGGTAATTTTTTATACCTTAAGCGTACAGTATGGAGGAACTTTATTTTTTTGGACTGTTGGAAACACTGATTATTGTATACATTTTTCGATATAATGTTATTATTGTTATTTTTCAAGGGTCTTTTTTTTTTTGTAAAATATGTATAATATGTAGGTTTGGGTATGTAACGCAAATTAAGGGAAAAAGTATTGATACAAAATTCAAAGTGTTCATTTTTGAATTCACTTGGTATTCATAGTATGAATTGACCATAGATCATTGAGCTTTCTATTTCGCGTTTTTAAGATTTTATGTATGACGCCTTCAGTGATTTAGGATATTTTTTAACGAAGAGTAAAATAAAACTTTATTTTATGAGGATATTTCAAATTTCTACGCCAAATTTTTTAAAGCTAAAATGTATTGCCTATATATGCTATTATGTATAGGCAAATATAGATTTAAACATATAAGGATATAAGTACAACAATACAATTCCTGTATTAATATTACATTAATTTCCAAATCTACAAATCTAATACCTGGATTTTTACTAAACTCTGTTGACTTCCGTGGTTATCATGAAGATTTAGGTTACGTTCCGGTGGTTACCGCTTCTATTTTGATGATAAATCCGACCTGCTCTATGAAACTGATATCAGTTAAGTTTTGTGAAGCATTTTGTTCCGGTCACCACCGGAAGACCTAAATCTGCAGGATTTTTACTCTTAGTAAACCCCCTCACTTTTTAGGGATTTTTAATTTTCAACTCACTGACCATAAAAATAAAAGGAATTTTATACTACCCCTCCCTTAAAAAGTCTGTACTTTATCGATTTATGCACACTCATATTTTACCATCTTCAACATCCCGCCTACCCTTTTCAAAAAATGGAAAATCTAGTTAAGTGAATTTTGACTAAAGGTCTTGCATTAGTGGGATATGTGGAAAACAGGCTTTTATCCTCCAATATCTTAACCATAACGGTATTTCATGCATATTACACGCTTTCCCTAGATTTTTCTTCAAGTTGTTTATTTTCTTCCCCTCTTCTCTTTACTTGCATTAAATTTTCTTTAAGTCCCTAGGGAGGTAAAAAGATTTTATATCCCTCTTTAGTTTCCTTCTTTTTAACGTCAAAATCATCTCATTATTATGATTTTATATATTTGCATTTCATACTCTTATTTTATCTTAAAGAATTATCTTGAAGAAAAGTTGATTAAAATGTCACTTTTTAAAACTTTTTAATTTTGTTAACTTTGTTAAAACTATTAAAAATTTTCTTTTATCTCCCAAGAGTATTTTATAAAAGATATCTTTTATTTTTGACCAGGAAAGGATTTATAGCCTTGAAGTAATATTGTTAAGAGAATTTTACGTCAGGCTTATCATGATTTGACTATTCATATTCCATCATTGGTAGTGTCGACCAATGAAATTATTTGTAGTTTACACAATCAAAAAAATAAACTATGAGGCAGGCCTTATAGTAAGGGTTGCTATGCTCTCAGCGTACTTATTAATCTAAACGACATTTTTGTGAATAATAGTACAAATTAGATCAATATTCCCGACTTGCTATACTATCTTAATTTTGTACCATGTGACGTCACGGTAATTCTTATAACTGCAAAATTTAACTTCCTTTACCCACTACCCTTGTTTCCTATTTAATTTTATAAAATATCGTTTTTTTTCTAAAAAATTGATAGTAAAATTGTTTACCTTCACCATGCTATAAGAGTTAAAGTTTTGTGACCGCATTTAAAAGATTTTTTTTATATTTTTTCCTTCTTATATCTTATCGTTGTTATGACAATTTTTCTAATATAAGAAAGCTTAAAAAATCGAAGTCTATAAAACATAATATTAACGAGTGGAAGTGTGATGATAAGGCAGGCAATATTAACTCTTTTCGTACCAGAAACAAATTTGGTACGAAGATCTGCATGCCGAGACAATATCCTTTAAAATATGTGCTACCGTGATTTACTTTACATTTCATGCCAAAGCTTTCAGTTCATGCTTAATAACTTAAAGAATTGTTAAGCAGGGAATACCCAAGTGTAGTTTTTGTACCAAGTTTGAGTTAAAAATATTGATCCGTTCTGTAGATAGAGTGTTTATAAGATTTGAGTACCTGGATGAGTGACCGCTAGGAACAAAATAGATATTCTTTTTTTTACGCTTAAACCGTAGGGTCATTTTAGCGTTTTCCCACTCAAATCTCACTCAACTAATCAACCCCTGAGTTTGTACACATCCAATCATCTAGGAAGCACACCCTCCGTACATGGTGGCGCTTATGACTAGTTCACAGTGTGGTCTGTTTTATCTAGCCAACCAGACTCTATCCAAACTCACTATTTTGGCACAGTGCCCACGACTAGTTCATCTAGACCAGCTAGACTCTGGCTAGGCTCAACGCTTGTTGATATTCTTATTGTTTAAGGATTAACAAAGGGAATCCGTAGACGTACTGCAATATTAAATTAGATGAGACCGAAGTATTTAAAATGAGTAGAGATTCGGAAATGGCGAGGAAAAATTACTCGCCTATGTACTTCGTACCCGACTTTTTATTTTCGGTTTCATTCCGGGAAATTATGACCAAAATTTAGGTCATAATAGAAGTTCGACTTGAAATATAAATTCCGTCCTGGAACATAAGTCGAAGCGGACATAAATTATGCTAAAAAAATCAGAAAAAAGTAATGTTTAGAAAAAAATATTCCCCTCTGATTTTCAATACAAGCTTATTTCTTTAAGTATTTCAAGTCCTAAGTAGGCTTGTTATTCCCTAATTGGTTGGGAAAACTTATTTTGTTGAATTTTAATACCGCTCTATTTTTAACTTTCATCTATTAGCTCGTAATAAGCTGAGAAGAGATTTAATATTCGTTTCTACCTCTATTAATTAAATTATCAAGTGTTCTTTAAACCTAGAATGTAAAGTTTCTATTATATCTTTGTTTACCATTATTATATATACGATTTCTTACCATATTTCTATAATATGCGATTACCTTTTATAATTTTCCCCTTATTATTTTTAGTTTTCCTTATTCTTTTTATTTTACCCATTATTTATTTTCTTTTTGTCTCATTTTTTTCTTTTGTAATCTAACTCCTTTTCCTCATAAGCTCTTTATTTTCTGCACCAAATTCTTTTTCTTTACATCCCATTTTTGTCTCTCTTTTCATAATTCCTTTTCTTCATAACTTATTGTTATCTTTCTTCTCCATGTTCTCATTCTTTTCCATCAAATCCCATTTTGATGTTTGATTTCCTCTTTATTTACAACTAAAGAAATTTGCACTTTCCTTTACTCCACTCCTTGTCTTTATAAGTTATTTTAATTTTTTCTTCACCTCTTCATTTTCTTCATAACTTATTTATTTTTCCTTACCGTATTTCTTTTCTTTAAATTCCAGTTTAATTTTTACCAAACCTCTATTTTCCTTCAAAACCTATTTTTTTCTTTTATTTTCCCATAACCCATTTCCAGTTTTTCTTACTTTCATATTTATTTCTGTTATCCCATATTTATTAGCTTTATTAACTTATCTAATTTAATGTTTTTACCTTATTTTTATTTTACTTACCTCATACCATTCATTCCCTTCACATTCTAATTCTCTCTTCCCCATCCTTAACTTAACACAGTTTCCTTTAAAGGAAAACTTAACGAAATGAAAAGGTAACGCCAATCAATTCTCTTTCGTATCAATCAGTCCCCCATTCATTTCAATCAGGTTCCTATTTTCTTACCTGACAAAGTACCAATTTAAAATCAATCAAAGTTTTATTCCTCAGTCAATTAATTTTTCTTAAGAGCCTAATTTCCTAAACCATATTCAAAAGATCATGTTTATCAAAATTTTCTTGAAAAATTACTTTTATTTTTTTTTCTTATTCGTTCATTTATATTTTTTTTATTTCTTACTAAACTTTATTTCTTTTGATTTGATGAAAAGGCTAATCAGTGATTTTTCCGATCCCACTTTTCTCTCTGTTTCCTCATTTCCCTCGCTTCCCCTTCTGTTATCCTTTTCTTTTTTAGTTTCTCAATTCAACCCTTTCATTAAAGGGGGTTCAACTCCATTTTTTTGATGCTTCTTTTTATCCTGAAATTTTTAAAATTGTATGCCTCAATTTGTGTATCCTTTTTAAATAAATTCCGGAAGTTAAAAATTTTAAAATTTAATAAAAATCCCTCTTATTTCTTTTTTCTCAATTTTTTTAACTCTTTTTACAATGTTCCTTTGAATGGACTTAATTTATATCTCTTGAACTTGTATAAGTCTAATGAAGTCCTTACTTAAATATGCGCAGATTTAAGATTAGATTAAATATATAATCCGCTTTGCTAAAAAATACATAAAATCAAAGATATAATCCACTATTCTATGGAAATGCCTTTGTTGACGTAATATTAATACATTGGTGCACTCTAGGAGAACTTGTAGGTACTATTTAGTAAATTCAAACTAAATATAAGATAAAATATTTGCAATCTGTTGTTTTGATTCCTAACCACTGGCACTGAGCATATCTACTTTCTGGAATATCTTGATTCAAAATGTGGAACCTGTATAACTTAATTCTATCTTTGTTTTTTCTTATCTATTTTTATCTTACAACTAATCTTCGCATACATTTCTTCAAAATGATTAGTAATTCATCATGAAACTTACTCATTATTCATTGAGGGTTCTAGATGGGAGCTCAACCCCTGGTTTAAAATCAATCATATTTGGTGTATCGACTAAATCTAATTAATGATAATCATATTTATTGCCTCTATAAAATTTGTATTAATTAAGTTTACACTAATGCAATTAAAAGTGAAATCCCTCAGTGAGTGATAAGACACCTAGAGCGACTCTGTTTCTATAGTTTTTTAAAAAAATAAACATGTTTTCATTACTAATACAAATGTAGAACAAAGTAATAAATTTGTATTGTAATTAGTTAATTTATAATAAATACAATAAAATAAAATTTATTTGTATTTATGTGTAGGTATTTTTATAACTTAAATAAAAAGTGATAAAATCATTTACATTCTGTTTATTGTTCTTAGACTACTACGATGTTTTGTGCTACATTTGTTTGATTTGTTCTGTACAGGTGGTTCAGACAAGGGCACCCAGAACCGATAGATACGGCAGTGAAAACCACCAATGACTACGGAGTTACGTCCTCTCTAACACTGAAACCTACTAAAGAAGATGATGGTGTGTCATACCGGTGTGCTGTGTGGAACAGAGCCATGCCTGCAGGAGCTAAACTTGAAACTACTTTGACCCTTAACGTTAACTGTGAGTACTAGATCTTTGTTTACTTGGTATTATAAGATTCTGACACAAAAACCACTGCCTCTTTGATTAAACGACGTTATTGAGCATGTAATCAACAGGTAGTGATTTTTACATCTGATTAAATCACCTGTTATGTTGTATCACCATTCTTGTGGCACGGTTTGAAACGATTTATTTACAGAAATAAAATGTGGTTAATTGACAGTCCACAAAAAAGTGTAAAATGGAATTTGATTGGTCCAACATGGCTCTGTCTCTTAAAATCATCAAAATTAACCTGTTGAAAGCTTGCCCTCTCTTATTATTGTGGACTGTCAACTAATCATAACTGCAGTCATAAAAACCACTGATTTTAAATTTGTAAAATATGATAACTTGAAGAGCATTGAAATCTTTATTAAGAAATCTAGGGTCAGGGGGTGGATTTATTAATTAAATGAATATAACGTAATTTCAAGTTTCAAATTTATTCGTATTTTTTTAAAAAAACCTTATAAATATATAATAATTTTAGCCTAGATCTTTGAAATTATTTTAACCTTTTTAGTAGTTAACATTTTATAGCTAATTTAAATTTTTTTAGAAGTTAACGAAGAATTTTAGAAGTTATTCTGACCCCTCGGACTCTGAGAAGCCGTCCGACCGGTTTTTAATTTCGGTCCAGCCGAGTTTTTTTTCCTATGCTGTTCTAAAATGTCTTGCGTTATTTTTAACTTAAGGCAAGTCTAAAACGTTTATATTATTTTTTATATTAAGGATTGAAACTTCTCTCCAGCAAAGATAACTTGAGGCATAACTACAGTCAGCCTATACAAGTCATCAAATATAAGTTGAAATAAAGGAGCAGACAGTAAAATTATATAAGGGGAAGTAGAATAGTGGAGTAGAGAATAAGTAAACGTCCTGAAACGACGACTCGGCTTCGCCTCAAGACTTAACATAAATGTTTCCCTCGGCTTTCGCCTTAGGGATTAGCTTTATACCTCTGGAAACTATGTCTAATTTTACTCCCTTCGTGAGTAAATAGTAGATAATGTATCTAGGCTTTCAAATGAGATTTTATTGCTACGGAAATTCGTTACTATGCAATGATTGCTTATACTATTTTTTTGAAGGCGTTGTCAATAATATATATATATATATATATATATATATATATATATATATATTATATATATATATATATATATATATATATATATATATATATATATATATATATATATATATATATATCAATTAGCGTAGTGGCTGTAAAAAATTACAATCCGTGGACGTAAAGTAAATGTTTATTGAATTAGCGATAAAATCGTTCTTTACTAACTTATTTAATTACTATTTATTTGACTTTGGTTAGGCTGTTATTTCAACGTTTTATTTGTTACTTTTATCTGAGATTTCGCATATTTTGCCTTTTTCATGCGTTTTTGTTGTTAGTTTTCACAGTTATCAATTTGCTTATATGTCTAATGTGGGATAGTCCGTTAGGAATACAAGAGTCTGGAAAGAAAGTTCTCATTCTGGCTCATAAAAGAAGGTTGTAATAAGAAAAAAAATAACTTCCCAATGATTATAAAATAAACAGGGAAGTCAAGTTTGAAGAATAAGTGTGTGTAAATAATACACACACTCTCGGAAGAAATGAGGTTGAGCTTTATATGGTGGGGATAATCGAGGTCTCTCACACTAGCAAAGATACAGAACCGCACAAGTCAACACAAGAGTTCATATACTTAATCGCACAACTAGATACAACCGCACACATATTCAATCGCATCACTCACACACAAACATAGGAACACTAACTTTTATTTACTTCAAAATAAATACAAACGTGCACTTTCTTTACCGCAATCTTACACTACCGCACGATTGTATTTCTTTAGCTTTTGTTTTGGTCTTATTTCATTTTTAAACATGGGTGTGGCGATCTTGCAGCTGCTTCCATAAACCCGCTATAATGCGATGGAGAAAATGCAGTTTCAAAGAATTTGTTAAGAAAAACAAGATGGACGAGTTCAAGTTCAGTATATTATATCGCTCAATTCTTATAAATATACAGTTATTAAAACAAGAATAAGTCTTACTCAATCTCATGTAATAGTAATGTAGAATACTCTAGGAGAGTAAGACTTATTTCTGTTTTTAACACAAGAATAACTCTTACTCAATCTCGAAAAATGTAGAATACTCCAGGATAAGAGAATAAGACGATTTCTATGATTTCATAAAAATAAGTCTTACTCTGTATTAGAGTATTCAAAAACATTGTTTGAGTAAAACTTATTTTTATGTTAATTACATTTGAATAAGTCTTACTCTATCTCAAGTAATGCTCTAGTAGTCATTACTTAAGATGAATGGAACTTATTTATGTTAAAAACGCGCATTAAGCCTTGATAAAATTAAAATAATATTCTACCCTGACTTTGAAACAGATTCAGTTTTTTTCCATGCTATTTGTTGTAAAATCTAGCTTTATAAAACTCCTGCTATACATCTCACCTCATTAACGAGTTTCTCTAAGGGAATTCGCTACAAAAACGATTAACAAAGAAAAATAGGAGATTTATTTTTTTTTTTGTGTGATTATATCCCTAATAAAAACATTCCGCCTCTATGTCGGATTGAGTCTAAACTCAGACTAAGTCAAATTCCAGTTTTGTTTACTTTTCTGATTCTATCGTTTTATTGAGTCTACAATCGTTTTTGCTTTCGGAAAAGTTGTATTTAATGGACTCTTTTTGACTTTTTATTAATACCGATTGAGTTTCCGTCTATTATTTTGTTCTTATATTTTTTTTAAGGCCCCACTTTCAAAAGCAAGACGCTTGGGCCTCTTGGCCGCTTCGCACTAATGCGCATGCCGCACGCGCATTTTTTCCTTTGCAAATTTGTGATAAGCATATAATGTATTAACTTTTTGTCATATCTATAGGTATGCGTTAGTGTGGAAAGCGATGGAGCCTTAACTGAACTTATTTAGTCAGGGATGCCACTGTTGTGTATTCTAAGAGCAAGCATAGAGATATTAATACTAGAGGGGCCCTATAGGTTAAAATTTAAAACCTCCAAAAAGTAACCAGACCTCCTTCGCTTATAAGTATAATCAAATAATCAGTACAAAATTACAAAAACTCATTATTATAGTAGAAATAATGAAAGAAACGAAGTCTCTCCTCAAAATAAACCTTCATTAGCAAAGCGCTCTCCACAAAATAAACCTTCATTGGCAAAGCGCTCTCCACAAATAAACCTTCATTGGCAAAGCGCTCTCCACAAAATAAACCTTCATTGGCAAAGCGCTTTCAACCTAACTAGAGGCCATCATCTCACCATTTTGTGGAGAGACTTCTTTTTTCTTCATTATTTATAAATGGACCCCAATCACGCTCACTCTAAGGTTGTATAGTAAAACGTTAAAAATACAAAACAAGACACAATCGATGTGAGGAAAGCCGAAATCAATTAATTTATCATAACCTTAAATTAATTGATAAGGAGGTTTCAATGAGGTTAGACAGTGCCCCAAAAAGTTGTTTCAGGCCTCTCGATGTATTTAGATAGGCTATGTCTTCTCTAGTATATAACTCTAGGGGGAATGCTCGAAATTTTCTTTGATATTAAATTGATTGGTGAAATTCAATTGAGATATTTTCTTTTCAAAAACCGTTTTCCTTTCAAAATTCGCTTACTTTACCAATATAGGTAGTTCAAAACAAGAAAAAATTATTTTAAAAAATAAACAAAAAGGAAAATCTAAACAAATAAATAACGTTACAAGTCAAAAGAAATTTTTATTTACTAAAAGAAAAAGTGCGAGACAGAAGTTTTAAAATAAGCATTTTGTATATGTCAAACGATAATTGTTAAGAAATATATTTAACCTAAATAATTTAAGTATTCTGATTTAAATAAAACTGTTTAGTGTGGGTTGGTATTTGTTTGTACATTTTTATATTTTAACAACAATTTTGTTTGATGTTTTAATTTTTAACTTACTTTTTAATTTTTTTATCAGTCATTTATACATGTTTGATGATGTCTGAGTTAAAATACTTTCATAGTGAGTCGAAGAAAAAGTAAAAATAAACTTGTAACTTCCCGCTAGGGGGGGGGGGGTTATAGTTTAGATCTATGTTTAGAAGTTTTGTGAGAAAAAGATAAACAAAATAGTTAGGGAGATATGAAGAGGGAAGTATGTAAACTTTCATGATTCTTTTTTCAGAAATTTTAGTTAAAAAGTTTTCTTTATTGGTGTTTCATGTTTTATAGACTGACGAATAAGATATTTTTTATTCATAGAGATATTCAATACTAGAGATGGTCTATTGGTTAAATTTTGAAACATCAAAAATAACCTGAACACTTAAGATTATTTATGTCAAATAAACAGTACAAATAGAGTACCTTATACAATAGAACGTTTATGATACAAAACACCAACAATGTACGGAAAGCCCTCAAAGATTGATTTATTATAACCTTAGCACGCTTATAGAGGAGGTTTCAATAAGGTTACATAGAGCCCCCTGAAAGCCCCTTGTATTGAAGAGTATGCTCTTTCTAGTCATTATATATATATATATATATATAATAATATATATAATATTATATATATATATATATATATAATAATTATTTATAAATTAAGTTGCTATCACAAGCCTTCCACTCTTAATGAGGATTCAGAAAGAAATTTCAATCTCAATTATTCATAATATTTCTATCCTCGAAATAAGAAAATGAACAAAAAACTAACCATTATCTTATTAAAATAATCATCTATAAACGCATAATTCTTTAAAACAAAAACCTGGATCAATCTAACATGATTTCTCATTTATCTTTAAGTTATACAAAGTATATTAAAAAAGCACTTAATATAAATGCAGCATCTATATCATCTATTTTCATTAAAAAAACATTTTCATCCTGAAATTCAATAAAGAGCATTTGATTAAAAACCTCATAGTAAACTCTTTAAAGCAAACATCAAAAGAGTCTTAAGTCTAGACTAGTAATAGATTGAAACTTAAACTATATTACTGTATGAAACTATAGATTAAGCTAATCCAATGCAGATTGAAAACGTCTTTACAAAAATAAATTAAATATAGATACACTACGTAATATCGCATTAGACTCGAGGCATGATTTTACTTTTGATTGCTATAATTTAATACTTCAAACTGTATTCTTTATTATTTTATTTATTTCTTTATTCAATTTTTTATTATTTAATTTATTTCTACTTTGAAAACCTTGTTATGTATTCTTTTTATAAAAAATATTTTCTTATATTATGTTTATGTGTCTGTTAATATATTTATAAACAAAAGTTTTATAATTTATAAAAGATCTTTATTATAGAATATGGCTGAAGTATCTCAGAAAATAAAATTAAGGCAGGGAATGGGTGAAAAATAAGGAAGAATAATAAAGGAAGAAATAAGAAATAAGTACAAGCAGGACATATTTATATCTATGATTAAAGTGCTGAAGACTATAGTTTTAAGTTCCTTATTAATAAATAAATGATAACACGAAAGTAGAAGTAATAAAAAGTAGAATTTGAAGTAGTTATTAGTTAAATGTATTAAAAAATGAAGGAAAAACAAAGAAAATAAAAAGTATAAAATTGAAATAATTAGAAGCAACCAGAAAAAGGTAAAAGAAAAAATATATAAAAAAATAAAGAGAAGATGCAAACTCGTTGGAAAATTAAAAGAAACAAAGATGGATTCGAGGAAAAACTCATTAAACGTGTAGAAAAATAAGTAACTGAGAAGAAATCAAAGAAAATCTCAATGAAAAAGTAGAAGAAAACTTAAGATGTAGAATAAAAAAAAGTGAAAATCATAACCAATGAAAAAATAGATTTTAAAACATAAAAGAAATAGAAGAAACAATTTTTGAAGAATTAGAAGAAAATAATAATAAAAGAGAAGTATAGGAGTATGTCAATGAAGAAGTAGAAAAAGAACACAACAATGAAATATAAGAAAAATTAACAAAGAGTGATGTATAGAAATGATAACTGCAAACCAATAATGGATAATAATAAGATCAACCATAAAAATCATTGCAAAGAGTAAGTAAAAGAAAAAATTAACAAAAAAGAAAAAAAGAGAAACAGTAGGAGTTGATAAATTGATGAGGTCGAAGAAGAGAGAAGGAGTCGTCAAAGAAATTTAAATACAGCTAAATTATACTATCCTTTCTCTAACTTCGGGGTCCCTTAATTACTCAGCGGGGGACTTTTCTCGGGTCCCATTTTTTATTTTCTTCCTTGCCTTCCCTTCCTCCGGTGTTTTAAACTAGATTTATCAAGTAAGAAGAGGGGGAAGGAGGGCAAAGTCATTAGTACAATCTCTGAATTTTCATTTCCACTCCGAAAAAAATTGCAACAATACAAATAAATTTGAAAAAAGTGGAAAATAAATTAAAAAGAATTTATTTCATTTAAAAAAAGCTGAAAGAAATTACAGACTAGGTATGCATAACTGAGGAAAATCTGGTGTCCGGTAACTTGAAATTATTTCTATTATCAAAATACCACTAAATTAATCTTGAAAAGTAGGATATGTATGGTCAACGCCGCTGTCTCAACAGGTCCAAAGCTTATGCTAAAGACTTAAGGTTTTTAGTCAAGAAAAATAACCTAGGTTGTCCCATCTGTAAACGCCTTGCACATTTAGGACTGTGGCTGTTGACATGCTTTTGTGGCTGTTGACATGTTTGTGGCTGTTGACATGCTTTAGTGGCACATTGTGCATAAATAGTGTTCTGCCGTTATTAAGGAGTGAGCGAGTGTCACTTATTATATGATTTATGAGGTTTTTCAGATAGCAGAAGTGGAGTCGGAGGACCGATTCCGCTTGCCTTTTGATTTTAATATATTATATGTGTGTGTGTGTGTGTGTGTGTGTGTGTGTGTGTAGGTATTTATGTTAAGGTTTCTACCCTTTACTTAGTTTTCTCTGAGAAAGAGTAGAAACCATTGAACAGCTTTCTCCAATCCAAACGAATATTGCGTTATATTTTATGATAGATGGCTTGCTAAAACGATAAAATCTGGTTTTTGCTCAATCGGACTGTCTGTCTTAAGTAACAATAATGGAATTATTGCTATGTCTTTAAATTTAGCAATAATTTATTGCTAAATTCATATAAATATATTTCCATACACATATGTATATCTTTATGACGATCTCTACGACTTCTCTTCGTTATAGGGTTAGCCTACTATATCAGTCAGTAAATACAATAAGTGACTGTGAAGGGGTTGCGGTGACGCGAGGAGGCGGTGACCCGAGGAGGCCGGCGTAGCGTGCCTCTTTGATTATTGAATTAGAATCATATTTATAAAAAATAATAAATACAATAAGGTATTATTAAAATTTTTAATTAACATAATATGTATGTAGTTGTATGCACAAAACTAACATATGCTTTAATCATTTAATAGTTGTTTAATTTAGAGTTACAACTATTTAGACTAGCTAATAACATTAAATGTCACGTTCATGTTGCATAGGGTAAAACATGTACAACATACATCATAATAATCTCTGGCATTAAATTTATGCTTTGCTACGTATTCAACATTTATTAGGTCGTTTGCCGCAGTCTACTGCATAAAGAGGGTGGGAGAGATTTGGAAAATTATATTAAAATTAAATATATTTAGATTGTTTATAATTTAATGTTTTTGAAATATCTAAATTAGATTTACCTGGTTGAAAGAGAATGGAAGGGGGTTTCCCATAGAGATATATTACTCGAGGGGACATACCCTATTCTTATACATCTTCCCTACCTGAAACATTTTTTCGGGACCTTTAGAGGCTCAATATAACCTCGTTAAAACCTCCTTTAAGTATGAGTTGAGGTGTTATAATAAAATCAATTGTCGACTGCTTTTTCAAAATTTTTTTGTGTGTTTTGTTTTGTATTTTGAAGATTCTGCTATATAAGTTACAAATTACTGTTGTTTTGTTCTTTTTATGTGATTTTAATGGTAGTCGAAGGTGTTCAGATTAATTTTCGATGTTTCAAAATTCAACCAATAGGCAACCTCTAGTAATAATTTCTCTATGGTTTTATCTATTTAAATCCAATGTGTGTCCAAATTTAATATTTCAGACTAAACAGATTTGCGGTTTTAATAAGAATAACATTTGTAATAACTATTGTGTCATATGGGAAATAAACGGCTTTCTTAATGGGTTACGTTTAGAAAAAAAAAGAAGAATAACCCAGTCGAAGAGCAACGGACTATTTTTATGACTTCAAGTTAATAAACTCTCTGGCTAATAATGTACGGTCTTAGAGAAGCTATTATTTTCCGATAACTTTTAACTCCAGATTTGATTTTTATTACTACATTGATTAGGTTTATCAGATGTATATTGAAAGATCAAAAATTTACACCCTGACGTCTGTTGATTATTAATATAGTTCAATTAACAGTACAAAAATACGGTAACTTATATAAATTAAAAGTTTATAATACAAACAAAATCACAAACAATGTGCGTAACGTTGCAGCGTTTAGTTTATTTTTACTTCAACACTGTCTTAAAAGAGCTCACGAATGAGGCTAAACAGAGCCTTTCAAAGCCCTAAAATAATGTTTTCAGCCTCTTAATGTATTGAGAGGCTAGATATATATTAATGTGTCCCATCTAGTAATATATCTCTATGTTTTAACTTGGAACCAAATAAAGAGGAGACAATTATTTGCCATAGCACAGATATAAGCTAACTCGAGAAGCCACACCCGCACCCAGTCCGTCTAAGTCCCGCTGTACCGTTACACATATCTTAACTAATATCCTAAAGAAACTTAACCTCGCCCCAGACTTATACTTTCTCTTGACTTCTATACGTACTCATTTTACTTCCTTCTTACTTCATAGAAGTTTTGCGTTCTTCCCTACCGTACAAAAAGTTCGACGGGTTTGCATTACAAATCTCGCATAGCATTGCGATGTATTCTATCTTAAAAAGTTGATGGGTTTGGTACTTCTTTTTAGGGTTCTTAGGGTCTCCTCATTGAAACCCCCTCTAAGAGTAAGTTGAGGTTATAATAAATCAATCGTTTTCGGGTTTTCGCTTTTGTTTAACTTTTGTTTTGTCTTATAAACTCTCAAACGCTCTATTATATTACAAGTTACTGGAAATCTGTTGATTATATTCAAAATTAATGGTGTGTTGGTTACTTTTACGATGTTTCAAAATTCAACCGATTGGGCCTCTTTAGTTATTATACCTCTATGCATATATGCCACTATAACCTCCCTTCCAAAAATAAATGTTGACTGACAAGACAGCAGGGTCGAGCACTCGACCAACACTCCGTTCAAGCAGCTTCAACTCTAAAATTCATGTTCAATAATTTTGAAAGTTATTCACATCCAAGGTTAATGTTCAATTGTTTTAAATTGCTTTTCAATTAAAAACTATTAAATTTCGTTTACAATTGTATGATTCTTTTAAATCTATTTTTAAATTTTAAACCTATTGTAAACGAAGAAACCTATTAAATTTGATAAACTCAAGTTCTAGATAGAGAGACAAAAGTTTTAGGTTGACTTTACTAATAGTTGAGGGAAATTATTGGGGCTTTAGAGTGAATTTCACTTGGGAAACTTGGGGAAAACCTTGTTAGGCAAATAATTCCTATCTATACACCCGACTATTGCTTTTCTAACTATCTGCCACTACCTTTTCCAAACTAGTTTTAACAATCGTAAAGACAAATGGTTAAAAATAGTTGGCTTAGGAAGGTTATTGTTTTAAAGGTTTATAACCAAGCTTATATAGTTCTTTTTCTACTTTGTAGAGTATAGAACTTTAGCAGCATAGCACGTTCTGATGTAACAAACAGAAGCTTTAGTTTTCCAAAACTTGGTTAATCTGCTCTGACTCAATAGAAATTGGGCTGGAAGTGTCTAATTTTTTACCTGAAAGATATAGTATGGATGGATAGAGTTGTAAGCTGATAGTTTTGATGAATGAAGTTGTAAGCTGATAGAGTTAAGATGGACGGAGTTGGAAGCTGATAGAATTTTGTTGAATGGAGTTGTAAGCTGATAAGAGTTAAGATGAATTAAGTTGTTTGCTGGTTGAGTTTGGATGTATATAGAGTTATAAGATAATAGGGTTTTGATGGATGGAGTTGTAAGCTAATTTAACTATCTATCATTTTGACTAAGTTGTTTGTTTAAACGACTTGCGGTTTAATTCGCAGAGATGTTATTACTAGAATGGCGGCATGTGCTACGAAAGTAGACAAAGGGTGTGGATAAATATCAATGAGACTATGTGGGCATTTATGGTTATATGCTTACCGTACTATTGCCCTTCTACACTTTGCTATTGTTCTAAGCTTGAAACATTTAAACAGCTGTAGGTAACCTAATTGTCACCTCCTCCGAAAGTATTAAAATAATTATAAATTAATCGTTGTGTGAGTTTGGCAAATTTCTAAACGGTATGGTTCTTTTTTACGTAAGCCCGTTGTAATTTTGTTTAGTAATGTTATTGTTCAAGTTACTGTAACCTATCTATGTAATTATTGCAATGTCAAATCAAAGGCAGTAAAACCAGTTTTATTTTGCGTTTTTGTTAAACATTTACTTGTTGATTGTCTCAGTCTAGACGGTATCTGTTTCCCTTGCTTCGGTGACATATGGTGAGCTAATAGTGTTAAATAACTGGAAGGGGGTTAGTTACAAAAGCTCTAAAGAAGTATAACAATTAAAAGGCTTTGAACAAATGGTCCCTCTCTCTCTCTCTCCAATCTTTGTATTTCATTAATACAAGGAAAATAGTGTAGTTGTATACTATCTTGATATTTGTATAATATAATGTAATTATAGCATATTCTACTTTCAACTCTGTGCAATGAGGTGTATACTTACTTATATTCTTTGATCTATAACCTTATTATTGCTACACGATGTTACGTGTAACCCTATTGAGGTTATACCTTTTCCGTGGATAGGTTCTATGCGTGACATCATAATATTAATTTTGGTTCTTAATCCACATCTCCTATAGAGGTAGTGTTACTAAAGTCGGCATATTGATTAAATATAACACCTTCGCCATTAAAATATTGAATAATAAACTTATAAAAAGTAGGTATGAATCAATTGAATTGTGCGAAATCATGGATTTTAAATAATCTAACACTTTCTGCATTAAATGATGTCAATCATATGTTGGTGTGACATATATCTTTGTCCAATCTTGGTAGACGATAACTAAACGCTATACTTGCATGTCCTGTCTTACCTATCTGAATGGAAGATAACTTCACGCTAACTGCAAATATTTTCATTAAACCAATCATAATAATGATTATGACTTCACACAAATTTTTAACCAAATCAGAATTTATTACTAATTCACATCTCCTGGATAACCTAAGTCCGGTAGCTCTGTGGTAGAGCGCTCGCCTTTCGACCTGGAAGTCGAGGGTTCAAATCCAGTTGGGGAAGGGCCTTAATATGAGGTTATCCCTTGTACCGCCCTCGGGTGGTCTTGGATTCAAAGCAGGCCAACCCAGCCATATGACCCTGCGGGTTTAAGCGTAAAAAATGATTGATAATAGTTCAGGAGCTAGACCTAAAAAAGTGACTTACTTTGCAAAAGTTAACATTTTTTGGGTGGTTTTTTCCATGCCATATCTTTGGTTGTATCTATCAAAAGTAGATATCTAACAATCGATTTATTGACAATTTAATCAGCTTTAAAAAATGTACTTTTTAAGTATTGCACACGACTAACCGGGAACCACTTATTTCAAGATACCTAAAGTTTGTGTGATTTTCTAAAATGTTGGGCGTGCACAATCATATGAAAGGCTCCACTTTTAATAGGCAGACTATATTTTTTTCTTCGCCAGTTATGGTATATTTTTATAATTTCACGTTTCCAACATAAGCTATAAGTTTAACCAATAGCAATTGTTGATAGCTTGTGTAGCCGCTAAACCTATAAATTAAACCAATCAAAAACCTATAATTTCCTTATGCTATTGTATTGAAACCGCTTTGTTTCAATCAAGCCTCTTTGACTTATACATTTCATTTGTCCCAATTCCATCTACTTAATGACTATTGATTCAGTCCGAATTTCAACTCCATTATTAAGCTCAGCTTGAAAGCTTTTTCATGACATTCTCAATTAATCAAGAGAAACAATAAAAAATTCCAGTAATGAGTCCATTATTATTAAAAGCATTATGGATCATATACTGGGATTAATTCATTAAAATTGACATTATCAGCAACGCTAATGACCCTCGACAGATATAAAACGGCAAATGGCTTTCATTATTTTTTAACTCTACGATACCTCTGTTTTTTGTTTGTTTATTATTCATTTCCTTTTTTTTAATGTGCATTTAATCACTTTTCTATCTTATTGTTTATTAGCTTTTTTCAGTTTGAAATTATATAAATTGTTATGATTATTTGATTTTTTTTAACATCCTTAAAATTTATAGTTTTTCCTTTTAACGTTCCTGTCTGGTTAGCTCTTATGATTGACTAAAGAAATCGGTTAAAGGTACCTCAGAGCTATTACTCATCAAAACCAAATGTTTTCTTACTAGGTATGAAAGTCAGACTCTAATGTCTAGAACATAGACTCACTTCTCTTCTTCTTTAACATCTCAACGGTTTTGCACTGATGATGGCCTCTAGTTAGGTTGAAAGCGCTTTGCCAATAAGTTTTATTTTGTGGGGAGACTTCTTTTCTTTTATTTATTTATGATGGACTCCATTCACGCTCATTCTACTAGTACATATTATTGACTAATTAATGTATTGAAATGGGCTATGTCCCATCTATTTTTTTATGTCTATGAATACAATTACATTCGGTTTTTGTAATATTACGGTAGAATTTAGCATCGAAAAAGTGATCTGAACATCTAACTTTAGTAATATAATCAAAACTACAGTACAGTAATTTATGTGCTAGAACGTTATATATTTAACAACAACATTAATTTATTATTGTTTACACATTTAAACGCCTGAAACTAAATATTCCGGACAGCTATAACTTCAATAAAAAATTTTTTTTGTTAACTAAAATATTTTACCATTAATGACAGTTTGGAACCCCTAACCAAAACATTGTTTTTGCGTTAGTTTGGTAATCAGTTTTTGCTCGAAAAAGGGTCCGATTTTGTCGTAAAGAAGTCTACAGTCATTTCCAGAGAAGGAATACATCGAACAAAAAACCTTATTTGCTTGCTTCCTAACTCAAACAATTTATTGTACTATAGATAATATATACAATATGATTTATTAGCTTTGATTGTATTGAAGATTTCTTACTGTAGAAATAAGTAAGTTATTCCTAAGTAATAAGTTACTTATTCTCTTAAGTAATAAGTTACTTATCCTCCTAAGTAATAAGTTACTTATTCTCTTAAGTAATAAGTTACTTATCCTCCTAAGTAATAAGTTACTTATCCTCCTAAGTAATAGTTATTTATCCTCCTAAGTAATAAGTTACTTATCCTCCTAAGTAATAAGTTACTTAACCTCCTAAGTAATAAGTTACTTATCCTCTTAAGTAATAAGTTACTTACAAGTAAGACTTTCTTAGGTCCTAGTCCAATCGAGGACAGATAGCTTTATCGCTACATTGCGGAGTATTTATTTCTGCGTTATGTGTGTCAAACAAATACAAGAGGCCTTTGGTCTCTTGGCGGCTACGTGGCGTTGGCACTGGGGGCAATTCGCGGCCCCAACGTCCCCCTGTGGCAGCTTTGCGGCCACATAGTTGTTATCCTATAGCAGTTTTTCATATTACTATTTTATATAAGTGGCACACTGCCACGATATAAGCGAATTTTCAAATGTATTAGTCAAAAAACGTGATTTGTTTACATAATGTTGTATTTGTCAATCAATAAAACTGGAACTTATGCTGATAATAAAATGAAATATCATTTGATACTACCGAGTTTTGCAAAACATGAATAGTTGACACAATATAATTGAGCGAGAGACACCTAGGAAATGTAACAAGCAAAATACAATGCTACATCTGGGAACTGTTCCATCATTCGACATTCGTCATCATTGATGGCTCGAAATAATGTCATGTCCCGGTGGCTCGACATTGGAAAACATAGTATCAAATGATATATGTTTTTGCTTGCCATGCATGATGGCGGTAAGAGAGCACCGCTCGTCTCTGGTAAATACTTTACAATATATTCTTCGGAATTAATTGAAGTTCAGAGTGAGTTCAGGCCCTTTCAGCGCCCTGATGAGTTAGACGTAACGAAACAGAGTGGGACATGACATTATGTCGAGCCATCAATGATGACGAATGTCGAATGATGGAACAGTTCCCAGATGTAGCATTGCATTTTGCTTGTTACATTTCCTAGGTGTCTCTCGCACAATCATATTGTGTCAATAAAATAAACTTCGTATTTTCGTTGACCATACTTACTGATTATCAGAGTTGAACCAAATTTGGTAGGTTTTCGCCTTACTGAAACCTATCAAATGCGTCTAGCATCGTTAGATTTTCCTTAGTGCAGAGTAAAAAGAGGTTTTTTTCAAGTATGATGACAAAAAATGAGACACTCTAATCTGGTCAGCTTAATTTGCTGAGCATGCGCACTAAATTACATGTCTCTACGACAAATTACCTGCCTCTACGAGATCCCGGCTTTCGGGTCTCCGCGCCGGAATTTTTGTTGTTTAGACTTGAAATTTCGATGCTTAACAAATAATTATTTATGAGTCAAGCCAACTTACTGGTATTTTCTTTTTGAAAGGTCACATTTAAAGGTACACACATCAATGTGTACGCATTACTTCAGTCGTACCATTGTGTACACTTATTACTTCGTGTTCTGCTATTATTTCTTTTACCATTACACATATGTGTTCATAAAAATTTCGATGTAATTTGTTGTTATGACAACGTTTCGCTCTAATGACTGTTACTTCTTCAAGTTTCGTATGAAATGTTTAGAACTACAAAGAATTTCCTTCAGGGTTCATAAAGGCTGTTATTTAAACATCATTATAATCTGATTAAGCAAATGATAATCTTATAAATTCCTTTTGTTTAAGGTTGTAATTTCTTACGTCAATCTCTACAAGGCGTAATTCCTACTAGCATTCGCTTTAAAACTTATAAAACCATATATTTCCTCGTTTTCTTGTCTAAAGAATTTTAGTATAAAAGAATAAATTTCTTCTTTATATTTATTTAAAAAATCACTGACGTTCGGATTTGATTTATGGAAATTTAACGAAACGAAAACAATTTTTAATAGCTGTGTAATTTTAAACAACGGGTTTCGACTGATGATGTTCGCTTAAAGAAAATATTTAAATTTAACGTTAGTATTCATAGCTCAAGTCAGAGGATTTTATAAGAATGTTATAATCATACAGGTTTACCACTCGAGGGGACTTATGGCTTGTTAAGATTTCAAATTTTTCAACTACTTGCAAATTCTTCAGGATTGGGTATAATTGTGAAGTCTCTACGAAATCATTGAAATATCAGTCATAAAATTTACCATAGATTCTTTTATATTTCTTCAATAACGGTTTGCAACGATAAAACAGGTTAAAAGTTATAATGGTTCCTGGAAAGGATAAGGCCCGTATTCAAAGACATTTTCCTTACCTATACCTAACATTTTCCTTAAAGAGCCCTTAAGGAAAATGTTAGGTTTACTGTTTAGATAAGAAAATGTTAGATCTCCTTAAGGATTCCTACAGGAGCCCTTAAGGAAAATGTTAGGTTTAGGTAAGGAAAATGCCTTTGAATACGGGCCTAAGTTTAAAATGTTATTATTATCTTTAGCTGAATCTTTTGCTTTATTGCTTATCTCAGCTTAATGGTCCCTCAATAGGATTTTGACAAAAGGCAATTATTATCTTAAGCTGAATCTTCTACTTTATAGCTTATCTTAGCTTAAGCTTTATCTTTAGCTTTATGGTCCCTCGATTGGATGTGTGGAAAATGCAAAAAGTATATTAGTATCTTTAGCTGAATCTCTACTTTATAGCTTATTTTAGCTTATGCTTTATCTTAGCGTAATGGTCCCTCGATAGGATATGTTCAAAAGGCAAAAAGGTTATTAGTATCTTTAGATGAATCTTTTAAAAAAGGTTGAGAGTAAAGTAATATATAAACAAATTGAAGAAGCAAACGCAATTTCTGTCAGACATGTCATGTAGTTCACATTTTGTCCACCAGGGACAAAATGTTAATGATTTTAACAACTATTTGTTAAATGATTTTAACAACTATTTCACAGGATTTAATACAAACACGATAAAAAGTAAAACTCACCTTAAATTATCAGTGTTACCAATAAAATAGAACACATAGAAGGTAAACCCTAGAGGGCTCATGCTCATTTGCAGTTATTTCAATTTTAGCGATTTTTATATTTTTGAGCCAGCTATCAGCTGATCACGCATGTCTAAATTTTTTTACATGGGTTAGAATAGGAGTTTCCCTACTTGTTTTATATTTTACTTTTTAGTTGAGGGTTTCTCCTGAGAATTTAATGATTAAATTTTCTAACCAAATTTTCCGATCTGTTTCAGATTATCCAAGAGTTGAAGTTGGACCTGAAAATCCACTCCGTGTTGAAAAGGATGGAAACGCCACTCTTACTTGCGCCGTTGATTCCAAACCTAGAGTATCTAACGTTAGATGGATCAGGCAAGGAAGATTTATCTCTACCAGCTTCAAACACACTATAACTTCAGTCACCGCTGCTGAATCTGGAAAATACAGGTATGTAGTTCACACAACTACAAATTACAGTAAATAGAATGTTTCCGTGCGTTGTGTGATCTAACAATGTGTGAAAAGCCTACAAAACTGATTATTTATAACCTTTACACACACTTTATTAGAGGTGGTTACAATGAGGTTATACAGAGCCCCTTAGAGATATATTACTAGAGAGTCCCTATTGATTGAATTTTAAACATCAAAAAAGTAACCTGAACACCTTGGATTATTTTTATAACCAAATTAACAACAAAATTATACTGACTTACGATAGAGCGTTTATTAAACAAAAAAATACAAATAATGATTGGAAAGACGACAAATTTGATTTATCATAACTTGGAGGTTTTAGTGAGGTTACACTGATCCCCAAAACATAGAGATATTTAGAGGGGTCCTATAGGTTAAATTGTCGAAACAGTAAACCTGACCACCTTCGATTATAAATACAAAAATAATCAGTACAAAATTACAATAACTTATGTAGGAGAATGTTAGTGTTTTTATACAAATCAAAACTCAAAAAATGTGCGGGAAGCCAAAATCAATTGATTTATTATAACGTAAACTCACTCTTGAAGGAGGTTACACTGAGCCCCTGAGGCCCCCAAAAAGATGTTTCAGGCCTCTGAGTGTATTGAGATACGCTATGACCCCTCTAATATATATCTTTGTGCTTAGAGCCCTATATATTACTTGACTGAGCACACCCTGTCTCAATACACAAAGAGGCTTAAAACTTCTATTTTGGGATCTCTGGGGATCTGCGTAACCTCATTATAACCTTCTTCAATACTGTGTAAAGGTTCATTAATCATCGGCTTTTCGGACTTTGATTTTTTTTTGTATTACGAACGTTCTATCATAGAAGTTATTGTAAGTTTGTGCTTATGTTTGTGGTTACATTGATAATCAAAAGTGTTCTGGTTGCTTTTTCAATGTTTCAGACTCCATCGATTGAACCTCTCTAAAAATAATATCTCTATGGATTTCGGAACGAGAAACCCCATAGAGATATATTACTAGAGAATGCATAGCCTATCTCAATACAATGAGAGGCTTAAAACATCTGTTTTGGATCTCAGATGGAACTGTTTTTTGAAAATTAGTTTAGGTTATGACTAACCATTTGAAAGAAGAATATATACAGCCCCATTTTACTAACTTACCAAAACTAATTATTGCTGGAACATTAAAAATCAAAATTGGTTATAAACTAAATAATACAAATGAATTGATATTATTATAGCATCCATTAAGTATTTATAAAAAGAAAAGGTTATAAAAAGTAATGTTAAACATAAAGATATATATTAGAGGGAGCATAGCCTATCTCAATACATTGAGAGGCATGAAACATCTTTTTGGGGCTCTCAGAGGCTCTGTGTAACCTCATTGAACCCTTCATCAAGAGTGAGAAAGGTTATAATAAATCAATTGTTTTCGGCTTCCCGCACATTGTTTTTGTTTTGATTTGTATTTTTAACGTTCTACTATATTAGTTACTTATTTTTGTTCTTTTTATTTGATTATTTTGATAATCGAACGTGATCAGGTTACTTTTCAATGTTTCAAAATTCTACTAATAGGTCCTAGTAATATATCTATGATGATATTAAATATAAATTAATACAAGCATAGTAAGGTAAGTTTGCTCCTATCTCATACAACGTCCATGGGTTCACAAAAGTTCCCTTTCTCGTGCTTGTTAAATATCTGCCTACGTGTTATCTTGGTTCTCTATTATTTAACAGGAATCCAGAAATAACATTTAAGTTATATTCCTCATGACTCAAATCCCATTATACATCTTTTGAAAATTCAATTTAAACTATCTAAAATTAAAAATAAACATTTAAATCAATACAAGATTAACTTCAAACCCAATCGCTAAGTTAAAAGTTAAAATAGTTTTAACTTAAATAAACAAAAAGCTTCAAAAACAACAATTTTCTTTCTAAAAGAACTTTTAGATTTTCTCATTTTCAAATTATCAAAGTTACCTATAAAAAAACCAACAAAACTGTAATTAAACAAACTAAAATGTCATCACTATACGTTTTGTCTGAAAATTATTAAAGAAAAACTTTATTAACTTTTTATTTGGCTCTTTTATTAGTTCTACTTAATATTTTTGTTTGTAGGGAGGGATTTGGAAACACATTCAAAGAGCAAATTTCAATTTAACTTTTATCCTTATAAAAACATTAATACATGAATTTGTCGTACCCATCGCTTGAGGCGTCGGAATACAAGGTTTTAATACTGTAAAACTAAACGGCATGATAGTTAACAGTTATTTACGTACTAAAGGAGGACACAGAATCATTATGCCCCGTTTTTTTTTGTTGGGTTTTGAGGCGCAAGCCGAGAGAACCATGATATTTAAACCCAGATGCGTAGCTGAGGGATTCATAGACATAGTTCCTAAGGCGGAGCCGAGGAAACTAGCTTATTTACTCCCGAGGTGTAGCCGAGGGAGGAAATTAAAAAGGGTTGTAATGACTGTTTTCTCCCGTGGTGCGTACACTATTTTTCCTCTAGAAGGGAGAAAATTTTAACAAATAAAACTTTTATTTTATTTAAACATACAAGCTTTTACATTATTTAAATTCTTTAACTAGATACTCACAACAATAACACTAAATACTCATAAAAACTAATTATTTACCCAACAACAAATGAGTAAAAAATAAAAAGGAATCATAGATAAATGAAAAGATAGAGGTTGGCTTGCTTAGTCATTTAATTCAAATTAACAGGAATGACAACTTAAATTTTTACTTACAGTACAAGAAGTAAATGCAGTCAAAGTGTAACTACAGCACTGTCAAATATAATTATTTAAGACCAAAACAAAGAATATGAAGAAACAAAGAAAACTATTTGTCTGTTCACTAGTTTGTTGGCTTACTTTTGAATTAATAAAACAAATATAATTAAAAGGTTGATTTTAGCGAATTTTCATAATGAAAATGACGCTTATGAGGTTGTTCGGATGACGGAAGTTGAGGGTGGGAGTGAGCGGAATCGGTTCCTATTGGCTTCCTGATAACAAAAAAAATATGTCCGAAAAAGTTTATATATATATGTATATATATATATATATATATATATATTATATATATTATATATATATATATATATATATATATATATATATATATATATATGTATATATTATATATATATATGTAAGAGTTTCTACCCTTTCGTATGGCGAACGATAACTCTCGAAGGCGTTCTCAAATTGAAACAAACTTTGCAAATCGCGAGATGTCGAGGAGGTTACGAGGCCTATTGTTTATAAAATCATTATGACGTCATCAATCAAAGTTATGACGTCATGAAAAAAAAAATTTTTTTGAAACTTGAAATGGCTTTAAAACAAGGTTATTTCGTGTTTAGGTAGACGGCTAGCTGAATCGATTAAGACCACTTTCAGCTGAATCGAACCATCACAAATGGCGCAAACAGTATACATATATATATATAATGTTGTATATATGTATACGTCCAGGTCAAAGACTGGTACGATATATCTTAGGTTCAGTAGTGTTAGAGGTGGGGATATAGTATAATTGAAGGGCCTCTACCTCTTGCTCCATCCTGGTAAGCTGCTGTCCTAGAGAGACAGGACAAAAATGGCTTCCACTAAACCACGACGAGCAAAGCAGGCCCGTAAAGCGGAAGAACCTCGAAGTAGTCTTTATATGGTTGAATTCATTCTAAAACGATTGCGACGGTTTCAGCTCAATCAGACAATCCTAAGCATAGATAAACAATATTTAACATAGATGGTTCACTCCGAGTGTAGTAGGAACACTCAATTGACAAGTTTGTGTTTATGATTTAAGTTGGGGGCCTCATCACTAGAGTCTTGAAGAGCGCTAGTAGTAAAAATATATTTGCTCTATTCTCTACTAGATTGTGCTGTAGTATTTTTTTAAATACAAACAGTTGCCAATCGTTTAGTAAAATAAAATAAAAGTAAACAAAGATCTATGGTATTCTGACGACAGAATGGGTGAAGTAAGAGTGAGAAATTAATTTTTTTCACTTTTTTACCAATTTATACGAAATTCTTAAAAGAGCTTTTTCGGGATCACTCATCCATCGACTCCTCATCATTCTAGCGCTGAAAGCGGATGAAAGACTTGATTACCCTCAACAGCACGTTTGTTGGTTGAATTAAAATAAATAAAAATAAAAGTGTCAGAAATAAAAATATGACAGTTTCACGCTGTCACCACTAGACTGTACTACTTGAGCCTCCTGCATCCCAACAACTATTTTTTTTAATCTTGAGTGAGCCATCTATGTTAATATTGTTTATCTATGATCCTAAGTGACGGAAACGGTTATTTTTATTTAAAACAAAAATCATGAATATATTTTTGTTATAACGCTGTTAGTTTTAATATTATAGCATACTATTAATAATAAAGTATTTGTGAGAAAGCCTCTCAGGCCCGCGAAGCGGGCCTGTGTGGAGAGGCTGTGAAAATTCGCTAGGGACATGGCAAAATGCCATGTAACAAGGACAATAATGAAACAACACATCATACAAAACAACAACAATGTGGCCGCAAAGCGGCCACAGGGAGGGCCCCGGGCCGCGAAGCGGCCCGGTGGGCCGACGCCGCGGAGCGGACGAGGCGCGAAGCGCCGAGGTCGCGTAGCGGCTACGGGCCGAAGGCCCGTATTCTTTACTCCGCTATAATAATTGTAAGAGCTGATCTAGTTACTACGTTTTTTACCTAAATTAAGAAATAGATAAGGTAAGAAAAGTAGGGACGCCATTTTTATTTCTACCGTATTTAAGTAAAAATAATGTTTTTTCTAGTTTAGACGTTGCAACTTTATCAAAACCCACAAAAACAGTAGCAAATATTATGTAATTGCATGCATGTGTTGTTATTACTAAGGTTATTACTTAAAGCCTCGATATAGAGTAAAACGATAAAAACAAAGTTTTCAGGACTAGATTCGAACTAAGAATCTTTAAATTTCCAGGCAAAGTCTAACCGATTGCGCCTAATACTAGGGTGTAAAATAAATCACTTTCTGCCCTGATTTTTGTTCGCTTCCTTATTTCCCCAAACAGGCCGTAATACGGGATTTTCTCCCTGAAAATAAGAGCGGAAAAAATGAATAACCAAGATCTTAGGTATTTCTTTTTTTTCTTCATCGTGTGCATAGTCTTTTTTCTGATTAAAACAGTATATATTACCAATATTGTAGAAAGTTTAAATATTGTCCAACATAAACTGGTATTACTAAACTCCGATTTTTTTTGGATCAACCTATTACCCGAGTTCATTTAAAAATGTTTAGATCTTAACTTAAAACGTAAATTTAGTTATTCTTAAACTCTTCTGAAAACTTAATTTTTATCATTCTTTAACTCTTCTAAAAACGTAATTTTTTTTATTCTTGAACTCTTTTGAAAACGTAAATTTAGTTATTCTTAAACTCTTCTGAAAACGTATTTTTTTTCATTCTTGAACTCATTTGAAAACGTAATTTTTGTTATTCTTGAACCCTCTGAAAAACGTTTTTTTTTTATTCAAACTCTTCTGAAAACAGTAGCTTTTAAAATAATAAAAAAATAAATAATAAATAATTTAAATTAACAAACAAAATTTATGAGAAAATATTGTTATTAATTATAATTAACATTGCTGTCGTTTTGAAAGGTTTTATCTTTGTCTTAATATTTCTATCTTTATGACTCTATCTAAGACAGAGACGATATATTACTAGAGAGAACATAACCTATCCCCGTACATTCAGAGGTCTGAGACATCTTTTTGGGGCTCTATGTAATCTTATTGAAACCTTCTCAAAGGTTTCAATGAGTAATGTTATAATCTTAGAATAATACTATATATAGAAGGAGCACAGGGCCGTAAACACAATGTAATTCCACTGATAACACGAAAGCCGGTTGACTGGTGCAACTAAGTAATGCTGCCAACCTGACAACAAACATTATTTTAAATATTTGTCATAAATATCTATTAATGAAGAAAGATCGTAAAGAACAAATATAATAACTTAAAACACCTGCTGAGTACTTAATAAAACTGTTCTTAGATGACAAAAGGGTGACGGAATACAAGAATCTACATTTAGTTGACGAGGACTACTTATTATATATAATTTTAATAAATACGTTAAACTACAATTTAAAATGCTTTAAATATTGTAATGCACCGATATTTATATTTAGTATTTTATGAATAATCAATCATTAATTAATAATAGAACATAATAATTCAGCAACCGAAAGTATTGCCAACTTTTTTTTAGAAAATTGATATTGTTAGGGTGCAGCATTACTTAGTTGCACCAGTGAACCGACTTTCGTGTTATCAGTAGTGCTCCTTCTATATATAGTATTATTCTAAGGTTATAATCTTAGAATAATACTTTATATAGAAGGAGCACTACTGATAACACGAAAGCCGGTTGACTGGTGCAACTAAGTAATGCTGCCACCCTAACAATATACAATTTTCTAAAAAAAAGTTGGCAATACTTCCGGTTGCTGAATTATTATGTTCTATTATTAATTAATGATTGATTATTCATAAAATATTGATATAAATATCGGTGCATTACAATATTTAAAGCATTTTAGATTGTAGTTTAACGTATTTATTAAAATTATATATAATAAGTAGTCCTCGTCAACTAATGTAGATTCTTGTATTCCGCACCCTTTTGCCATCTAAACCAGTTTATTAAATATCAGCAGGTGTTTTAAGTTATATATATTGTTCTTTACAATCTTTCTTCATTAATAGATTTATGACAAATGTTTAAAATAATGTTTTGTTGTCAGGTTGGCAGCATTACTTAGTTGCACCAGTCAAACGCCTTTCGTGTTATCAGTGGAATTACATTGTGTTTACGGTCCTGTGCTCCTCTATATATTAAGTTCAACTATGGACCTCTCTATTAATCACAATTACCATCATAGTATCCATTACCGTATGATTACCATCATAGTATCAATAATCTCAAAATGTAAAACAAAGTAAAAATAATGATTGAATTAGTCCAACTTGTTAATTCAGGACTTTAAAAAGAAGAAGAAGAAGAAGACAATACCATCTTTATAAACCAAGTTATAAACTGAGACCTTAGAATAATACTATATATAGAAGGAGCACTACTGATAACACGAAAGGCGGTTCACTGGTGCAACTAAGTAATGCTGCCACCCTACAATATACAATTTTCTAAAAAAAAGTTGGCAATACTTCCGGTTGCTGAATTATTATGTTCTATTATAATTAATGATTTGATTATTCATAAAATACTAATATAAATATCGTGCATTAATATTTTAAGCATTTTAAATTGTAGTTTAACGTAATTATTAAAATTATATACAAATAGTAGTCCTCGTCAACTAAATGTAGATTCTTGTATTCCGCCACCCTTTTGCCATCTAAGACCAGTTTATTAAATACTTGCAGGTGTTTTAAGTTATTATATTTGTTCTTACGATCTTTTCTTCATTAATAGATATTTATGACAAATATTTTAAAATAATGTTTTGTTGTCAGGTTGGCAGCATTACTTAGTTGCATCAGTCAACCGGCTTTCGTGTTATCAGTGGAATTACATTGTGTTTACGGTCCTGTGCTCCTTCTATATATAGTATTATTCTAAGTTATAAACCAAGTTATAAACTGAGACGTATTAAATTACCTTATTATGACTTTTCTAGCTTAAACTAGAATATCTATATGATTAGATTATACTACTAATACTATTGATCCATATTTGAAAAAAATCTAATCAGACCACCATTTAGTCTTGTTTTAATGTTTATCTTTAATATGTGCAGGTGTTCGGCTGATAATGGTTTAGGACAGACTAAAGAAGCTGAGATATATCTGGATGTTCAGTACCCTCCTATAGTCACTGTAGAGGGAGGGCTGGGGGCGGGAAGACATAGAGAGGCAGAGGAAGGGGAGGCAGTCAATATAAAGTAAGTATTTTTTATATTATAGTCCCTACAGGTAGGAATCTTCTTTGATGATGTGTAAAAAGAATACCGTGCATGTATAATGACTTAAATGAACACTGTCAACAACATTCCACACAATTTCCAAATGCCTGTGGAAATGTAACAACATCAACGTCATTCCAAAAGCCTGTGGAAATGTAACAACATCAACGTCATTCCACAAAATTACAAAAGCCTGCAGCAGAATTATAACTATGATTTACACCATCAACCGCTTTCCATCACTTTTTACCTTTATTTTGGTGAAAGCTGACTTTTGCCATCAGTATTCATATTCCTCTGAACATCTGCTAGGCTTTCACCCTATGGCCTTGTTATTGTTTTAATTATAAATAAATAAATAACCAGTAAAATAAAAAAATAATATTGTAAAAATAATATTTTTAAACCTTAGCACTTAGAGGTTTTGACCACAGAATAGAACAAGAGAATAACAATATTGAATTATAGATGAACTGACCGAAAAAAGCCTCGGAGCAGTGTTATCAACGTGATATATTATGTATGCAGGATTTCCTGGATTTTCTTTTTTCACATCTCCCCCACAGTTTTAGTGAAATATTAAAACAGAAAACCTGCCCCTTTCTAAAGATAAAAGTAAAAAAGAAGATTAAGGATCGAAGCGTTAAAAGGAAATGCAAATGATTTTCTCATTTGTTTTTTATTGTCTTTTTTTTATATTATGACAATGTATACAAATGAAATTATGAATATTAATCGATTACTTAATTTATTTGTTCTTTAATACTACTGTGGGTTATATATAACCATAGTAAACACAGTATTTTCACCCTTAAAATCCAAAATTATATTGACTGAATTCTATTTTTAATTCAATTTCTATTTTTTAATTTTTTAAACATTCTAAACATTTTTCTTATTTGTTTAAATTGTATATTACCCACAGTAACCTGTATAGAATTGTTTAATTTATTTTTTGTAATAACAATTAAATTATGTATATTGTTAAATTCATTCATGTCTAATCCCTGTAAAAGGTCAAAGGAAATAAATTATTTATTTATTTAATAATAAAATATCAGTTATAATAAAAATTATTTTTATTATGTCCGATTTAATTTTCTTAGTATTGTAATGTGCTCACTGCAACACTCTAGTCTGTATAGTGTAATATTATTATTATTTTCAATGTGTTTGATTTTAAATCTTCACTTTTAGAGCATTATAGTTTAAGACATGGTTATTAACAGTTGACAGTGTGGGAAAATAATGCCAATGAAGTTAGTCCTAGGTGTTAAACCACGCCTTCAATTCATATTGAACCAACCTCATTGTTCATCAACACTATTTTTCCTCACTGTCAATGGATTATAACTGTGTGTAATACTATATTTGTCAAGCGCTCACTACATGCAAAGTTTCTACAATTTATCTTTGTTTAATTTGTTTTATTTTTATCTTGACTGAAAACAGGCAATAATACTGCTTGCAGTAATTTTTTATACAGAAACCATTGCTTTCTGTAAAGTTAAATAAATTTCATTGGGAAGAATTAGATGTCTTAAGGAGTCATAAGTACTGTTTTAAACTGTGGTAGTGGCGATGTGCAAATGTAAAAGTAGTAACATTTCTACTGGCATGATGATGATTTCATGTTCTTGCCATTGTCTGATTTATTTTGCCACTGTCTGTGAAATGCCAATAAAGTGAAGTGTTTGTTGCTGTGGAAATTTGTTACTTGATTTGCTGTCAATACACAAAGGGAGGGGGGATAGCGCAAAACTTACGCGGTTGAGTAACTCTTATTAACAATTTTGATATGTTTCAATTTAATGAAAGACTGATGACTATAGAAAGGGATATCAGAGTCCTCCCTACTATTTTTTTTCTTTTTGGCTAGTTTTTTATCTTTAAGAAATGTATTTCTGTGGATTATAATTTGGTTGAATGATGAAACAGGTGTAACGTATCTTCTAACCCGGTTCCTGTGAGTATAGAATGGTTGAGAGAAGGACGACCAGACTTCAGACAAAGTGGAGACACTCTCAAACTTCACAGAGTTTCTGCTGACTCTGCCGGAACTTACATATGCCGGTGAGTCCACTATGTGGTTGTGTTTTTTTATTCATCTTAAAGTCATGGGCTGTATAAAAAATTCCTTAAATCGAACAAATCCCTTAACACGCAAAAAAGGTAAAAGAACCCCCTAACTATTACATATAATATGGCGCCGGTTAACACAAAATACATTTTATCTACTTTTGCCATTAAAGATCTTGATTAAAAAAAGCTTTAATTCATTACGGAGCTGTTGTTTAAGTGGTTCTTTTTTAATGTCTTTAATCCTGGTATATTTGAAAAGGGAGGAACTTCATCAAATTTGATTTTGTGACAGTATAAGTACAAATCTACTCTACTTAAGAAGCCAAAGGGGAGTGCAAACTGGAGATATTCAAATAAATTATATGAAGAACTCTTGTTTTTCATTCATTTTATAATGTGGATTTTTCTATTTCGTTGGATTTACTTTAATTTTAAGTTTAAAGTTTTAGTTTGATTATGTTTTAATAAAAATCTCATTCCTCTGATGATGACCAGGATCCCTAATTTAAAAGCTCAGTTGTTGAATCTCAACTAACTGTTGTCTTCTTTTTCATTTATCTTTTTTCCGTTGTATTATTTACTGTCGATTAGAATCGTGTATTCTCTATATATTATGAACTTAGTTTAGAACTTTTATCAGGAGAGTAACCATCTCAAGAAATTTTTTATTTATATTTGTATGGTTTACTAATAAAAACATTTTATTTTGTAGTGCAAGCAACGTAATGAATCCATACAACAAGCCTAGGAGCACACGGGTTGGTAACGCTACTGTAACTCTCCTCGTAAGGCATCGCCCTGGTAAAGCATCCATCACTCCGGATCGTCCCATTGCTTCGGAAGGAAACGGAGTGACTCTGACGTGTAGTGCAAATCCCCCCGGCTGGCCCGCACCTCAGTACAGGTGGTGGAGAGATCTGGAAGGTAAACTTAAAGTTTCATTTTTGTTATCATAGCAGATCTTAGCATCTGTCTCTATTTATATTTTTACTAATATCTCAGCTCTAAAACAAAATGTATATAAAAATGTTATTGACAAAAATAAAAGCTAAAAGCTAAACACTATAAACATGAGTTTTTTTGGTTCTCTCAATTTTGAATCATTTAGAAGAAGAATTAGTTTTGTTTGATTATACAAAGAAGAATATCCATCTATCCCAGGTTTGATAAAACTATTTTATAATAACTTTCATGTTGATGTTTTATTATACAAATAAAAATGATCATAAAAGATAAGAGATAAATAAAGATAATTAGAATAATGATAATTTAGATTTTTTTTTTTTTTTTTCTTTTAAAGATAATTTATATCCATTAAAATATTACTTAGCAATGGAAACAGTGTTACCAACCTGGCTCTTCTCAATCTCTACATTTAGACAATACTTCCTACAATTATTACTATTTGTCCCCTTTTTTACTTTAAATTCTGCATTATTCTTTTGAATCCTCTGTTTTTACTATTAATTTCTCTTTTTCACTTTAAATCCTATGTTTTTATTTTTAATAATAATTTAATTTAATAATGCTGGATTAAATGACTTATTCAAGTATTATCAAACAGTTAATTTTTGAAAAAAAAATATTTTTTAACTCAGTGAAATTTGTATTATTTCATTGTTTTTTTATAACATTTTTGTTTTCTTGTTATTACGTTAAACTCTCATTTTTAACTTTGTTTCTACCAGGTTCTTCGTACAGTTCCAACACGCAGATGACTGTACTTGCTACAGGACCCAAGTACAACATCCCATCAGCTCATCTAGGCAGCGAGGGTCGTTACCATTGTCAAGCTCATAATGAACTAGGCCACGGAGAGGTTGCCAGTGTTAATCTTATTGTTTATCAACCTCCCAGGTTTCAAGTTAAGCTACAACCTCATGTTACAAAGAGGTATGGTGTAATTTTTCTTGTTTTATCTCAGTACCCAAAACAGTATTTAGATTTATAGCCTCGTCAGTCAAATTTTTTCTTGTCTCGGCTTCGCCTCTGCTATAATTTTTTTCAGTCATATAATCTTTTTAAATCCTCCCTTGACAAGAAAACTTGTCAGGCACTCTAAAAGCTATTTCCCTCTCTAGGGAGTGTAAGTAGTGCCATATTAATAGGCAGACAAAAATCAGATTGACTTTTGTTAAAAATAAATCAGATTACATTGGTTTAATGGCAAATCAAAGTATAAAGCTTCCCTCGGGGGTCAAAATGTTTGTAATCTCCTGCCTCTGCATGCCTCTGGAGCCAAAATATTAGTAATCTCTAGCTTAGCTTTATGAGCCAATAAAGTTTCATCCTTTGACTTTAATAACCTTAAGGAGACCTAAACTTTAGCTGTAAAACTTCCTTTCATACCTTGTTACATAAATTACTATTTCACACTTCATTAAAAAAAATGTTAATCATAAATATTTTTTATCTCATCGATCTTGGGAACTAGTGTAAGAAAGCCTGCTAAGTGGTCTAATCAGTTACCTGGTCTAATGCTCTTGTTTAGGACTGGAAAAGACTTATCTCATCTCTAAAACTTAGTAACTTGAAGTTAACTGCGTACTAAATTTTTATATAAACCAAGTAGGTTAGTATAACCTACTAAGTATAAACCTATACTAACCTGTGTAAAAAAATTTAGACGTGAATGATCAGTTGATAGCTGGCTCAAGACTGAAAAATAGCTAAAATTGGAATAAATGCGCAAGAGCCTTTTAGGATTTGTGTTTTTTTACTTAATTTTATTGGCAACCCTGATAACATTAGGCGAGTTTTACTTTTTATCATGTTTTCGTACTGTAATATGTACGTGATAATTGAATGATTTTCTTTCAAATTCTGTGAAATAATTGTTGCAATAATTTAGTTAAAGAAAAAGAGAAACTAGAGTAAAGGTAAACCAAATGTTTTTATTATGGTTTTAAAAAAAGTATAATTAGCCGCTCGTTTGAAGTAATTTAAACAATCCTAGTATTTAAAGATTTGCACTTAAACCTCTGTTGGATGTGACAAAACGCATTTTTTTACTCAAATATTAACATTTCATACTCAAATGTACCAAGAAATGCAATAAAAACAAAAATTTTTAGTACCGTAGTTTGTTTACATTTACAAGGGTAAAAGAAAATGGCCTCGCCCATAAGAAAATTTGAGCCAACTACCTGGTGGACAAAATGTGAACTACAAGCCAGGTCTGACAAAAGTCGCGTTTGTTTCCCTACTCGGTTTATATATTATTTTACTGCTAACCTAAAATATTAAATTTTAATATATATTTATGTTTATACATTTTACTTTGCAGGATTGGTGACCAAGACTTTAGCATTACATGTGGAGCTCAAGGAAAACCAAAACCCAATATTAAATGGTTGAAAGATGGAAAGGAAATCCCACAGAAATTGTTTGATATCTCAACTGATGAGTCAGAAGGTAAGACATATAAATAATTTGACGAATAATAGCTCTGGTATCTTATAGGCATACGTCAACAACATGATATCGCAAGTCATGATAAAGCCGCTAGTTTTATACAGATATATCCTATTATTTTATGCTTAAGGAACTGTTCATCTAGGTAAGGCATGAACAACTAAAGTTGTAAATCTGTTGATCAAATTTCAAAGTGTGTAAGCATAATTTTCTCTTTGGCAGAAAATAGTAAGTAAACATTTTTTCTTCATTTTATCTCATGACCATCGTCAGTGGTAGTGTGATATGCAAAAATGAGATTAAGAATCGAATCCTTTTAAGATGGAATGCCTTTTCTAAAATGAATGTTCGAATAAAAGAGCATCCTTATAAGCATTATTTTCTGGTCAAAATTAAATAAAAAACCTAATTTTTAAGAGCTTAGCTGTATTCTTTATATTATATTTCTAATTATTGAGTTTATTATTATTCTATATTTTATATTATATAATATATTTTTCATTATTGAATTTATTATTATTATTTTGCAGGTCAAAACTCAGTATTTACAGTGCACAGCACTCTAAGGTTTATGGGAAGAGACAGACCAGCTGGTAACCAACTTGTCCCTGCTGATAGAGGCGATTATTTCTGTATTTTTGAGAACGAAGTGAAACGAGCCGAAAGCACCATGCACCTCAGGATTGAACGTAAGTTACTAACTGTCACTTTTTTTTGGTAAGGGAACAAGAAATTTAAAATAAAAAAACCATAAAAACACCATGTACCTCTTTACAAAATGTTTGTTCTAATAAACGGAGCAGACATATGATCTCACGATAATCATTAGGGCAGTGTGATATGCTTAGAAGCAGTGTATTTAAGGAAAGTCCTATAGATCATAATATAGTTTTGTTAGAATTAAAAAAATGAGCGCTAGAAGAGTTTATCATAATCAGAGTAATAAAATAAGTCTCTCCACTGATGCTAATAATTTATTTAAAATAAAACATAACCGACTTTCAAACAACTAAAGATCATCATCAGAGACGGTGAGATGTTAGGAAGCTGGGTTTTGAGTCTTTTCTTACTGTTGACTGTTGCAGGACTATATAACAGTCAACATTTATAATAGTCTTATTACAGTCAACAGTTATAATAGTCTTATAACAGTCTACAGTTATAACATTCTTATAACAGTCATAATAGTCATATAACATTCAACAGTAAGAAAAGACTCAAAACCTAGCTTCCTAACACCTCACGGCACTGATGATGACCTTTAGTTGGTTGAGAGCCAGCTATGCTTTATTTTAAATAAATATTACATCCCCTACCAGCTAACAAGGACGACGAACAAAACGTGCAAGTACTATTTCGATACCTCCATCAAGCTGAACTAATTACTGACCTTTTAACTAAATTCTTATTTACTACTCAACTAACTATCCTTACTATTTTATACCTTAAAACATATATATTTACTTAAACCTACATATTATTATTCTGTAACCAAAAATATCAAATAATTTTCTTAGATCTTATTTAATTATATTCCTATTTATATTCCTTCAATGGAGGAACATAACCCTGGAAAAAATACATCACTGGAGAGACTTATTTTATTACTCTGATAGTTCTTGTATTATATAATTCTCTTACACAGTTGTATTGATAAGACAAGTGGCCTCTTCATATTATCATTGCATTTTGCAATGGGAATTTTGCGACATGCAATGTTGTCTTTTGTCCTTATATTTTTTTTATTAATTATCAAATCAACATCACGGTAGGATTCTTCCTTTACTTATAAGCCTTTTGAAAACCCACTCCTTTACTTATAACTTATTTTTGTCAATAAATTAATTAATTAGTTGTTATTAATTAATTAATTTATTGAAAAATTTACTGTTTTGAAAATTTAATTTATTAGCAGTATTAGTTTTCTTTTCATTTGATTAATAACAATATTTTTATTTTTTCAGATGAGCCCATTACTCTTCACCCTTACAATAAAGTAGCTTACGATCTTCGTGAAACTGCCGAAGTTATATGCAAAGTACAGGCTTACCCTAGACCTGAGTTCCAATGGAGTTACAGCACCAACACGGCTCAACTGATGTCTGGAAGTGATGGTCATTATGAAATCAACACGACTGTTAGTGAAAACGGAGGTGATATTTACACGAGCGTCCTACAAATTTCAAATTTAAGACAAGCCGATTACGGAGATTATAATTGCCGAGTTGCTAATTCTCTAGGTTCCGTTAGAACTCAGATTAAACTACAACCGAAAGGACCTCCTGAGCGTCCCGAAGCCTTGATTCCTAAAGAAGTGGGACATAGCTACGTCTCGCTGGGATGGAGACCAGGCTTCAACGGTGGACTATCCAACACTAAATACTTTGTTTCTTATAAAAGAATTTTGAAAACTACCTTCGACGATTGCTACACCCCTAAGAAGATCGGAGGTGCTGAAACTTGGCATGAGTTCGATTGTCAGAGGAATAATCCTTGCAATGTCACATCATTAGAACAACACCAGAGCTACGTGTTTAAGGTACATAATTTATTTCTGTTCAATGATGTTTAAACATTGTATTTTGCACCCATGTACAATGAACAACTAAATTGAATAGATGTATTTTGTAATCATTTGAATTTTCATAACTTCTACTTCCTTAGTTACATTATAAGTACTTCTAAATTTAAATTACAAGATAAACAAGTAACTGAGGAATCAGTTACCATATGGGATATTCATATACAACTATAAGAACTGACCAAAACATAGTACAACAATACGATATTCCACAATCAAGATGTATTAACTTTACTATGAGAATATTTTTTCTCTTAAACTTACATGATTTTATGATTTCAGGTTAAAGCATACAATTCAAAAGGACAGAGCGATTTTTCTGATGAGATCCCCGCTATGACTCATGTGGATAGGATACCTGCCCCCCAGAGAGTAACCTTTGACCCTCATACTCAACAATTATCTGTTAACGTAGCTGCTACCTGTTTACAACTTGTAAGTACTAATAGCTTAAGTTTACTCATTAAGAGTGTATCATTGATAAGAAAAAAAATAAAGAAAATTTTCTGAGAAAACACCTTGATGTAAGTTGCACCAAAAAAATTTGTTTTTACTCAGTAGAAAGTTCTACGTGTTCTCTTTGTCAAAGTGGTTTTGGGTCTCTTAATTTCACAACTTAACCACTAGTCATCACATTTATGAGAATGGCATCATAATGGTCGTTCAGTATTTTGCTTGTTAAATGTTTCCAATTTTGTTGCAAATTTGTTGTTAAATTTGTTATCAAGTTGCTCATGGATATGTTAGCAAGTTGATATTGGACTTGAATAAAATCTTTACCAGACCCACTAATGATTTATTGTTAAATTAGTTAACATTAAGCTCTAAGTGTTGAGTAAACCTAGTGATAATCATTGGACTATACTTTTACCAATAAATGTTAAATTTCATTTCAGATTGGCATGGTTGAAGTTTCGACTGGTTCTTACGATTACAACTGGAGGATGGTTGAAACCCTCGCTGTCGTTCCATCTGGTACTTCCTCAAGACACGATACAACACTGAATCTAACACCACGTCGTGCTGCCAAGACTGCTGCCGGCAGATCACTCGATCTACCAGAGGATGATCTCGATCCTGGTACCATGGATAAGAGTGATTTGGAATCTATCAGAGTTAGAGTTCGATTCTGTTTGGAAGCTAATATGGATACTTGCGGAGATTATACAGAGGCTGAGAGTAAGTCAAATAAAATTCTAATCTATTTGGTGATAATAATTAAGTCAATGAAGAGGCAAAACAAGTTCAACACTTTATAGTCTTTACTGTAAAGTCTCTGTTATGGACTTAGAATACAGATTTAGTTAGTTATTTCTCTTATATCCATTTAATTCGCACTTTGTTTGATACTTATATAATTCTGTTACAGTCGGCCCTTCATACATCCGAGAGCCCTCTCCTATAGCTCTACCCACCCTCGTAGCAATCCTTGTATCCTGTGTCATCTTCATTCTCTTCAGTGTACTAGCTGTCGTCTTCTGTAAATGCAGGAGAACTCAAGTTAAAAAAGCTACCAGTAAGGACTATGAAATGGAAGCATCTAAGTAAGTTTTTAGATCTTTATTCCTTCGTAACTTTTGTCTTTATTTTATAGCTCTGATGATTGCCTCATGTTCATTTGAAAGGACTCTACTTTTTTCTTTGTTTCCATTAACATCGGTTCTTTTTTCTAGCTCAATTTTTTAGCAAAATATAAACATTTTTAACTTCACTTTTTACTCTCTTCATGTACTTTTAGTTGATAAAATGTAGATGGAATTTAATTCTTACAATCATAGTTCTTAAATATTTTTTAAGTTTGGTCCTGAAACGTGAAGATTTGAACATTAAAAGAGAATGTCTCTCTTTTCTTTTTATATTTTGCATAATATTATTTTCTAATAGTTCCATTAATGGTAAATCCTCCCCACACATCTTAATTGTGAAATTTTGGCCTAGTCATTCCTACCATATTTTCATTTTGCGTCTTACTAAAATTTAGCTTTCTAGTCCATTTTTAATTTATGTCTCATATATGATGAGATTATAAAGTTCTTTAGATGACAAAGGATTTATGTACAAAATAAAATGAGAAAGTATTAAACAAAATCACATATTTTTTTTAAGATTTTTATTTCTGATGGATATGCGACTTATTTTTTAAGCCCTCACAAATATGTGAGGGCTTGCTTTGCTCGCCCTTAAAATTCAAAACATTATTTATTAAACATAAGTTTGCATAATCATGATCCTATGACCAGAAAAAATCATAATTAGTCTAAAAGCTAGATATGCATTAAAATTTTCCAATAATGTTGATTATGATAAATGTAGAATTCCATTATTTTGATGTAGACTCTATAATAGTTAAAATGTAGTTTTCATGAATTACTTTATTTGAATATTTTGTCAAAATTAAGGAATTCTGGATACATATTAATTTTGACCCTATTTTTTTAGTATTAACTCTTATAATTATAATATTAATATTATATAGTTATAATATTAACTCTGTTATAATTTAAAAATTATTATTTATTTCCATTATTAGTGGCATTGGTCTCTAGTATTAAGCACTCAAACAATTAACTTATTTTTCATTTGTTTCATAAATAAAAGCCTTGAATTTATTTTGTATGGAGTTCTAATTTGGGTGTCAATTGTTTTTAGTGTTCATCCCAGTATTGTTCAGCCACCCCCACCCTACTATCCACCTGGTATGGAAAACAAAGCTTTAGAGAACTCGATGGACTTAGCATTGGATGATAACACTAAGAATACTGTCTATGGACAGAATGGATATGGATACCACAGTCAACCTCACCCTGCCCCCGGTGGTGAATGTGAGTTGCTACTATTTCACTTAACACTTTAGCAATATTCTAGAACACGACTGGTGGAACTTATTAGTAAAACATGGCGATGACCTTCTTAGCTCAATTTTCTTTGAACATTCACTATAAATTGTGTTTTCTTTTTTATATAACTTACTTATTAAATATGTAACTATCTAGACTAAGTCCCTCTATCAAACAACTTATTAAATATTCAAATTGTAATTTACTTTACTTTAAAATAAAGGAAATTGCAAAGGTGTCTGTTTCACTTGCAGCAAAAGCAAGTTTCTTTGGCAAGTGAAAACGCCAAAGAAGATAAATGCCCTCAAACGATAATCTGTGACTTTTGACCCTATTTAAAACAATAACTGACTACTTAATTAGAACAAAACCTTTCAAACTAACCTGCCATCATCAGTGCTTGCACATATTTTTGTACAGGCACCGATGATGACCTTAGTTTGAAAGCACTTTGCCACAAGACTATTAATTTTATGAAGATACTCTTTTTCCTCTTGTGCTCTATTTCATTCCACTGGAACTATGTTTTAATTAGAAATTAAAAATACGTTTTATTCATATAATAAGATTAATTTTCTCTTTAATTCTGTTTACAGCCAGCATTGATAATGTTAAGTTAGAAGGTAAACATAAGTTTAATCAACATAATATTATCCTTTTATTGTTCAATTTATTTTCTATTTCTACAAATAGTCCTTACCTGTTCTGATAGTATTGACTTCATAGTAATTACTACTTTGAATTATATAGCAGAAAACATGAATATTACAAAATTGAATCTAAAAATCACTGTTCGGGTTACTTCATAAATAAAATTTTTTGGTTGGGTTTGGCTGATTATAGTGAAAGATATAATTTTTTTAGTTAAATTTGTTTTATTATGAATCAGTATTTATTTAATGACCTCATTCATTAAGTAAATGCAGGATCCTACTGTATTTGTTGTATAAAAGCAATTTAAACATTCAATTAAAAATCTTTTATTTGCCGCAGCATAAGATTTCTTATTTTTTTAAAAGAAACCTTTTATTTGTTACAGTATTAGATTATTGTTATGTTTAAAACAATAACATTTCAACATAATTGTCTATTATTAGAAGTTTGAACAAATTCCTCAAAATGATTAAACTTTCTGTTCCAGGGGTAAACATGGCTTACATGGAAAATAGTTATTCAAATTCCAACAATGGTGGCTCGGTGAATTCTCAGGATTCACTGTGGCAGATGAAGATGGCCGCTCAGGCTAATAATGCTACAAATATGACCCCCAATCCTGATCACCACCATCATCATATCAATGACAGAAATAATCATTATGGTCAGTATTTAAGTATTGCTTCTCTTTCTACTGCATGGAGTGGAAAGCTTTAAAATAGAAATAACTGGGACACTTGCTTTATTTATCTAGTGTCTGTGTTCTTGAAAATCAAAATAAGTTGGTGTCTAAAACTGTTTCTGCGGACAGTTTTCCTTAAGGATAAGAAAAAAAACTTAAGAACAAAACTTTATACCAAGCAGAGTTAAAGTTCTGACTCCTGGGGCACTAAAACCTTGCAATATAATCTGGAGCATTGAATAATGATGTACTACAATCTCTCGTACTAAAACCTGGGATACTAAACTTTGGTACTGAAACCTGGGGCACTATTACCTGGTAATCTAATCTGGGGTACTGAAACCTGATGTACATCAATCTCGGGTTCTAAATTGAGTGCTGAAATCTGGGGCACTATAACCTGGTAATAAAATCTGGGATACTAAAACCTGAGGTACTAAACTTTTCTGAAACGTGGGGAAATTTTAAATTGTGTTGTGTTGTACAGGTGTGTACAGCGATGGTCTGAGCCACGGAGGAGGGTACGGTACTGTAGACGATTACGCACCCTACCCTCATCTACTTCCTACATCAGCTTCACCAGATTATTCACATTCAAGAAGTAACAACCCATCTAGGCAAGATTACTCCCCTGATAAGCCCCTCAGGCAACATCACATCGGTATGTTAAACAACTTTCTATTAAATATAAGTGAAATAATAAAATTATTTTTTAAGAAGTAAATTCAATGTGCAGTTAAATTAACTGCAGGTTAAAGGTAAATTACCTTTGAAGTTGTTTTATTAAATTTGTATAAATCTTTTTCATTTTTTAACCCTGTACGAAATAAAATATGAAGTTTATATTTCATATTTATTGGGGACTAAAAGTTATCGTTTCTTCCTTGGGACTAAAAAGCACTTTGAACTCCGGTGGGATTTAAGCTTCCCAACACCATGGGGTGTTAGGCAGCATTTTCAATTATATTAGGGGCGGAACCCCCTATAAAAATTGAATAGAATAGTTTTTACTGGCACAAAATAAGTGCTCTTCAAATTTTTTAAACAACAAACAGAGGATACTCTAAGAAAATAAAAATATGTATGATTTAGTAAAAATAACCAAAATTTTAGTGTGCCCAATTGTATAAATGTGAGCTTATTTTTTTTTATTATTTGAGGTAAATTAAAAAAATTGCAACAGTTTAAAATGATTCAGACTTTTTCTGGTCTACTTTTGGAATAAACTAAATAAACGACTTTATATATGCCATATATCCTTTATATGACTTTTACCTCTATAATTATACTAATGTTGAGTTCTTTGCTTGTGTTTAGTCGGCCAACTAGCGGGAGTGAGTAACATTAAGTATAACAATGTTATTCATGTAGAATTGTAAATGTATGTTCTCATCTTTTTTGTTTTATAAAATTCACTCCTTTTTTTTAGTTATTTGAATGAATTTTAGTCACTGTTTTGATTTAAAAGAAGCAAAAGAACAGAATTTATAACTCTGTGCAATTTGTTATTGAAAGTAATTAGTTTTTTTTACAAATTCAAGGAAATTTGTCAGTTTCGACTTGGCAAACTGATAATTGGAACATGTTTAAAAAATACTATTTACAGAATATACATAATACTACAGAAAACTTCAGATTTATTAACACATATAGAATAATATATATATATATTCTTGATCAGTGAGCCCCCTTCTCTTGAAAAATACCACCTCTACCTCTATGACCCCTAACTCATAAGTCATTTTTTCTTCAGAAATTTGCCAAAACGGGGCCTTTTTTGTGTGTAAGAATATGAGGTCTTTCTTAAAGAAAGAGAAGTTAAATAAGGGCCTACATGAGAGTTATGCTCTTGTAAAATAAGGGCCTATATGAGAGTTATGCTCATGTAAAATTAGTTCTTTTGCTTCTCAATTGATTGTTTCATGCTCGCTTGATAATTTTAATAACGATTGTTATAGAGAATATTTTGCATAATTATTAGTGAATGTTGCTTAGCTGTTTATTGTTTGCATTGATAATGCTTCATGCACGTATAACATCTGCGCTTTTAATTGTTCAATGTTCTTATTTTATATATTTTAAGGAGAAAAAGTTCATTTGAAATATTAGTTATTTGGTTGATGATATAAATGTTGAAATTGTTATGATGAAGAGTAGATAAGTGCTTCTCTGCCAAAACAAAGCTTTACATTTGTGTAATTATTCTGGTATATCTTAGTTTTTGGTGTGTGGAACGCAGGCGTGTCGATCACAGTAGATCTCTTGGCTCTAATTGGTTCCTGCTACTAATTAGTGGTGGGAATTCATTGCTACAAACTGTGACCAAATTCATTGCTCTATTTGTGGCTATTTATTAGAGATTACTATGCATTACCTTTCACTGATAAATTCAGGAATTATTAATTATTGATTTTACTAACTTTTAAGACATTAATGTACCTTTTTGAAAAAAAATTAAACCAATTTATTTTTATTTTATACAAAAGAAATTCATTATATAACCTGACCATTCAGTGTGGCCAAGTTCTCAACTTGGAATCTTTTTTTCTTTAAAAAGTTTGTTGGCAATCTTACCATTTTTTGCTCAAAAATACTGCCGAACGCCAAAAACTACTAGATATACTGTAAAAGAAGCAGCGATCTAATCATTGTTTTTTTTCTATTTAAAAAAAAATTAATAAAAGGATTAGGGTTTTTGTAGATTCTGTAAGAACAAACTGAATAGTGGAACTGTCAAGTGAGTTTCTGAAGTGAAATGAGAAAATAATAACTCATTAACCATCTACATTTCACCAATCAATAAAAATAATTAATTTTTATCAGTTAGCTTCGGCTGTTTCAATGTCTGATCTGTTTTGATCAATCACAGAACTTATTTCTTCTTTCAACATACCAAATAGCTAGTTATCTTTAAAACCACATTTTAAAAAGGTTTATATTAGGTTGTTATTAGTACTGGTTGTTTTCCTTGACATAGGGCTTCCAGTCTCAGAGTGCTCGTTTTACACCGACACAGGGTTACCTGAACCAGAATATCAAATGTCTTGTTACATTTGAAAAAAATCTATAACAAGATTTACTTTGCTTATTAGGTATGAAATATATTTAAAGCATGGGGCAAATATGGTTAAAATTGTTTGGAGTAGAAATTAACCATCATCACTTTATCAATTTATAGTTGTAATTATAGTTTTGATTAGTTGGCACCCCTGCTTAAAAATAACGAGGAGAAGAATTCTATTGGTTATTTCTGATCACAAACTTTATAAGGATTAGTACCAAAAGAAATCTTCCTTGATTATTCTTTTTTATTTAACTGGTAAAAGCTAAAATTGCAACTTAAAAAAATAAGATCACACGGTAGTAACAAACTAATTCACAAACATAAAAAAGATACTAAGCTTAAATCATGCACAATTACTATCCATATTTTTAGGGAATGAATTATTTTATTCCGCACTGTTTACACTCCCCCCCCCCCTTATGTTTTTGCACTGAGCACCCTCATGTTTTTGTTACATCACTGAAAAATTCACTGTTTCACCAATCACATTTTAGACTAACTATGTTTAGAGTTGAAATTTAAATTATTTAAAATTTAGCAACACTGCATTGTCATGTTATTACACATAGAGATATATACTAGAGGGGGCCTGAAACACCTTTTTGGGGCTCTCAGAGACTCTGTGTAACCTCATTGAAACCTCCTTCAAGAGTGAGTTAAGGTTATAGATCATATATTTATTTCGGTTTCTCAGACAGTGTGTGTTCTGATTTGTTTTTTAACGTTTTTCTAAATAAGTTATTTTTTATAATTTTTTATGTTTTATTTTATAATTTTGTACTGATTATTTGATTATATTTATTAAGGAAGGTGGTCAGGTTACTTTTTCAACGCTTCAAATTTTAACCTATAATGATAATATAGGTTATATTGTAGTGATAATACCTCTATGTTATTACACATCACCTTCATGCACCAACCATTTTTCTTATTTTTGTTTCATAGAGGTATAATTTCTAGATATGAGTTAATTTTGTAACATCGAATAAGTAACCTGACCACCTTCAATTCCTGTTTGTTTACCTTCAAATAAACAGTGCAAAATTAGAGTAATACTTTCATTACAGTAATACCAAACAATATACAAAAAGCTGATTTATTATAACCTTATCACACTCTTGGAGAGTGTGATAAGGTAAAATTAAAAAGGTTGTATTTACCGCAAGGTGAATGTGATAAGGTACAATAAAGTTACAAAGAGCCCCAAATTGATGATTCAAACCTGTCAATGCATTGAGATAGGGTGTGAACCCTCGAGTTATATCTCTATATGATTTTTTAATTAGTTATACAATTTAGTATTTACAGTTTGGTATTTATTATTATTGTCAGATTTTTGTTTAGAGATCTTCAAATTTCCGATAGCCACAAAAAATATTGTTATTGTTTTATTTTGTACCTAAATTTATTTATTTACATCAATGTTTATTTTATTCATATTATTTTGTCTCTAATTTCATTTCTTTTTGTTGATATTATTTCATAAAATTTATGTTTATTAATTCAACTATGAATTGTTATTATTTCTATTATTTATTTAGTTTTTGTTATATTTAATAAGTAATGTATTTTTATTTAACTTGTTTGTAATATTTTGTTGTTTACTTTAATAATTATATTATTTAATTTGTTTGTTCAAAAGATGAATCCCAATATCAACAGAGCTAAAATGGAGCTTTTACTACCTGGTGCCTTCTCGTTCTGTTATAGCTGTTATTATTAATTTTTATTCTTAATTTCTTGTCTTTTAAACTCTAACCTAAATTATTAATTTTTACAGAATCACCATATCATGATGTAAGCGGATTACCCGATCCGTACATGGATCACCACTCGTTAATGGAACGGTCCGATGACGGGTTGAAGCAGCAATCCCAACCAAATCTTTCAATGCCTTATGATTCAACTCTAGAATCGGCTTACTCAACACCCAACTCAAGATCGCGACGTATGATCAGAGAAATCATAGTTTAAACTAAACATTAACAAAAAATATTTCCATGAAAAAAAGAGATTATTTTTGTAATTTACAGGTATGATTATCAGACAAATAGTTTCAAGTTGAAAATATCTTAGATATTTTTTGTTATTTATTCAAATGTAGTTTGTTGTGAAAATAAATTATACTTGAAAATTGTTGGCATGACTGACTTTTGTTGATATTCTGAGTCACTATTGACTGCACAGTTTCACTGTTGGCAGAGAGTATTTACTATATCTAGAGAGACTGTTTTAGTCCTGGCAACAGCAAATTGGGCAGGGCTAGTAATATTTTATAATTAGATAGTTCTGATTGATATATTATCTTATGCCCTAAATATTCAGTTTGTGGACAAAAATAATAATAATGATATAAAGAAAAGAATGTTTGGCTAGGAGCAGTATGCACAATGTCTAGAGTGATGACTGTTTTAGTTCTAAAACTAGTTGGCAGGAGGCTCTAGTATTCCTTTGTTTCTAGAATGTCTTTGAAAATAATTATTTTGGACAGTATGTGAAAAAGAAAGGGCAGGGTATGAAAGACCTACCCATAGGTAACTAAGCCATTGCTGACTCTTTTTACTAGGTTATGTTGACTCAGAACAGAGATATTAGTTTGGTTGAGTAGAGTGGGGTTACTGTCTGACTCTTTACTACTAGCTCTATCTGTAGACAAAAAAACTAACAGTGATCTCTCTAGTTTAGAAGATACATCCTCTTTGATTGTAAGCACTGTTCTATGAGTATTATATTTAACTTACTTTAGATTTTCAAGATTCAATGACAATGTTGAACATGTTGCTGGCCTTATCCCATTACATTGGCAGTCAATGCATTGAGATCAAACAAATTATAAAAGTTAATTAAAAAAATCACAATGAACTTAGTAGTTGAATAAAAATAACAAAAAAATAAAGTGTTCCTAAATTACAAGCCTTTTAATCTTTTGTTAGATTTTGGAATAAAAGTTTTGACATAAAAACACTGATAAAGGAGTGGTATTTACAGTCCAACATCATGGGTTATAAATAATCCTGATAACTTTAGCCATGAAGGATTAATCAAACTGAACAAATCTATGCAGCAAAAGATGTAATTAAAAAATAAAGTAATCAATTCACTCATAAATTAAAACTCAATTTAAGTTTTAGTTTAACTTGCAAGCTAAAAACAAATATCAACAATACGCTTAGAAGTCTTGTTTTATTTTTTTAACATATATTGTTTTTTAATCTATTTCAAACTTGTGTCAAGATCTACTATATTGCCTGCTAACAATTTAGATGTTATTGTTCAATATAATGAGAATAATTTATTTACAAAAAGTATTAAGAATCTGACTAGATTCTTATTTGGGTTTTTAAATTTGAACTAGCATTACATTTTTACCATTCCTAGGCAAGTAATATGTGTTTGATTTTATTAGTAAAAAGTCTTGTATTAATTTGAACTATTTTAGATGATAAAAACCACTCCTTTACGTTTATTGATCTCCCAGATAAATCATCACAAGCTGTTTTTTCTTTTATGTTTATTCTTAATTTTCTTTTTTTTTAATTTGCTCAATTCGAATTTTCACTTTTTTCATATTACCTTTACAAAAAAAATTAGTTTAAAACAAGTTCTCAACTACATCATAATTGACTGAAAAATGAAAACATTCATGGAAATTAATTGAAACAAATTCAAATGTAAAATTAATATTATAAATAAGAACATGACACTTTAATTCTAATGCTGTTTACAGTAAATATATGAAAAATATAAATGCGTTTAAAAATTATATATTTATATTCATTGGCTTTTAATGTATATAAAATACATTTTACATACATATTCATTACCTTTGTTTATTAATGTACATACATTACTAATGTATAGTACAATTTAAAAAAAAATATAATTTTTAAATTATTTTATTCAATTATATTTTTTAATAAATAAAATTTATTATAAAAATTATAAATCAAATAAATAGGCTATTAATAAATAAATATTTATGTATTTATATTTTTTATATTTTTACTGCCTTGATTTAGAATAAAAAAATAACGAATTGCTCCTTACATTAATAAAAATAATTTAATTGATTAATTTGTATTATTTAATTAATTTAATTTAAAAAATTAAATTAATTAATTAATATTTTATAATTACATTGTAAATAATAAAAAATAAATAAATAAAGTTTGTATATATTTTTTTCTTTAATACTCTTATAATACATAAGATCTCCTTTTATACGTATAAACAAAATTGTAAAAAAATGTTAAGTGTTAAATGTGATGGAAAAAGATTTTAAATTAAAAACTTAAATGATTTGGTTTAAAAAATTTAAAATATTTTAATTTTTTTATGTACTTAATTTTATTTTATTATTTTTAACCTAATTAATGTTGAGCAATAAATAGGATATTTTTGTTGTATTTAGTTATATGAAATGTTATGACAAAGTATTATTAAAATGATATTATTTTTTTAAGGGTAAAAAATGTTTGATCAAATTCAAAAAATATTATTTTGTGGTAAAATTTTTACATTATATTTAGCTTACTAAAGAATGAATTGACAGTAAGATATAAATGTGAAGAAGGGACTTGATTGGTTATGACTTACTTATCGATTAGTTTTTATGTGCCCAGGTAACATGTTACTTGATAAATCAATAAATAAATTTTTAATTAGGTTTATTTACCGCTTTGGTATGGTGAAATCAGTTTTATTTATTCCACAATAAAAGGAAATCACCATTGAGGGGTAAATTTTTAAAATTTTCTTTTGTAAATTAGAAGACAGCAAAAGCTTATCAGCCAACAAAGAAGACATATTTTAAAGTTCGAGATTAAATTAAGCCCTTCTTTAACACCACTCTGTCTTAATCCTCCATAGCCCCTTCCCACTCCTCTACACCAATACAGGACATTTCTAATTCAAAATAATCCTTTATTGCATAAATATCCTTTATAAATGTTATATTTAAGAAAAAAATATAGAATTTAAGCCCCCCCACCACAGCTCTGTGTTCTGAGAACATAATTATAGTTATTAAGTTTGACTTGATTGATAATATCAACACATTTAGGTTAAACCAAACCATTTTGATGCAACTACTGACCAATTGAATAATAATATAATAAAACAGGGTCTCTCCACTAATGATATATATTTTACATAGCCAGCTTTAAAATCTCAAAAGATCATCATCAGGGCCTACAAAGAACAAATATATTACAACAATTTACTAGAAAGAGAAAAAAATTATACCAACAAAAATAAAACATGAAAAACTATCAAAGTAACTCTTATCTCTGCATTTATTTCCTTTATTATTTTTAACTTTTTATTTTAGTATGCATTTATTATTATTTTTTTTTGATTGCATTTTTGTAATATATTTTATACTTTGTTAGTTAAGCTTTGATGATTATCTTTTGAGATTGAAAGCTGGCTATGTCAAATTTATATCATTAGGAGTGAACCTCTCCCTGAATTACTTTTCATTGCTTAAATTCGGGCAAATATAAGTAATAGATTTAAACAAATCAGATTTATTCAAATCAAATTCATTCTATAATTAGCTTTATAATAAGAAACCACTCTTACACAATGTAAAAGAAAAATTTGATACTAAACAATTCTTTGTATTAAAATGTTGAACATTCATTTTTTTCTCTGACAACCTGTTGTATATTTGTATAATTTAGTTTTGTATCCCACCTAATCATTTCTTTCAAATTTAGGTTTAAGTATTATCGTTTTAGTTAAAAGGGAAAAATATCGTGCCATTTTTTCTAATTATTTTAATTTGAATTATTTTTAGAGACTAATATACACTGGAGTTAAAGGCTTTTGTAGCAGATCGCATTGATTTTGAAACAAAAAATAATACCAAAAGTTAATAGATAAAAATAGCCAAAGTTTTTTTTTAAATTTTGTTGTGTAAGAAATGTCATTTTTATTATGAACCGAGAAATCAAATAAAAATATTATCACAAGCTACTTATATAATTGTTATGGCAAATATTGCCATAATGGTGTCATAATTTTTTTATGTTTAGATTTCACAAACATGACAATTATTAAATATTATTAATTTCATTTATTTATAATTTATTTTGGACCTATTCCTTCTAAAAATAATTAATAATTTAAACTAGAGGTCCAAATAAAGTTTTTAATTATTAATGACAGGTTTCCATTTTATTAAAAATCTTGAGTTTTTTTTAGATACCAGAGAGTTTTATTTCAAATCCTAGTTTTTCACTTACAGCTTTTTGTGCAAAAGAAAAATCAGTGCTCTTATTGCAATATAACTGGTGTTTAGTTTAGATTAATTGACTGTCCTTTTAAATACTTCAGAGAGTATTTCTATTTGGTCTTATTGTTCTGTCTGGCAGTATCAACCAATAGAATTCTTTCTCTTAATAGGCTGTCAAATGATCCCAACCAAACCTATAATTGTGCTACTGGTGTAATTAGTCTTTAATTCTTAAAAAATTGTAAATATTATATAAGCTCTGATAAAAAAAAGAATTTCAAAATAATTTTTGACTGAAAACTTTAGAATTTTTAATTTAAATTTTAATACTTAAGTTTTTGTACGAATTTAAAAGAAAAATTCTGGGGTTTATTTGCAATATTGTTTTTTATTTCTTAAACTATTTTATTTATCATTTGATTAACCTATTTTATGGGATTTCTATTTAGGTAATCTTTTTTTTTATTAAGTCTGAGATGGTTTGTTGAGTACCTTTTGTACGATAAAAATGACTTAGGGCTGATTTTAGCATATTGCTTGAATTCAAAGAATTATATAAAACAAACAATACTTTAGTTTTTAAAAAAGCAAAAGTTTAATTAAACCCACCTATCATATTTTATTAAGTACTTTTTTTATCATTTTAAGTTTTAAATAAAATCATTGTTAATTTTATTTAAATAACTATTAAATTTTTTTTATTTTTACTTGTTTTAAAATGCTCAATCTTTGGTAAGTCAGTTTTTCTTAGTTAATTAAAAAATAAATTTTAAAAAATCATCAAAACATCTTTAGAGAAAAGCTAGTCTGACAAAATATAAATAAAAAAATAGTTTTTGCTAATAAAATTGCTATAGCAATTTTTAAATTAATTTATTGCTAATAAAAAATCTTGTTGTCTACTTATTTGACTTTTTTAAATATTTGTAAATAATAATTGTAAATATTGTTAAATATTTTTACATTAGTTTTAAATGTAATTTAATTTCAAATTAATGAATGTATTTTAATTTTTTTATTAGTTTGTTTTCTCTGTTGCTAGTTGTTTGAACGAATTTTGAAGCTTTGTAAGAAAATGATAAAAAAATATCAAATTTAATGTAATAAAAAATGTGTTCCTCAGATTTTTTTGTTGTCAAAACAAGGGCTAAACTAACATTGCAATAATATTTGTGGATTTTATACTGTTGGAATTAGTTGATTCATTTATATAACTTTATTTAAATTAACTCGTAAGACTGAGGGTTATCAAGTAGTTTGTTATTTTCTGGTTTAAGGTAACAAAATTAATAAACAATATACATACAAAAAACTGCTATCTTGTTGACTTTAAGAGGGTAATTGTAAAAGCCAAAGGGATGCCCACTAATCTACTTTTAAGAGTTGAAGTAAATCTGTGTAAACTAGGTGAACTGTTGATAGATTGACTCAGGTTCTATATGACTGTCTGGGGAATTTTAAAATATAAATAGATATTAACCTATATTGTTGTACCAGCTAAGGAAATTTTTTGTTTTCTGTGTAAACTGCTGACAGATTAACTATAAAGAAAACTGTTTACAAATTTAATTTGTTTCTTTATCGTGTTGTTTATTTCAAAAGACAAATTGATATCAACTAATTCTAAGTATACTGCATTTCATTATAAAAATATAAAAAAAACATTACTCTGATATATATATATACTAAAAAAATGGTGTTCATGTAAAAAAAATTATAACAAGAAACTGCAAAAAACGTATGAAATGTTAAAATTTATGAGTCTAATCTTGGATGTAAATACAATCTTGTAAATATTATTTTTTATAGTAATAATAATTTTAAGGTAAAATGTTTAAGATATATTGGCAAGCTTTGATGGAAAAATATGTTTAAGTGTTTGATAATAAAATAAAACTCTTTTTTTTATAACTAATCAAATTATTTAGTGATGTGAAATAGATATCAAGCCATGATTACATTTTTATTAAACATTTAAAAATAATTAATTTTTATTTGCCTGTTCTTTTTTTATTAATATTTGTTGAATAAATATTATAGGATAGATCACTTCAAAGGTTATCATTTGTTTGCAATCATAGAGATATATTACTGGAGGGGGCATACACTACCTCAATACATTGAGAGGCTTGAAACCATAGACATATATTGCTAGAGGATGCATACCTCTAGTAATACATAGAGGCTCTGTGTATTACTAGATTCTGAGGCTTGCTGTTTCTTTGATTCGTATAATTAATCCTGTATATTACGACAATCACATCAGCTCTATCCTTTAATTAAAGGTTTCTTCTCATAATACTTTTAAATCTGTATTATGAAAGTTTAAGTTAGCAGACGATTGACAGTTGTGTAAAGTTAACAGTTTTAATAAGAGTAAACAAGTTGAGAACCAAAAATTAATACTAAAATCTATTTCTCAAACTTTTTGAGGACACCATCTCACCTTTGTGGAGTTAAGTCTTGTCGACAATGAGATTTTTGATTTTAACCTAAAAATAATATTTTAAAAAATATCGGTGTATAATATTTAATTTATTAATAATATGATTGACTCATGTAAGCACTAGAAAGGTTAAAATGGAAACTGAAGTCAGAACAAAAACAAAAGGACAGCAGTCTGGCCTTAACTCTGTGTCTTCAATATCTTCTTATGAAAAATAAATTTCAATTTGATGGAGGAAACTTAATTATAATTTAATCCCACCTTTATAAAGAAAAAATTCTGTGATTATAAAACCACTTTATTTGTAAATTAAATGTGCTAACACTTAAATATAAAGCTTTGTCTGTCAGTGCTCATTATTCATTCTTAGATTTTTTTCTTGTATAATAATTTTAATTAGAAATTATATATTACATTTAATTTGTAGGATTATTTTATAAAATTAATTTATGATAGATTGATTTCAAAATTACCTTCGTTATTTACTTAATAAGTTTTTAATTGCTATAAAATAAAATGAATGTTTTTCCCCAGTCCAATTTGGATTTTTTAAATTAAATTTTATAAAAGTTTTAAAATGACTGAAATAAAAATATAAGTAATCCTTAAAAAATTTACCCCTAAAAACCCGAATATTTTTTCAAAATAAACTTTCTACTCTAAGGCATGAAGTAGTTAGTAAGTTATTAAATTTTTTTTTTAATTTTTTAAAACATTTAACAATTTTTTAAATGTTTTTGACATTTAAAATTAAAAATCAAATTTTCATTTCAATTTGTAATATTGTATCATATAAAAAAATGAATGTAATAAATGTTATAAACTAAATTCATTAAAATTTCAACTTGACATTACCGGCAACCTTATTTTTAATCAATCGATCATCAAATTATTAATTTAAGTTTTGTCTCTGTGTACAGTTTAAGATTAATTATAATGAAAATGATTAATTATATTTTGTTAATTTTTATTGTGAAATTGTAAAAAAAATTGAAACTCAAAAATGAAGAAAATAAATTTTATATTTTAAAGAAACATGATTTTTTATTTGAATTTTATTTTATTAATGTTTCTGTAGTGTGTACATGGTTTAAAATTAGGCTGTATTAACCGCAAGTTGAAGAATCAGCTACCGTCGATATTTGCTGTTGGATATGAATATCCTTGGGCTGGTTTTGGCTTAATATCAACATCAGCAGGTGGAGCAACACTCGAGCTCTCAACTAATAAAGGTATATCAGTGAATAACTTCTAGTCTCAATGAGCACGACAAGCCCTCTGAAGATATGAGTCAACTTCAGAAGGCTCGTCGTGCTCATTGAATCTAGAAGTTATTCACTGATATACCTTTATTAGTTGAGAGCTCGAGTGTTGCCCCGCCTGCTGATGATGGCGTTATGCCGAAACCGGTCCAGGGATATTTATATCCAACAGCAAGTATCGACGGTAGCTGATTCTTCAATTGTGTATGGTTTATTTATTTGGCCAATTAAAGCTGTAATACACACACACACACACACAATATATATATATATATATATATATATATATATATATATATATATATATATATATATATATATATATATATATATATATATATATATATATATATATATATATATATATAAATAATAGTAATTATTAGTCATGGAGGTGGAGAATCACCGATGAAGTGAGAATTGCTATATTCATGATCAGTGAGTTACCCCTTTCAACAAATACCTCTCTCCTTCTCATGGCCACAATTTCATTAACTCATTGATTCCTTGGAAATGTGCTTAAAAAACAAAATCTAGAAAAAGGAAACTTTATTGAATAAATAACAAGAGTAAATCTAAAAAAGGAAACTTTATTGAATAAATAACAAGAGTACAACAATTGAATCATAAATAAATGAAACTTTGGTAACAATAAATACAAAACTAAGTACAATAACAGTGACTTCAGTACCTCATCATTAATATAAAATATAGAATTATAAATAAAACAAGAGACACTTTCTCCTCATAAAAATATTAAGGCATTGTAACAGTGAACCTTGTTAAGACAGGTTGACTGGAGCAACAGGTCATCAGAAGCTGCAATACAATGGCAAGAGCTTAAGCTGGTATTTATCCCGGGACAAGTCCTGTTATTCTGTTCTTATAATTTTACACTATATTATTAAACCAATGAGGTTTAATGGTGTAGATAGTCGATACACCAGATCTTCTTTTAGCTATCATATCAAATTAATAATGACTAACTGAGTTAGTGGTAAGTATTGGACTCTGTACATAATATCATCAGAGTCCAATGATATCTACTTGGAACATATCATCAGAGTTCGATATCAACTCTATTGAATCAGTACATTTAGAACAGATCAGATATCCCTGGGACAGCCAAATCTTAATGAATAAGGATACAAATAAATCTTTTGTAATAAAACTATGCACCCTATAAAAAATTAATAGTCAAGTCTGCAATTCTGTTTTAAAATGGCCTGTAACTTATATCTATAACCCCTGTAAACTACCTCACCCCCCCCCCACCCCATCATATCCTTTATTCACTGGTAAACTTTACAATCACCTGTATTGACTGATCTGCCTCATTATTTCATCTGTATTGAGACTTTATGTGTATATATATTTAAAACTGACTAACTCCAACGCAATGCTTTTCTTTAAATAAAATAAAATTATAGTGAAATCTTAACTGCAGCTATAGCATACTTGCATTTTTCATTTTTTTTTTATTTAAAATGATACAAGCAAAATTGTTTTAATCATGATTGAGGGAGAATAAGTGAGAAAGTGGGGAGAGAAACAAGACTTTGGTATCAAAGGTTTTTTAAAGAAGTTATGCTGAGAAATGTCTATGACTCATATAAGAAAAGTATATAATCCTGCTATATATCCAGCATACCTCATAGATAAGCTCTCTCAGGGCCTTATTCCCAAGAAAGGGACATTTTTGAATTTATTATATCTTCTTAAAATACAGGGTGGTACATTTCAAATAAATCACCCTGATTACTCAGCTCTGTACGGAGCTATAGCTATAATATTGTTATCTACCCCCACTAAGTCGACCATTGGGAGTTTAAATACCTAATTATTTTATTGGTAATTGTTTAGCAAGTATGGTAATTTAATTACCAAAATGTGTTTTTCTACGGTAACTTTAAAAAGTTAAATTGTAGTATACCATTATATGGATCCATTTTGAAACTGTGTCATATCCCCTGGACAATTTTATGCCAATATCGCTGAATTCAAATAATTTTTCCCCATACAATGTATTAGAAGTGATGAATTCTGGTATACCTTTTGACTGGCATAACTAGTTTACACAACACAATATTAGTACTCTCATTTCAACTAAACATACTAATTTTGTGAAAAAAAAACGACCTTTAGTTTGAAAAGACCCAACTCCAATTTTGGACAATCCATCCGTTCCCTCTGGGCACCACAGCTACTCTTAAGCAGATGAAAGTTTGAAGTTTTCACTATTTCTAAATACAATATTATTTTAAATATATAAAGTATAAATGCAACAAAGTAATACTAAAATCACAAGTCATGGAAAACAGAGATGGAATTGATAAATACATCTCGATACCTAAGTAGCAACATCTTTACAATGATAGCAGTTATTTAATAATAGAAAAACTAACCTTATTATTACGAAATATAAACATTTCATCAAAAATATAAATGTTAGATTCATTATCTACAATTTAGTGATTCTGGTCACCACTGTAATAACTAAATTATCATAAAAACTAGGTTATAGAAAGGGTTGTAGGTAATAATAAGTTTTCTAGGGCAGAGGAATGTATCTATCTCACTGTAATAAGTTTAATAAGGTATTTGATTCTGGTAATACTGAATCATATCGTATGTCCTAGTTCTAAAGTTGAGATAAGAGTTCCTGATAACATTGATCATATAAACAGCTGCTTCCTTATCACTAGCGTTGGGTGCGAACCTAGATCTGAGCAGTTTGATGGTCTGACCTCGGAAGCAAGGAAGTCCAGTGTCGAGCATTAGACTCACCAGAGATATTATAGCTTCCCTGTAAGGCCTGTAATCATAGTACATACTTAAGTAAAAATGTCTATGTGTGCTGTCAATGACTCGCCTTTACTTAGTTACTTGCTTCATGAAAAAAGTCAGGTTATAACCTCTGACTGTGTTTGGTTTGTTTACATCAAATTGAATCACCTTATAATTTGTCTTATTTATTTATTGGTTATCCCAGTAGTGTAATGATTAGCCACCCAGACAGTCCGGGTTCAATCCCAGTTGGGGCCTGTAGGATTTTCATGCTAGGGATAGAAATCCTTTCACATTGCGTCCTTTAAAAGGGACGTTAAGCCAGTGGGTACGAGCCTGTGTAATGTCAGGTACTCATAAAAAATCCCTAACCCTAAATGAACTGGTTTAGGCAAAATGTAGGACCCTTAAAAGCAGTGATATATATATATATATATATATATATAAATATAATATATATATATATATATATATATATATATATATATATAATTATATATATAATATATATATATATATATATATATATATAAATATATATATATATATATATATATATATATATATATATATATATATATATATATATATATATATATATATATATATATATAATATATATATATATATAATATATATATATATATATATATATATATATATATATATATTTCGACCTTATGGTTTTAAGAGCAGGAAAGCCTGGTCTGGCAGTGGGGCACGTGTTGTTTCAAGTTAAAGCCATGGAAACAGAGCAAAACCACGGCTCTTTTGTGGATTAGACATAAAATGCCTGCATTAGGACTCATAAGGTAGAATACTATCTTCTATCTGAGGGAGTCAACAAAAAGGGCCCGATAAGGTGGCCTACTTGCTAGGTGATCTATCACCTCTCCTTAATTATTATCACTATCACTATGGGGTTGAAGACCTTCGTCGACAAACCAATACCACATTTCCCCTTACTTTTAAGGATTTAATAATTGTGCATCTGAAATGTTGCACTCGCTATAAACATTGTCAGGCTATATATTTTTTCTAAAATCAGGAGACTAAAGGGATCACCCCCCCCCACTTCCATCATCAAGAGGACCCCATAAGCTTTATTTCCACAAAAATGACGCTAGTAAAATCATTCATTTCTAAATAATTCATTATATTTTACTTTATTTTAGCGAATTTTCATTATGAAAATGACGCTTATGAGGTTGTTCGGATGACGGAAGTTGAGGGTGGGAGTGAGTGGAATCGGTTCCTATTGGCTTCCTGATAACAAAAATATATGCCCGAAAAAGTTTATATATATGTATATATTATATATATATATATATATATGTATATATATAATATATATGTAAGAGTTTCTACCCTTTCGTATGGCGAACGATAACTCTTGAAGGCGTTCTCAAATTGAAACGAAACTTTGCAAATCGCGAGATGTTGTAGAGGTTACGAGGCCTATTGTTTATAAAAACATTATGACGTCATCAATCAAAGTTATGAGTCATGAAAAAAAAATTTTTTGAAACTTGAAATGGCTTTAAAACAAGGTATTTCGTATTTAGGTAGACGGCTAGCTGAATCGATTAAGACCAGTTTCAGCTGAATCGAACCATCACAAATGGCGCAAATGTTATACATATATATATAATCTTGTATATATGTATACGTCTAGGTCAAAGACTCGTACGATATCTGTTGGGTTCAGTAGTGTTAGAGGGTGGGGATATAGTATAAATGAGGGGCCTCTACCTCTTGCTCCATCCTGGTAAGCCTACTGTCTCAGAGAGAAGGACAAAATGGCTTCCACTGATCCACGCCGAGCTAAGCAGGCCTGTAAAGAGGAAGAACCTCGAGTAGTCTTTATATGGTCGAAGTCATTCTAAAACGATTGCGACCGGTTTCAGCTCAATCGGACAATCCTAAGTGACGAAAACGTATTTTTATTTTAAAAAATCATGATAATATTTTTTCAACCTAAAGATTATAATCAAATAAACAATTTGTTTACAAAAAAAATTTGACATTTTTCTTTAAATTGTATAAACAATCATAAATGTGTGTAAGAGTTAATACCCTTTTGTATGCTGGACGATAACTAAAACTGATGAAAGATCAAACTATAATCTTTTCTTACCCTTTATACAAGGTTAATCCAACAGTTGCAACGTGTGGATTTATTTCTTGTATTTTTATACCTCTAAAAACGTATTAGTTATTATTTAAATAATTATTTTTTTATATGGCTTGTTAACTGCAATATCATTGCTTACTATTAATAATAGAGGATTAATAAAATCAAATTTGCGAGAAAGCCTCTCAGGCCCGCGAAGCGGGCCTGAGAGGCTTTCAGGCCTCACAAACGAGGTTGTGAAAATTCGCTAAATACGTGGCAAAATGCCATGTAACAAAACACGATAATGAAACCATACATAATAGAAACAACAACAATGTGGCCGCAAAGCGGCCACTGGGAGGCCCCCGGCCGCGAAGCGGCCCGGTGGCCGACGCCGGCGAGGGACGAGGCGCGAAGCGCCGAGACGCGTAGCGGCTACGGGTCGAAGGCCGTATTTAATAATTATTATAATAAACATTTATTTTAGTTTACATTTTGTACATACATAGTTTTAGTTACTTCATTAATTTTAAAATAGTAGAAGGATGGATTCTGGTAAACGATTAGAGAGAAAATGTAAGATGTAAGAAAAAGCTTACATCATTTTAGAATAAATTACATTGTTCCAGTCTGTGCTTATTTACATTGAACATTCTAAATATTGTTGTTGTTCTTGACAAAAATAAATAAAGAAGAAAAAAATTGGAGCTGCATGTAAGCTTTATCCCCTTGCAGCCGAGCGCATGTAATATTATCATAGAGCATGCGACCTTAAAAAAAAAAAAAAAAAAAAAAAAAAAGACGCTACAGTCTTTGCTAAAAAACAATAACTATAGGAGCAATTTTGAATTCTCATCTCTTTCTTTTGAAGGGTAGAAAAATTAAATACTCATTTACCTGACAGCCAGATAGGCCTGAACACAGAGTTCAGTAAACCACCTGAACGGAGCTGCCTCCGTCTTGCCTCCCATCACCATAACCATTTCATCCGTTAGTTTTATATCTGGCTCAAAACCAAGATTACCTCCAGGCGATGATTCAAACATGAACCCGAAATCTGACACAAAACAACAATTATTCAAGTAATCAAAAATATTGTTGTTATAATCTAACATAAATTACGTTATTAAAGGTTAGTTAGCATTAATACTCTTTTAACATTGATGCTACAAGACAACTAGGTCTAGATACAAACATAGAACCTATAGTGTGATTACATCTTTCTCCAGCAATGGACTATCAGCAGTTTCATAAGAAATAGCACAATACAGAAACTAAGTAACGTCACTAAATGAAATCCTTTTGTAAAATACTAGGGGGAGTTTATTAATAGTTATTTATGCACCAAGGGAGTAAAGAATGATATTATTTCCCTTAGCAGTTAGTTGGTTCCTAAGGTGAAAGCCAAGGGAACCAAAGTATTCAACTCCCGAGGCGAAGCAGAGGGAGGTAATTGCGAGGGGAAAATAGCATTTTACTCTCAAAGGTGCATACAAGATTTTATCTCCAGACAATGATTTTATTTTAACACATTTTATTCTAATTTTTGGGTTGTACCCCCTTATAAATTTTGGGTGTGCTGCCCAAAAAAAATCAACCAATTTTTTTATTGCTCCAAACAACTTCTTTTGACCTGAAACAGATTTTGAACCAAAAGAATTTTTTGGTCTGCTCCCCCTTATACATTTTGGGTGCCACCTCCGGGAAAATTACAAAACTTGATCGGTCACCTGTATGAATTTAGAGAATACCACTCCTCTCAAAAATTGATATAATTGGCTCTAAAATCCAATATAGGAAACACTTTTTATTCCCAAGGGAGAAAAGTAGCTTTTTACTCCCAAGGAGTGAAAAGTAACTTTTTCTCCTTATGAGTGAAAAAGTGCTTCTTTACTCCCTTAAAACTAGTCAAGAAACTTTACATAAACACCGCTTGGAGATAAACATCTTTATAAGGACCAAGTGACATCACCAGATAATCTTTTAACATTTACGGGGGGTCTTTAAAATCACACCTTCAAAGGAAAAAATGACACTCTAAATATGTGTGTGGGCGGTGGGGGGGGGCGTTAGTCTGTGGAAACAGCTTAAGACTCTTAATAAAGTATCAAGTCCAAGTAGGACCGTAACCTTACTATCTCCACCATGATAATTAAACCGCCTTCCTCCCCCCCGTAGCATGGAATTGATCACCTTCACCTCGCATACAAAAACAAATCGTTAGAATTATCACTTCCAGTTTAATTTCTAATATTTGCTCGCTGGAGAATATTATAAGCCATGAGTCTACATAAAATTAGAGTATAAGCAGATTAATAAATAAATAAAATAATATCATTCTATTTACATATGATAAGCGTAATACCATGCTATGTATTAATAGATGACCCGTCGAGTCCGCGCATATATTGCCATTAGTGTCTGTCTGTAATTTGAAGTTAAGAAACCAAAACACTGTAAGGCGCCATTGACCTACAAAGTTTCCTCTTAGCTGTCTAACAACACCAAATTACCCAACATTTATATTATATTTATTTATAACTAAGAATAAATAAACTTAAAAAAATTAATTAATTTACTAACAGTAATTAGTTATTCATTATCGAAAAAAAACTTTATAAGGACCTCTATTTTAAATTATTAAAGCTTGGGAGGAGCGAATAGGCCCAAAAATAATTAAATAGAACTAATTTGACCGAGCCTTCTCGATATATTAATTTTATTCTTTGCATGCTTAACATAATTAAATAAATATACAAAAATAGTTACATGGTTGCAACACATAGATGTTTGCAACAAACAAATATGAGAACAGGACCAAATAATTTCGATTAAAAACAAAAAAAGGTAACAATGTTCTGCTTGAATTGCATGTAAGGTATAAACAAGAATCCTACAATTAAAAATTAAAAATTATTTGAAAGCTCGGCAAAATTATGTTTTCATTAAATTTGGGACTTATTCCTCCTCAAAAGCTTTAATAATTGTTACGTCAATGACAAGATGTTAAAGTCAATGAATGAAGACAAATCGTGACCTGGAAACGACCTTAGTGCTTTTCATCTTCCATACCGTCTAGAGAAATACTCTAACATTCCCTATAATTGTTCTGTCTTCCTAGCTTGATCTCTAGACTTTGCGTCTGGTCACAACACTACGATCACACACATGTTACATTACCAGCTGTAAATCACTATGTATCATATAAAGAGCAGTTAAAGTCTGTCAAATAACTTCAAAAGTCTCTCGTAAGAACAAACACGTCATAGAATAGAATAGCAAATAACCATTATTGCTTTTTTTTTAGAGCACTTAATTACAATACAATAATAATGTAACATAATTATACATGCAAATCAGAGGACTGCTGGTTTGCCCAGTAGCTTTAAGAAACTACTCTTATTATAAAAAATGCTCTTCATCACGAATTTCAATTTCAAAAAAACACGACATAGGTCCTGAACAAAAGTAAGCTTTCATTTTAAGACTTATCATCTTGGGTCCAAGACCAACATAAAATCACAAACAATTCAGAAAAGGGCAAAATCAACAAAATATAAATATATTATGAAGGTCTATAAATTTTCTCACCATATAGCATGCCATATTTGCATGTCACATAATCGCTTAAGATCTCTTTCATCGACAGAAAAAATTATAAACTTAGGTACGAGGATCTACCCCTTGGAAACTTTTCCTCTCAACATTCGGATTTTCACTTAAGCTCATTCCCTCCTCGCTTCGGACTCACTTCACTCTTCCTCAAGGAAGATACAATCGCAAATTAAACCTGCGAGTCTCAGAACCCCCGCTGTCACTGAAATCATTATTACTTATTGCATCGTTTCATTCTCAGCAGAACCCATACAGCACTGACCACTCTCAATGCTGCTTAAAAATTTAGCTTAAAAAGTTAACAGCAAGCATTCAAGCGTGGTCAGATGCACTTTGGATAAATGAACCACTATGCGAATAACACGACATTGTATTTACTATCATGAGGATTGAGCAAACAGCGAGCCGCAAGCATAAGCTGCCTTGCAGCTCGTAAATAAGTCTTTGTGCATTTCTTTTGTATTAATTTGTTAGGCTTTGTGGTTTCGGCTTTTGTTGGAAATTTAGAAGTTTTTTTGCAATTTAGAAGTGTTTTAACAACTTAATGGAAATATAAATTTAACGAATTGTACTTCTGAGTCCGAAGCTGGTAGGATGAGCGTAGCGAATCTGATGTGATGAGGAAAAGTTCTGAGGTACCCCATACCTGAGTTTTTTCCTAATTTGACTTGTTTTGTTTTAATAGTTTTGTTTCATAAATGAACAAAACCTATGTAAATTATTAATTGTATTTAATGAGAAATAAACATATTTTATATTTGAAGAAATGTAAATGAGCGTCATTTTCAAAGGCAATTAACACTGGACAGAATAAAGACAACACTGGACAGAATAATGACAACACTGGACAGAATAATGACATTAAATTACCCCTGGTGAAGTGGCGACAACCCTGTAAGGGAAGAGAAACAGATCCAGTCCAACCTGTTGGAATATATTCTTAAATATACCAATGACTTGTAGAGCCAGCATGTCTTGTCTCACATCATCTCCAACCTGAGCAATAAATAAAATATACAAAGTTGACAGATGCTTCCAACTTTGACGTCAAGAAATAATAAGTCTATTGGTCTATAACACCATGATGAGAAAATTTAGAGACTTTTGACACAATGCATAAGAAAACGAAGGGCCACTTAGGGCCTGCTAGGCTTGCCATGGCCCTTTCAGGACAACTTATTGTACTGACTGACTGGGGTAGTTAGGTTAAACGGGGCAAAGGTAGGGGGATTCTTTTCAAATTACAGTCCTCACCCATTTAGTGCCATTGAACCTAAGAGATTTTGTAGAGGTCATTGACACACACATATATAAATAAAGTTTGCCACCATCTACCTGACACCATGCTCTAACACCACTTTAAGTTTCATGTTTATAAATGTATGTTGATATCATAACTAGGTTTGATAAGTCATAAATTTTCTACTAACAAAAGTCTTTGTAACTCTGCAACATCTAGCCATATGCCAGTTTCATAGCTTTACATTAGGGTAGAAAGTCTTTACACACACACAAATATAAAATAAATAAATAAATAAATATATATATAATATATATATATAAGAGTTTAATACATTAATACATGCTTTTCACACAGTGACTTACAAGGATGCTAAGTTGACTTAAACTCAAGAATTTTATCATCACTATGAGTTTGTACAACAATCTAAGAGTCAGTGTCAACATAAGTAATTAAATTAGTATTACTAATGTATTTACTACATTACTTATTATTAATACTTATTTAATAATAATAATATGGCAAATACTTATTTGCCATCATAAGCAGCTAGTTTCATGGTGAAGTGAAACCGATACCTTTCTATCCAAGGTTCTTAGAACATTTGATAGGATGCCCATCAAAGGTTTTAATGCCTATTCCAACCAATAGCCATTAGCTAGAATAGGCATAGCTGTTTAGCAAAGAGGACCAAATGCTTTGAACACTGAGTAGTGACACAGCCATACCACAACTAGATCACAGAGTATTACCTTGAAGATGGCAGCCTGCCACGTCTCAGGAGCCATGTTCTGTATTTTAGACTCCAGACCGGAGTCGCCTGCTGAGACAGCCAAAGCATATGATTCAAGTCTTTTAATACCACCGGCGTACCTTGAACCTAGCCAGGTAAGGAGCTTTAGCAGCACTAGACAAAACAAAATACACTTTCATATTTATTCAATACATTATATTTTATCACTAAGCAAAATAACAACATTAGAGTCGAATTGTATCAAACACAATACATGTGTGAAAACTAAGTATTTAGTTGCAGTAGAAGCAAAAAATCTGCATTAACTAAAATTATTGTATCAGCGAAAACGAAAGAAAATTTTTTAATGATGTTTGATTTCCCTATCTAGGCCCTAAAATTCTGCTGACACATTATTGGCTTCAAGGAAAATAAAATCATAGATAAGATAAAGGCTTTACCTCTGCATAGGTGTACCACTCTTGTAGTCTATATCAGTAACCATAGCTTCTGGATTAGATGGTAGATAACATCCAAGCTGCACTGTAATCTTAGACAACGCATCCAAACACGCCTTCTTACGCTCTGGACCTAATCAATTAATAATACATTAACAATAAACGTTTACAATAAAAAACCTCATAAGTGTTATTTTCTAAAGAAAGAGTGCATTTGTGACGCCCCTCTGTTTCTAGCACTGTTACCATAGGAAGGTAACAAAAAAATTAATAGAGAATGAATAAAAATAATTAAGGTCCTATAGAGCTTTGTACAAAGCAAATATACTTATTTTGGACTTTTTTTAATAATTTAATTTTAATAATTATTAAATAAAACTGTGTAGCTTCCGTGGTTATTGTCACGAAGATTGAGGTCTTCCGATGGTGACCGCATCAATAAATACACTAACTGTATGACTTGTGTTTTCATCAATGATATGCTAAATCCCTAAATATATCTCACAGTGGAAGGAAATTTTGTTGGATTCATCATCAAATTGACAAGGTCACCAGAACATCTAAACCTTTATACAATTTTTACAACAGAAAAATGAATATTAAAATCATTATATACAACTGAAAACTAATTATAAAATCATTTTACAACAAAAAGACTAATTAAAATTATATTTTTACAACAGGAAACTAATATAAAATCATTTTTACAACAGCTTATTCATAAATATTATCTGTGCATCCCTCCTTGTAAATTAACAATATGGTCTATTAAACTTTTTGACGCTAAAGAGCTGGAGGATTGATTACCTTTAGGGAAAGGCCTGATGGTGCCAGATATTGATGTTATTTGGTCAAAGAAATCAAATTCCCTCTCATAGAAAGACTTAGCGGGTCCTGATAGTGACGTCACCATGCTCTTTATAAGAGCATCAAGACTTTCGTACAGAGCTGCAACATGAAAAGATCATACATAATAATGGTACTGGTACAGAGGAGAGAGAGATGAGAACCACATGTCCAATCATCTAGCAACTATGTCTCTAGTACTTTTTACTAACTCCCTACGCATTTATGGATACTTTAGTTAGTCGTGCACTGAAGCCAGTGGCCAGATAATGCAAGATAGAATCATAGAACTAATCAGGGGTAAGGCTGATCACTAAGACCACCTTACCCCCACAAAGGTTCAATAGATAGCTTGTATTTTTTTATACAATCATGTGAAATCCTACATGAAATTTTTGTGTAACTTTAACTTCATTTTTGTAAAAACTTTGATCCCACTGCATAATTACCTTTTTCAAAATCAGAGGGAATAAGAAGCCTATGTAATAAAATAAATATTTTTTACCAACAAACCTACAGTATAACAAGGAAAAGTAGATTATAGGAATAGTAGTATTAATAAGTAATAATATTTAATAAGTAGTATTTCAATAAGTATTTTATAGGATTTAAAATATAAAAAAATGCAAGAAAAATCGATAGTCGGAACATTTCAGAAGCTCAAAACCATAATGCTGTTAAAAATGTTACATGGTATGCTGGATTTCATATTTATTGGTTCATTCATACATCAAACATCAAAATACTAAAACCAGTTCTAAAGAAACATAACTAGTTTTGCACTAGTTCAACTTATTTTTCTCATTAATATTTTATTTAAATAAATAAAATACTGATATCGGCAACAATAAATGGTCAGGTTATATTAAATTTATTTTAAAATAAATAAAAAATACTGTATTGGCCACCACTGAATAGTCAGGTTATATTAATCATAGAGATATATACTAGAGGGGCTAGCTATCTAATTACATTGAGAGGCCTGAACATCGTTTTGGGCTCTGTGTAACCTCATTAAAACCTCTTCAAGAGTGAAGTTAAGGTTATAATTAATTTTTTTTCGGTTTCCGTACAATGTTTTGTTTTGTTTGTTTGTATTTTAACGTTCTACTATATAGTTATTTGTAATTTTGTACTGATTATTTGATCTATATTTATAAGCGAAGATGGTTAGGTTAATTTTTCTTATGCTTCAAAATTTAACACATAGGTCCCTCTAGTAATAATATCTCTATAATATTAATTATATAAAAAAATAAAATACTATTGGCAACACTGACTGGTCAGGTTATATTAATTTATTTAAAATAATAAAATATGGATATTGGCAACACTGGAGGTGATATTACATTTCTGTACTCTTTTATGTAAAATAAAAAAGTTCAAAAGAAATGTTTCTTCAAAAAAGTGACATCATTGTCTCAAAAGTTAATAAAATCATAAAAAATGCCTGACTTCATCAGTGAAAGGTAATGCCTTGTTATCTCTATTAAATCACCTCAAATAGAGCAATGCATTTTGGTAAAGTTGTTAACACTGTTTTTCCACCACCAATGAGTGGCAAGAACCAAGTAGAGCCCAGAGGTTTCTTGCAATACATGCACTGTAAACAACTACTTATAGCATATAGCTCCAAAAATAATTAGATAATTACTAGATAACGAGAAAGTGGTTTCCCTGCCTCTAACTACTAATACTACTAAAACCACTCACAGTCCTTATGATGCATTTCCTCGTCTATATAAAGGGAAGTTTTCATATTCCATATGAGCTGATGGGCGACTACCTGAGATTTCTTACTAATATACTTAATAAACTCGACCACATATCCCATCTACACAAAAGTAAATCAGTGAGTCATGTAAAGTAAATTATATTAGAACATGGTACAAAATATTGTAATGTAACACATTTGTAAAACAAAATCTTACAACAAAGTCATTTTGGTGTTTTCCCGCTCTGAAGTAAAATGCACGATTTTAACAGAAGTACAAATGTGACACCACAGGCAACATCAAACAAGTTCATATGACTCTGATTTGTAACAAATTATATGAAAAGTGTGAACACCTTAAATCATAAATTTGAAATTAACAAACCTTATGGGCGGAGGAGAGAGTTAAGTATAGGCTCAACTGAGCTTGATAAGCAATCTTAATTGATTAAACTGCACTACTGATTAATATAAAGAAATCAGTAAATAGGAAAAACAGCAAAACTTGTTTACTGGGGTTAGTATTCACATGTAACTGAGTCAAACAAAATATATAATAATGTGAATATATTCTAAGTTTTAAAAATAATACTATATTATTTTTGACAAATAAACTGGTGACAGAATCATGGAATAACAAGAATAATCAATATAGTCAGTAAATAATAAATAAATTAAATAAAATGAAAAATGAGAGGTAACATGGTTAAGCGTAGTGATGTGAAAGAATAGTATCAAGGAAATAAAAACATAACAATGTAAACAAAACCAAGGGACTAATTTAGACAAAATTTAAATGAGAGTTTAAAGATAACAACATTTATGTGATATACTTACAGTATCGTGTCTAAGAGTCTGGACCAGTTGAGGTATGTAAAACAGGACAGCATCAGACGGAAACGAAGATAGAACTCTGACAGCATACTGAGCTGTAATAGGGTGGGGAGGATACTGTCTACTGAAATACGACAGAGCTTGTATAGGAGTAACACAGCTCCAATGTAGAGTGTGAGTGAGCTATAAACAATAACACAAGTTAGTTGGTATCACTGATATACTGAGCTGTGATAGGGTGGGGAGGATACTGTCTACTGAAATACGACAGAGCTTGTATAGGAGTAACACAGCTCCAGTGTAGAGTGTGAGTGAGCTATGAACAACAACACAAGTTAGTTGGTATCACTGCTATCACTGTTAAGTTAAACAGTTGTTCTTATAGAGATATTATTATTAGAGAGGCCCGATTGGGAAAATTTTGAAACATTGAAAAAGTAACCTGACCATTTTTGATTATCAAATTAATTAAATGAGGAGAACAAAATTATAGTTACTTATATAGTAAAACGTTTAAATCAAATACAAATAAAGTGTGGGAAGCCGAAAAATATTAATTTATTACAACCTTGACTTAATCTGACAAGAGGTTAATGAGAGTATACAGAGCCCCTGAGAGCCTCAAAATGATGTTTCAGGCCTCTCAATGTATTGAGATAGGCTATGCCCCCTCTAGTATATATCTCTATGGCTGTTCTGACCTGTAATATGTACTTAATTGCTATATGTATCGCATTTACACCTCTCTGCTAAAAGTGTATCTGCATCACAAGTTGTTTCCGTAGTGTTGATTCCTTTTCAAGCAAGCATACATAAATTTGCTAAACCATTTATTTGCACATATTGCAATAAGGTATTAATCAATTCTTTTGTGCAGTCCAAAGTCAGTGCCAAGCCATGGTGCCCTCAGGAAGAGGGAAAATGGTTGCAACACCATTTTAATATTATTTCACTTGTATAGATTTTTATAAATAAATTTGCTAACACGCAAGCCTAAAATTAAGTGAGGCCTTTGCGTAGAAAACCACCAACATTCAATTCAACCACTTGAGAGCCAGCTTCACTTAGATTTTGAGGAAAAAGCAACATCAGTAGGTCCACTATTAGCATGAAAACTAAGTGGCTTGACTGAGATATGAGCCTGGTCTACCTTGAGACAAGAGACATCCCTGGCAGATCTTGTGTAAACCTGACGCACTAAACAACTGATCCATCAGTGAACCAGTATAATCTGGTAAATAAGATTTATAGAAGAAGCAAAATAAAAGCAGTTTTACCTCTTGAGCATCATTGAGTATGGTGTCAGTGGTGACCAAATACTGGAGAGCAAAGGGTATGTGGGACACACACGTTGGATTCAACCGCACCAGTCTACACACTTCTTTGACTATACTTTCACCAGATGTTTTCATTCTGTTCACAAAACCAAAGTAATTTCCACCATCAAAATTTAGATTAAAGATTACGATTTATTTTGTCAATGATGAAGCTCTGGATAACACAAAAATCAGAGCCCCGTGGACCCACATTCCAGATGTAACATGGCAGACCCCATACACAATGAGAGCTAGCATAATAACAGACACACACAAAATCGTCAAGCTATTGCTTTCTATTAAAAACATTCAAAACTTAATGACAAGTTTTAACCTTTTCGCTGCTAATGACGGCATATGCCGTCAAGAGAAAAACTTTCATGTGTTGCGAATGATGGCATATGCCATAATTTTTTTTGATAATGTGGTTAGTGCTGTGAGTATTATTTTGAACTTGCAGCAACATCTATTGGTTAAGTGGGGTATTCGCTAACTTCTTTTGTCTGATAGGTGGTTGTAGTGTTATTTAACAGATTACCTGATGAAATAAGAAGTCTGGCTTTTCCAAAATTTGTGAAGAAACTCAGAAATTTCCTTATAGAGAAACCTTTGTATAATATTAATGATTTTTTATATTTTGATTTTACTTAAGTTTTGTTTTTTGCTATGTGACATACACCTTAAGATGTATTTACTTTATGGTTGTAAATAAATTATTATTTTATTATTATTATTAGTGTCATCTCTTTATCTAAAAAAGTAAAAGTAGGTTGTGAGTCATGGACCTTGGCACGCATCCCCTTCGCTCTTGGGGGGGGGGGGTTAATAAAAAAATCAAGTCCTAACTTTCGACTGTGTTTGGATGGTTTACATGGAATTAAATTAGTTAAAATATTTTTAAAAATTTGCTGAGTCAGCAAATTATCAAGCCCCGGAGTAAATCACCTGACTTGTGTTTCCTTTACTCTACTCTATGGTCTTGTAAATCCTGTGATAAAATGGTTCGTAAATCTTATAACATAAAATGTCACCCCTGTGCACCCAGAATATTAGGAAAACAAATGTTAGATAAGTATAACTGTCTAACCTTAGAGGAAGATAGACAGCCAGGGCGGGAGATATGTCCCAGGCAAGTCTTGTTGTATCCCTGAGCATCTTATCGCTGTATTGTTTGCTCTTCCAGTTGGCTATGTTCTCCTCACCTGGGAAATGCAGATCTGCCCGTCCTGTAGGATTGTACCAGGTTATCATCAGTTCTATCTCCACAGCCTAAACATTCCACAAAATAACTCATACAAGTTATAAAAGATTACTACAATAAACCATGATGTTTAACAAAAAAAACACACTAGAATTAAAAATAGTTAAAAATTATAACAGACCGGTTTTGACTTTATGCCATCATCAGACCTGTTAACAGACTGTACACAGTAAGTAAACAACTGTATCATCAGTCTGTAAAAAGCTCTGATGATGACGTAAAGTCGAAACCAGTCAGTTATAATTTTTTCATACTATAATGGTTGACAATATATTAATTGTTTTTAATTCTAGTGTATTTTTTTTTATTAAACATTATGGTGAATCTATACCTCAAAATCTCTGCCAAAACAACTAATGAAAACTAATAAAACTAATGAATTACTACAATAAATAAAGTAGTAGTCAGCTTTTTATTGTCTCAATCAACTCTATACTTATTTATCAACTCCCCCCAAAGTACAATCACCAGATTGTTTCAATCAGCTTTCTCAACCCTAACTCAATCTAAAACTATCAACTCTAATAAATAAATAATTATAATATCAAATTATTATTAGTATTATATTATAATTGGTATTATCTCTAAGTATTAATTGAGTTTTATGAATTTTTGAAATGTTTGACAGTTTATTTTATTTTTTTTATTTAAAGCTTTTATTTCACATTTTTATCATACAATCTTTATACATTAAGAATAGGTACATTTAGTTTCAATAGTATTACAATCATTAGGTTACAGTTTATCAACTTATTTGCACATATTTAAAGTTAACAATAAAATAAAACACGTGAAATCCCACAAGGAAGTCCTGAGTGTGGGAGACATTTTTCAGTAATAAATGTAAGAGGGTTAAATTTGGCGTGCAAGCTTATGAGGAAAACATAATAATAAGTTATGAAAATAGTTAATCCCTTGAGCCAATTTAATGAGTTCATAATAAAATAATTTTCCGGATAGCATAACTGGACCTAATAATTGATTTTTGTATCAAGTTTCAACTCTAGTAAAAATCCACTTGGAGCTACGATACACATACACACATATGCAGACAGACTACTAAGTAAAAATCGTTAGTTGTTTTGACGAAGATTTTGTGATATATTCTTACTATGATGTTTAATAAAAAAAACACACTAGAATTAAAACAATTAATATATTGTCAACCACAATAGTATAAAAATTATAACTGACCGGTTTCGACTACACATCATCGACAGAGCTGTTTACAGACTTGAGTCTGTAACAGCTCCAATTCTACTGTTTATTTTATTTTATTTTTTTTATTAAACATCATGGTGAGGTAAAAACAAGAATCTTGAATAAAGGGGATGATGCATTGAGGAACATTTCTGACCCCATGGAAGTTGTATGAGATAGAGAAATAGGAGCAAACTTACCTTCCCCAAACGCAGGTTATGTAGCCATGTTGTCAAGTTTGCTTCTCAACTTTTTTGTGAGCTTCTCGTGATGGTTACATTTTTGGTGTTTGTTAAGTCATTTGTGCTTATTTAATTTTAAATTTTGAGCTATACTTTGCCACTTCAGAGTGATAATTTAAGCGTGTTTATAACCTTCTCAAGCAATAAACAATGGCAAACCATTGAGAGGTAAGTTTGCCTCTAAAATTTAAAACCTGCGCTGTCATAAGAGAATATTTAAAAATATTTTAATTTTAATATAATTTGACCTGATTTTTTTTTAATCTTGTTTGTATTTTGGTTTTGAATGTTTTTTTTGTTTTTTCTCTCTTTTTAATATATTAAGACGGAACCTATTGTTATTAATGTAACTTAACGGAATAAAGAATTTATTTAAGAATTGTAAGCATGTGCAGTTTGTACCAAGCATGTGTAGTTGGTTTTTGACAAATGTTTCGTTTCGTGTTGAATTCTCTCAATTTTTTGATTGTCGATGGGGTCACTTTTTTGTATGGCAAATCGACTTAGTGCGTCATCCCCTTTATTCAAGATCCTTGGGTAAAAATCACTGACGAGGTTTGAAAAACACTCAAAACTGGTTTTGGTTATTCAGCACTAATACATTACTTTTCCTTCACACCTGTAATATGGATGAGGAAAAGTAAAAATGCTCTGTCTGATGAGGTTAAATAGATGAAGCATCTTCAACTTATAAATACTTACAAGTAGATCAAGTATGAGGTTTCTCTTCTTGATGTAGTCCTTTACAAAGACATCTCCCTTGGGCTGAATGTTCTTATTGGACCTGGGCTGAGACCTCCTAGACAGAGTATTGCTGGAAGCCGATAATGGTACAGTGTTGATCCAGCCCGTAGAGTTGGGACGAGGTAGATCTGTACCTACACCTAGATGAGTACCTGGACCTATACTAGGGGTACCACCATGCTCACTGGTTCCTCCCCCACTACCTCTACTTCCTCCTACATCAAAATCTAACAACAAAAATATATTATTAACAGCCACAAAGTGTTCTGATAACAAGGTTAGTTTAAAAAAATATAAAACAATCTTAATCAAATATAAATCTGTTATATTTGTTTTCGATATTATCAACTGCAAATAACTATTTGTCTGCTGTAAAATAAAGCATTACTGAACTAATTTTAGGAGAAAAGATACATTTCTCAAATATATCAATAAAAACAGGTAAGTCATGAATGACAGATACTTTACCAAACTAGGGTTATAGGTAGGGATAAATACATAGAAATATCTCAATATTCCCTAGGCTGGAAAATAGCATTTTCCAAAGTAAGTTAATTTATTTATTTATTGATTTATTTAAACTGGCGAAATTGAGACAAAAGTCTCCTCTTCCATTCCGCCAGAAATGGAAGAAATGTTAATTGATCATTTAGTGTGAAAAAACATTAGTTAATCATTTATTTAGGGTCAAGGACTCTTTAATTTCAGTAGTACTAGAGAGCCCTCTCGTATTTATTGAAATTTTGGAGGGAGTCGGATACAAAATTTGTTTTATTTGCTCAAAATCCATTTCTGGTCAAAAAAAAGTTGTTCAAATAATTAAAAATTCTGGCGCGGTGGTCCGCATGTCGGGCGAATTTCCTTTGGATGCGTGTTTCCGTGCTTTTTACATTATATAGTTTACAACTACTAAATAATAATTCCGGCGCGGTGGTCCGCTGTCGAGCGAATTTTCATTTAGAATGCGTGTTTTCCGTGCTAAACAACCTATTTCTTGCTTATGCAGAACCATGCCCATTGCGTGGTTCCGGTTCATGCTTTAGAACCTAAGCAGTTACTCAATTGTCAAGCACTGCTCGTAACTCATTGTCTGTATTTTCCAAAGGAAATGCGCATAATTATCCAGTTGGTTGTACAAAACTATGCCTCTAAAATTAGAAGTACGCACTATTATTTGCACTAGTTTAAAGCTTAGTTACTTATCTTTAAGCTTGGTCAGTTATGTTTAAAGGTTTTAGCGCATTTCCTTTGGAAAATACAGACAAAATGAGTTACGAGCAGTGCTTGACAATTGAGTAACTGCTTAGGTTCTAAAGCATGAACCGGAACCACGCAATGGGCATGGTTCTTGCATAAGCAAGAAATAGGTTTGTTTAGCACGGAAACACGCATTCAATGAAATTCGCCCGACAGCGGACCACCGCGCCGGAATTATTTATTTAGTAGTTGTAAACTTATATAATGTAAAAAGCACGGAAACACGCATCCAAAGGAAATTCGCCCGACATGCGGACCACCGCGCCAGAATTATTTCTAGTTGTAAACTTATATTAGGTAAAAAAACGATAAAAAATTATGTCCCTACTAGGATTTGAACCCAGGTACTCTGGGTTTGAGTTTCGCATCAAAGGAAATTCGCCCGATTTTCTAGTTGTAAACTTATATTAAGTAAAAAAAAACGATAAAAATTATCGACCCTTCCAGGATGTGAACCTAGGTACCAGCGTTTGAGTAGTCGTATTTACTCCGGACCACTGGCATTCAACTCAGAGGCCCAAAAAACATTGAGAACGACACCCTACTCGAAATTTTTTTTAACGACCGTAATTTTGGTTTTCTATAATTTTTGTGGTTTTTTCGACTTTTTGGTAACCTAAAGTGGTCGTATCGACTTCGGACCGGTTTCATTCGATTCAGCGCCCAAAATTACATAGAAAACGACACCCTACTCGAAATTTTTTTTATCGACCTAAATTTTGGTTTTTGGTAATTTACAATGGTTTTTTCGACTTTTTGGTCACTTAGAGTGGTCGTATCGACTTCGGACCGGTTTCATTCGATTCAGCGTCTCAAAAAACATAAATATTGACCTTTTTCGCGGCAAAAATATTAACCCTGAGTTTTGCTGATTTTTTGTAAATTTCGCTGACTCAGCAAACCGGGTTAATGACGTCACAAAAACCTGGTTTTCAATAGGTTTGTGTCCTCCCGAAGGTTGATTTTTGCACCAAGTTTGGTTAAAAAATATTAATCCGTCGAAAGATAGAGTGTTTACAAGAAAGTGTCTAGAAATACATATGTATATATATATATATATATAATATATATATATATATATATATATATATATATATATATAATATATATAATATATATATATATATATTATATATATATATATTATATATATATATATATATATATATATATATATCTCGCGAAACTTATTTTTTCGTCATTAGGGACCTCTGAAACGGATTTGTGTCGTGGTCCGAGGTTCGAATTCCGCCATGACGCCTATCCCATTAGGCGAATTTTATTCCCAAAGGAAATTCGCTAAAAAGTTCAAAGCTCTTTTTGCACCTCGGCATTGAAATTGTAAATTACCTGTTTCAGCTTTGCCTCAGGAGGTAGTTTCTATAGCCTAGAATGGCTTTTGACTCAGGAAAAGTTTTGACCTAGTCAGTAATATTCCATTTCCCTGCCTGATTACACAAATAACTATTACACACAGCACTTTTAGTGCTTAAGGCAGTGCAATTCTATCCAAGTCCTCCCTCTATTAGAATGTCTATTTGACTGAAATTTTCCACATATTCTAATTCCTATTGCTAAGTTTAGATATTTTTTTTGTTTTTCTATCTGCTTTAAGTTGACAGTATTATTATTATTACCTCCTATAACAGAAGCCATGAGATATTTCTTATCACTATGCATTGACTGCCAGAACTTGATCAGAGCAGCTATATCCTGGGATAGTTGTCCTCCCGACTGGGTGGGAGCTTGGAATCCAGTACAGAAGTAGTCGAGTGAAGCACAGTACACACGCTGACGCAGCACATTCTTAGACAGACTCCTCGGCAGGGCATCTCCTTGTAGCAGAGACAGTGCACAGCTCAGCAGTCTATCATAACCACCAAATAATTAGTTATAATATTATAATATATATATATATATATATATATATATATATATATATATATATATATATATATATATATATATATATATATATATATTATATATATATATATATATATATATATATATATATATATATATATATATATATATATATATATATATATAATAGTTATTATAAAGTCAACACTAAATATATAATTAAATATATAATATTTAGTGTTGACTTTATCAATGTGCCAATATCATCTGCGGGGAACAATATTATTGGTTTGACTAAAAGGAATTTTACGTCTTTCATAAGCAAACTAATTCTACACAAATGAATAATGAAAGCAGTAGTCCTAATTTGTAAAAAAAAACAATTTTTATTAATTCATAAAAAAACTGAACTTTAAACAATTTAAAATTGTTGAAGTTTTTTGTGGAATCTTTGGCATTATTCTATATTAGGAAATGAAGAAAAGAGTCTCTCCACAAAAATAACTTTCATCTTTATCTTCATGGTATTTATTTTATTTTATTAACTGTATTTGTTGCATATTTTTCGCTTATGTTTTTTATGCGTTTTATTTACTTATTATTGTTTTTTTAATTAATTTAATATTTGCGGTTCTGTTTGTATTTTTGCGTTTCTTTGTTATTTCTCTTTATTTGGCTTTTATGATGTAATTTGTTTTTATTTGTAATAACTTATTTGTGCAGGCACTGAGGATGACCTCATGTTAGGTTGAAAGCGCTTTGCCAATAAACAATTATTTTTGTGGGGAGACTCTTTTCTTAATTTCCTAGTATGAATAACTCCACTTGTGCTCAATCTCATTCAAATTATTCTATATTGTTTGTGTCCTTTTCATGTGTATAGTGTACATGCCTTATTAGCTTTACCTTGTCCACCTCTCCCTTCCTTTTCCAATTATTAAAACTTTCACCCCTGAGTCTAGGTAGGGGGGGGGGCCTCAGGATCTATAATCTTTCAATTTCAGGGATGCTAGTTCTACGAGCATGGTGCCATGCCCCCTTCCCACCAATCCTTGTACAACAATTGTAAATACCTGAATCTAGAAGCTCCAGCAGATATATGCCTGTTGAGATGAGTGTCAGTGCTACCAACAGACATAGGAAGACATCTGTGAAGCAGGCTTACCAACATCTCCACTTTCTCCTCACTGCTGTATTTAGCAGTTTCAACCAGTTCGTACACAAACTGCAACATAGAGTATCATTTGAAACATCATTTGTCCTGTAGCGTCTATCACATTTAAACATACATCACATCCAAACATACATCACATCCAAACACACATTACATCCAAACACACATCACATTCAAACACACATCACATCCAAACATACATCACATCCAACTGTATGAATATATGAACACTTCATTTAAAGAAATATATACATTAAGGCTAGCGTTATAATAAGTTTCCTATTCACAAAGCATCAAAATCACTTATTTTTTATTTATTTATTTTATTTTTTTTAACAATCCTTTATTGATAAATGTTATATATATATATATATATATATATTATATATATTATATATATATATATATTATATATATGTATATATATATATATATATATATATATATATATATTATATATATATATATATATATATATATATATTTATATATATATATATATATATATATTATATATATATATACATATATATATACATATATATATATTATATATATATATATATATATATATATATATATAATATATATATATATATATATTAGCATACAAAGATAAAGCAATAAGATGCCACACAAAAGAATTGACAAATTATGTGCTGTGTGGCATTCTTTTAATTTATATTTTTATTTTATACATAGCTTAATATTCATTATTAAAATTACTTTTTACTATCTTATCCTTAGAGGTTATTGGCGAAAAAAAAAAATGAATTGATCTTGTTCAAGGAAAGGTTGTAATGATTACTATTAATTTCTATTTCATCTTATTCTCTCGATTTTGTAATTCAGTCAGGTAAGTAGTGCTTTTTGAAAGTTTCGGATTTTGTCAAGTCAGTGGTTTTAAACATTGTAAACAAGTCTTTAGGTAACTGGTTAATAATAGTTATTCCGTAATAATTCCAGTATTGTTGCGCTCTTGTAGTGTTAGTCCTGGGTACTTGATATTAACTTCATTGTTTCACTTCGCGTCCCTTTGCCGGTATTACTTCCGTCAGTTTGTTTCTGTTTTTAAGTCCGTACAGTACAACAAGTCATCTTATAACATATTTTTATATATTAGTACGTTAAACTTATTGTAAAGTTTTTTAGTGCTATAGCCTTTAGGTTCCAAAAAATGTTCTAATGACAGCTTTCTGTGCTTTCAGTACCATTTGTTTTGCTGTTTCACAGGCAGATCACCATGCTATTAATATATATAACTATACTTATAAATATATATATAACTATTAAACCATGCTATTAATGTAGGAATCTTTAGGCACTAAAAAGTAGAAATCCAATGTAAAAAAATGAATGCTTATATGATTTGCTTCGTACTTCTATAATATAAATAGAATGACATTATGATTTAATAGACAAATCACAAAGTTTACATTGAAGGACACTCGATGTGTTAATCGTTAAGTTAATGTTAAGTTTTATTATGTTTGCATGTTTTAATATATTTTAAATTTATATACTTGATGAATATATTTATATGACTATAGTTTTAGTTTTATTGTATTAGTCTTTTACTTTATTTATGTTTATTTTGAATATCTATCTACATTTTTATTCCACTCGGTTACTTTTTACTCTAATTCTGAGTCGCATTTGTTTTTTTAACTTAATTTTTTTAAAATTATTTGTGTTATCACTGAAATGTATTACTTTGTAAAAAGACAGTTTATCCGTCATCTTTTTAAAGAAATAACATTTTTTCTTATCTTTCTAACACCTTTTGCAATGTTTAATATAACAAGCGAGAAACATTCAGCCCTCATCGGATATCTATAATAAAAAAAAAAAAAAAAAAATGTTTATTCTGCTTTATAAAATTAAAATTAAAAATAAAATATTACAAAATACTTCTGTTTTAAAAGCACATCTTCGAATGAGTCGTGCTCGTGCTCGAGGATGGCTGGAGCAGTAAAAGCTCCAGCTTTTACTATAATAATACAGATGGAGCCTTTCCTTAAAAATGGACCTTGGAACCAAAGATGGGTTGCGTCTACTACTCTCTAAGTATCAAATAAAGTTGGCGAAATCTTTTTAATACAAATACTATTCATATAATCCTAGAGCATAGCCCGGGCTGCAAAATCCGGACCACCGGTGCCGAAATCGAAGAGTCGCCGAAATCGTTACCCCCCCCCCCCCTTCCCCCAAACTGATACGTTAGACATAAAGAGTAAAAAAGACTAACTTTAGGGGAACATCCGATACTATAACTTCACTGTTGTCCTAGTCCCTCAATTTTGCTATGTACAACTAGCTATACTACTTTGGCTTCATATCTTCTCCCTTCCTTGACCCTTATGGCGTAGGTCCAATGGAAAGTGGATCCTTCATAAATCAACTCATTCTCTAGTTAAATGTTAAGTTAAAACATACCTGTATCCATATGTCATGGGGTTTAATAAAAGGTGGTTTAGACTCAAGCTGACATCCTTCATAAGCAGCCAAGGGACTAACTATTTCTTCCTCTTCAGAGAACAGACCAAGTCTTTTATCAACAGTGTACTAAAACAAATGACAACCAATTATTAGCCCAATAAATATAATTTGGCAATGTAGCAGCATTCTAGTTCCATGAATCACTGTATTTGGATCACCTGTTCTCCCAAATATTTATTATTATGATTTCCTAATTTTTTCATCATTTTTATAATTAACTTTAACATTGTATAACAGTGCTGCAATACTCCCTAAAAACTAGTACATAAACTGTATATTATACACTGTCTGGAGATAAAATAATTTAACTCCAATTTTGCAATGAAAATTTTGTTTGGCTGTAATTGTGTTAATGTGAGAGGCATAATTGGCTCAACCTCAAAGATTCAGTTTGAGGTGCTTAAAAAGCTCTCGATAAGCTCTAACTTTGATGTCACATGAATTTTTTGCATTTATAAATCTTAATCTATATGTTCACTCAAAATTGTTTTAGTGTAAGCATGATTATGCTGAGATTCAAGAGATAGTTACAGATAGGATGTTACCTGCCAAGCAGTGAGCATTTCTTCAAGCCAAAGTAGTTCCACACTAGGCCTGGATGTTATAAGCCACTGCCAGCATTGCACTGCTGTAGTCATGGCTTCAGCTGTAAACAACTCAACCTGAGACCAAGCAACTACATGAAGCAGCTGACGCGGCACCTCTACACAGACAAAACATCACATGTACAACTAATTCACAACAACTATCTCACAGGTTGATAAAAAAGAAAATAAATATCATGAGTGAGCAAAGCTCTTTAATATTTAAAGGGAATCAATATATTAAAAGCTTGAGTGAACTCTAAAATCTTGAGAAGACTCCTGGAGATGATTTAGGCCACTAACTCACTAGGTAAACATAATGTAGTAAAAATATGATAAGATAAAGCACAACTTATTTTCTAATTAAGTACCCTGAATGCTGGCAAGCATAGCAGTGGCTCTCCAGAGAGTATCATGGTGAGCACCATTGTCATGGTTCTTGCAGGACTTCCAAACATCGTCTATAAGCTGCTGTATAATGTCATGAGACTGCTGAGGGCCGGCTAGCATCCCTGTTACCTGACCTTGGAATTTAGCACGCTTAGATACCGAGCATACAAATAGAGGCCCGCCCTGACCTGATGTTCCTCTCTTCTCCAAAGTGGAATTCTAAAAGAATAATTACTACATTTATTGAAACCGAAGGAATTACGATGACACCATTAATTAAGTGATAAACATTTTACTTAACTTCTGCAAATAATTATTCAATAATCAGAGATTAAACCAGGACTAGAAATGTTTTTTTCCTAGAGTACTACAACTTGGATTTGATTTTTTTTTTGAATTTTTAAAAATAAAATAGTTATAATAATTTTCTCCCAGACTAGAAGCAGGTACCTGCTAAAAATCATTACTGTTCTTATATGTTCAACATAAATTAGACGGAATAACTCACGAACAAAGCTGACTGGATAGCAACTTTCTTGCTAGCCAGGGGAGACTCTAAGCCCGAGTCCCACTGTCCACTGTTGACCATATGGTTGAGATAATCCTGGAGATGAGATCTAGTAGCATTAGGAGCCCACTTCATGGCTTCCTGGATAATACCACAGCATCGAGATGCAAAGTCACTCACTATGCTCTGTAATCACACAAGTTCACCTTAGATCTGATTGATTCATGGGAGTCCAAGATAAAATTTAAAGAGATATAAAATCAGCTAAAACGACTGTTGTGATGTATCACGCAAAGATGGCCTTTCAGGAAATAACTAAATCTACGCAGAGGCAATCTTAGGGTTTCATCAACATATAATTCAAAAATTAAAATGCATCCAGAGGCTGCTTTGCAGCCATACTGAAGTTTTCGTGTATTAGAATGCCGAATTACTATTCTTTGAAAGTGGCATACTGACACAATATTAGAGTATTTCCAAAAACTAATGCTGATACAATTTTTAGACTGGGCTATGATGTCTTTTCTTATTTGTTGTATTGTTTCATATGTTTTAACTCATTTTTTTCAATATTAACTTTTAGTTTGATGCTCTTAACTGTTGTTTACATATGTGGTGTTGTAACTATATTACTTATTGTAAGTTTGGTAAATGATTACTTTAAATAATAACTTGCATTTGTTTTTGGATCCGTTTTTTGCCTTGTATAGTTTGTATTTTTTTATTTCTGTTTTGTAACTGGTTTATGGTTTTGTTTGCTTGTTATTAGATTCACTAAGGATGCGCAGCATTGCTTGTGGGAAAGCTCTGATATGAAAAAAATTAATCTAATAAATAATCGGACTGCTGTCTTTATCATCTCATATTCCTTATTAATAATAAAGACATCAGTTTCGTAAAATAAAGACTTTGTTTTGCCAAACTAAAACAAATATAACAGTTATCTCACCTCTCTGGCATCTAGAGTATCCATTAAAGGGAGAGTATACTGGGTGTTAGGTACTTGTAGAGTAGGTGTCGGGTCGTTGGGATCTAACTCTAGAGATGACGACAGCTCATACAGCAAGTCTAGCATACGGCACAGCACATTACAGTTCCACAACAAGTGAGGAAACTTGTCGACAAGTCCGGAGAGGTACCTGTCAGCGATGCGCCGCACCTGTTTGTGGATGTGGTTGAAGTAAACTAGCAGCAAGATGGCGTGCGATTCCAACTCTCTCTCCCGATCCTCGTCTTTAGGCTTTGACGACATCACCTCCAGGAACTTAGCAAATACTCTTTCCGAAACACTGCAAAAAAAGTTATTTATCAAGAAAACTAAGATTATGTTAGAGAGTTGAAACTTAATAGAAAAATCAATTTTAGGTCTACTTGTGCTTTCCAAAAAATAATTTTTCTATGACATCAATAACTGTCATTAATGACTGAGCTCCCATGTAGGCCTATATATGACCAACAAATGTTTCAACTTTCTATCATTATTAGCATTAATTTAAAAAAATAATTAGAGTGAATTAACAATAATGGAGACTTTTTAACTTTTGCCCAGCATATACTCTTCAGCTCAGTTAATAGGAATCAATGCTCTAACCTCGGATGTTACAAATTCAATTATCACTTGGGACTCATTCTTGTGGCAAGTCTCAGAAATAATTAAATTAATTCCTCGATAAGCCTCGAAAACCAACTCAACAAAATCTTCAGCAAGCGTCAAGAACCAACTAAATAAATTTCTTGGCAAGCCTTGAGAAACAACTAAAAATTTATCAGCAAGCCTTCAGAACCAACTATATAAATACATTGGCAAGCCACAGGAACAAACTAAATAAATCCCTCGGCAAGCCTTGAGAACCAACTAAATTAATTTCTTGGCAAGGCCTGAGAACCAAATTAATGAATCCCTCAGGAAGTCTCAGGATTTAAATATTTTAGACCTCAGGAACCAAATGGGGAACATTTTATCCCTTTGTAAGTGACACTAAAATATAAATAGAGAAAAATCAATAAACAATTTGAATCCTCCCACACAAGTATTATTATAATTTCTTATCTAAAACTGACTAAGAACTTAATTAAATCTACCGTCGTATGGTTAATACAGCATCAGTTGACTACTTACCTAGCTATACAGTACCACATTCCATTCTTATCAGTAATTAATGCTCTGTCTACGAGGTACTCAAATATAGGCTCTAGACTGGGTGTAGGAGAGTGCTGCACACGGAGTGTTTCTAGCCAGTAAACACTAAGCAAGTAAGTGCACTGCGCAAACGTCAGTTTGTTCACATATGCACTTATGTCAGTCGGGTTCTCTAGGAGACCAAGGATCTGTGTACGGAACTCTTGCAGCTGTGTCTGAAACAAACCAGTCATTGATTGTTGCTTAGTCATTGCTTGTCTAGCTTTATTCTGTAATTGTAAATTATTAGTCTTTAAGCTTTTTTTTACGCTATAATGCCTACTTTTACTCTTCTCTACCTGGTTTCAGAATAAAGACATTTATTTATTTAAGATCAAAAGCTATCTATGGTGAAGTGTAAACCTTGCTATGTTTAGTCAATTCACAAAGAGGGAGCTTCAACCTATTTACACGTTGAATGGAAGAGAGGACCATATGATCCTATTTCTGCATGGTTAAATAAATCAGTAAACAAACAACATATTTTTTTATACAGAAATCATTCTTCGTTTTTGTTTTCTTTTATTTGAAATTATTGCTAATACGTAAAACAATTTTATTTTCTATGTATTATATTAAGAAGTTTATTTGATATTATATATAATTTATATTATTCAATAAAGAAAATATTAAAAAACAAACCTATCTGCACAGCAAAGGCGTGTGTTTGCTAATTTATGTTCTTTTGCTCACTGCTGATGGACTTCAAGCTAACCGTTTAAAAATTAAATAACTTTGAGTTAAAAGCTTTTGCCACTTAACCTTTCGTTAAAGCACTTTTGTCAAAGTTCCCTATAATGCTACTTCATCAAAATTATTTATCCTTATACTTTGATATCTTAGAATAATACTATATGTATAGAAGGAGCACTAATGATAACACGAAAGGCGGTTCACTGGTGCACTTAAGTAATGCTGCCACCCTAACAAAATACAATTTTCTAAAAAAAAGTTGGCAATACTTCCGGTTGCTGGATTATTATGTTCTATTATTAATTAATGATTGATTATTCATAAAATACTAATATAAATATCGGTGCATTACAATATTTAAAGCATTTTAATTTGTAGTTTAACGTATTTACTAAAATAATATTAAAAGTAGTCCTCATCAACTAAAAGTAGATTCTAGTATTTTGCTACCCTTTTGCCATCTAAGACCGGGTTTATTAAATACTCAGCACATGTTTAAAGTTATTATATTTGTTCTTTACAATCTTTCTTTATTAATAGTTATTTATGACAAATATTTAAAATAATGTTTTGTTGTCAGGTTGGCAGCATAACTTAAGTGCACCAGTCAACTTTGTGTCAGCTTTCATGTTATCAGTGGAATTGCATTGTGTTTACGATCCTGTGCTCCTTCTATTTATAGTATTATTTTAAGTTTGATACGGAAAAATTATCAAAATTAAATTACTGGGTAAATTCCGAATTAGAGTTAGAAGACTTACAAGAGATACAGAATCATTTGGTACAGCCAAAGTGTATTGAAGCTGCCTCATCTCACTCCTGGATGCTGTCTGCGCAACTAAACATGGAGATTTCACAGCTATTTGCTCCACACCTTCTCTCCATTCAAGCGGCCATAAACCTAAACAAAAAAGTTTCACAGGATATGTATGTACAAACTATAGAAGTTTTGATAAAAAAGTGAGACATCTAAAAATGCACTCATAAGTATTCATGTGTGTATATATATGCATATGTATGAGAATGACTGAATATATGTGTGTATATGCATGTATGTATGTAGTTATGTGTATGAGTATATAAATGCAGATATTAAGTATAATAAATAATTAGAAAGTCAATTAAAACGATAATGTAAGCCTCCTCCTATGGTCTCCTTGACCCTAGAGTAGAGGCTTTATTACATATTCTGTCATTTACTACTACTGTTTTTTTTTTGTTTTTTTTTTTGTTTAAATAAACCATTCTTATTATCAATAGAAGTTTTTAAAATAAGAGTGAAGAATTGTTTTAGTTCTTTTGCAAATAAGTTAAATGTAATAAATTGATTGGAATTTTTAAAACTTAAAATTTAGAAAGACCTCTATAATATAAGGACATAAATGTATCCTGCTAAGTCTTTTTTTAAGAGATTCAAGGTCCATAGTAATAAAATTCCAATAGTTTGTCGTTAGTTGCACTTCTTAGTTTATAGAAATACTTGTAGGTTATAATTCTGTTACAAATTTTTAATGTTACAGTTAAGTTATATATATATATATATATATATATATATATATATATATATATATATAATATATATATATATATATATATATATTTGTGAGTGTGTGTAAGATATAAAGATATAAAATTAAAGCCTATTTTATCAAGCATTTTAAGTTATTAAAGTTGACAGAACAGTACTAATAAAGGAGTCTTATAAGTTTTTTTAGTCTTCTAAAATTAGACAATTAGTATTGCTTTCATGTCTATAATGATTAAATAGCAAGAATGATATTTAAGATGAAACAGCCAGTAACAGTTAAAATTTTGTTTTCTTTAAAACAATGTTTGCATGATTGAAGTGGATGAGTCTATGTAATTATTTGGAGAAGTATATTTTTGTATACAAAAATAATAATATACAAAAATATACAATAATAAACAACCAAGTTTGTTATTTCGACCGAGATTTTGTGATAATCGCACATTTTATATAATAAATAAACCACTATAATTTAAAAAAAAATTGTCTAATATTACAATAAAATGCAAAATAAATAAATGTGTCAACTATTCATGTTTTGCAAAACTCGGTAGTATCAAATGATATGATGTATATATAAACTCTGAGTTTAAATATACATTGATGATGGGATACTTCCCGAATTGCGTCTAATTTATTGTATTTTATTCTGATATTAGACCAAGTATTTTAAAACTAGTTTTTTTTAAAATTATACTCTTTTATTTTATTATATAAAATAAAACAACCTGTCCAAAAGGGGGTGAGTAAGTTAGTTGTGAGTGTAAATTGGAATTTTAAAGCTGAATTAATTGTTTTAGAAATAAATGATTCTGTAGAATTCTGAGAGGGCGATGGTTTACTGCAAAGGTCGTCAATAATAGCAGCTCAGCTGAGTTTTGAGTTCCGAATCATGCCGAGAAGTTTGACTAAGGTTTATTAGACAGTTACCTGATTGTGTTGTGAATCCCATAACAACAGAGTAGAGCCAGAAATCCCTGAACAGCTTGTGCAGTCTGGGTTTGGGTTGTTTTATAACAGGCAATCTCTTGACTAAGCAAGCTAATACTGGTATTAACATTCCTAGGTTGCCAGCACTGCTTGAAGCCTTTAAACACAATCAAAAATTACAACAATGCTCAGCTACGAAGAATCCCTAATAACCTCTGCATATTTCATGCACTCGCCCAAAGCTCAGTTTGGGCTAAAACATATTCTGGGGTCATAGAGCAGATATCACAAGAGAATATTTTCCTAGACTTAGAATAATACTAATATAGAAGGATCATAGGAGCAAATGCAATTCCACTGTGTAAACACAATGCACTTCCACTGATAACACGAAAGCCAGTTTACTGGTGGTCTTAAGTAGGAGTACCACCCTAAAACAAAACATTTTTTATAAATACCATAAATATCCACTAATAAAGAAAGATCATAAGAAACAAAAAAACCAGCTAAATATTAATAATAATTATCTTAGATAGCAAAAGTATAGCAGAATATGAGGATCTACATTTAGTTGACAAAGACTACTTTTAACATAATTTTAATTAAAAACGTTAAAATACATTAAAATGCTTAAAAAATTTATGCGCCGATATTTATATTTTTTATTAGTAAATAATCAATCATTAGTTAATAATAGAACAGAACAATTCAGCAATTGGAAGTATTGCCAACTTTGTTATAACAAAATTTTATATTGTTACGTTGGCAGCATTACTTAAGGATTGCTGTTATCAGTTATGGTCTTATATATAGTATTATTCTAAATTCCTAGATATGCATGAAATCCTAAGCCCAAGGAACATATATCCATGCTAGAACTGAATGATAATGATAATTCAATTTCCATGTTTTGCTAGAACTGAATGATAATAATAATTCATTTCCATGTTTTGCATTAAGATTCTGTAAGAACGCTCAAGGATGCATTAAGATGATTTTCTACATAAAAGATGGAGAGGAGACGTAAGAACCAGCACCTTGTTGGCAGGAGCCTTGTCAGACGCTCTCTTACCCTCCAGCCCAAGCTGGACAAACAACTCCATCAACCTAACCAACAGCTCTGACATTTCTGTTTCACCATTGATATTAGCAGCAATGTTAGCCAGAGCATTGATGACAGCACCTGATACATGTCTGAAACAGTATACATACATACATGTAATGTGAAGTAATTTAATTATTTTATAATTTAATGTTTTAAACCAAATGTTTTGGTGAACTGTGTTTTTAAATATTTGTTGTCAGGTCTCCCTAGTAAATGTTAGGGGTTTCACCCCCCCAAAAAATGTTTAAAAAATTAGTCGGTTCTCCTGGGCCTCTCTCAAATCCCCCTCTTGTAAGATTTAGGGGCTCGGACCCCAATCATAAAAATTCTTTTTCCCCCTTGAGAATGAAAAGTACTCTTTACTCACTTAACACTAGTAATTAAATTTCACATTATTTACTCTCTAGAGACATGTATAGATAGATACATACGAGGGCCCCAGATATAAAACATGGAGTATATGATGCTTAGAAGTCTACAAACAAACAAGAGGGGAGTCAGTAACCAATGCCCTAAATAAATAGGTTACTTTAGAGTACTTTAAGTAAAGGTGGGGGGGGGGTCCTCCTCCCTCCGAGGCAATCCAAAGTTTACAACTAGAGTAATATAAAAACCAAGTAAAGAAACAAATGCCATTCTGTCAGACTGGCATGTAGTTCACATTTTGTCCATCAGAGAGTTGGCTCAAATTTTCTTACAGGCACGGTCATTTTGTTTTACCCTGGTAAATGTAAACAAACTATTTATGGTACTCAAAATGTTTGTTTTTATTGCATTTATTTATACATTATAGTATATAATGTTAATAATTTGTGTAAGAAATTCGTTTTGTCACATCCAATAGAGGTTAAGTGCAAATATTTAAATACTAGGTTTGTTCAAATTACTTAAAACAAGTAGCTAATTATTTTTTTTCCGTGGCACTTCTTAACTTAGTACATTTTTTAGAGTGATATTTGTTTTTCCCTCTTTAAATATTAATTGCAATTAGTAATTTAACAACTTTGACCAAAAATTGTTGAATATATTAAAAGCAATCGTAATTTTAAGTTATATTTCAGGCATTACATTGTCGTCTGTATGTCCTTCAAAATCTTAATCAAAACATGTAGTTTAAACTTTACTATAGTTTCTCTTTTATTTAACTAATTTATTTTAACAATTATTTCACAGAATTTAATACAAAATCATTAAATTACGTACATATTAAAATACGAAAACACGATATAATGTAAAACTCACCTAATGTTATCAGGGATGCCAATAAAATTAAGTAAAAAAAACATAAATCCTAAAAGGCTCATGCGCAGTTATTCCAATTTTAGCTTTTTTTTAGCCAGCTATCAGCTGATCACGCATGTCGTAATTTTGTTACACAGGTTAGTATAGGGATTTCCCAACTTGGTTGTTTTCTTTTCTTTGTTGAGTTTCTCTACTATGAAAATTGACTGAAACGGAGAGAAAAATACACTTACTTGTACTGATTAGTCTTATCATGGCTATAGGAAGCATTACTGGCCTCTACAGTGATCTGAACAAACATCCTCATTATCTCCTCATAGACATTGGGCTGAAACATACCAGATAGTGCTTTCTCAAGAAATAACAAACCGTTATTATAAAAGTTCACTTTTGTTTCAACACAAATTAACTTGAAACCAGGCAGGAATAGAGTTGAGCAATTTATTATAATTTATTTAGCCTATTAAAACAGAGCTGTTTCAAATTTTTGTTTACTAAGAGAATTTCCCCACTTCTACAGGGAGAGCCATAACCCATAATAATTAATCTTTAAGCACCAACAATTGTTGGTGCTTAAACAATGTTGTGGGTTTAGGACCAACAACAAGTACTCTAGTGGGAGGAACCAACAACAAGTATTTCTTCAATTTTTCTAGAGTTAATTTTTGCAAATTTTTTTGAGTTAGGAACTAACAATGAGTATTTCTGAAAAATTTTCTGGAGTTAGGGACTAACAATGAGTATTTCTGCAAATTTTTCTTGAGTTATAGACTAACAATGGGCATTTCTGCAAATGTTTCTTGAGTTAGAGACTAAAAACGAGTATTTCTGCAAATTTGTCTTGAGTTGGGACTAACAACGAGTATTTCTGCAAATTTGTCTTGAGTTAGGGACTAACAATGACTATTTCGCAAATTTGTCTTGAGTTGGGACTAACAATGATATTTCTGCAAATTTTTTGAGTTTAACAACGAGTATTTCTGCAATTTGTCTAGGACTAACAATGACTATTTCTGCAAATTTTTCTTGAGTTAGGGACTAACAACAAGTATTTCTGCAAATTTTTCTTGAGTTAGGGACTAACAACGAGTATTTCTGCAATTTATCTTGAGTTAGGGACTAACAATGAGTATTTCTGCAAATTTTTCTTGAGTTAGGGACTAAAAAACTGAGAACTTCAATTAGGGCCCAACAAAGAATATTATAGCCACTTTTTTTGATTTTTTTTTTGTTTGCTTTTTAGAAATTTTTTTAATCTTTTGAGTTTGACTCTCTTTTTCTTGGTTACAATTCTTCTATTTTGCGCTCAGTAGATAAAAAAAACTTTTGAAGGTTCCTAAAACAATTGATATGTGTCATGACTAAGCATTTTTACATAACTAGGCTTCTACAGATGGATCATTTTTATGCTTTTTCTGTAACTTATTGCTTTCTCATAACTTTTTACCTTCTAATACTTTGTTTCTTCTACTTTCCCGTGCTTAGTACAAACATTACTTAGGGTATATATATATTATATATATAATATATATATATATATATATATATATATGTGTGTGTGTAAATAGTTCATAAAATAGTTTATTTCAAAAAATAAATAAGACTTCTGATACATATTAGCGCCTGGTTTATTTTACATGACTGTTACGTTATTATACATAGAAGTGAATTGCAACAAAATTGATATTTGAGATATTTAACCAAAGTAAAATGAAGAATATAAGTACCTCAGACTTAGCGATGACAATGCAGCCGAGCTGATCAATAATCAGGACATCAGCTTGAGAAGGCACTCGGCAGAGTCTCTGCTGGAAAAACTGCAGTATGGTTTCAGTCGTTTTCCCTGTGTCTTTCAAATTCACTGCTAAGTTTCCCAGCATTACTATCGTGTTGTTTGGGATCAACGACATTTCACTGTACAACACAACAAAAAGCATAATTAATAACCAAACAAGTATAAAAACAAAATGGACCAAACACCAAAGTAAAATTAAAAAAATTACATACTAGAGGCAATAGCTGCAAACTATTAATTAGGCAATAATTAATTTTACTCAGGAGTTTGATGCATTTTGTTTACCTGATGAAACTAAGCTTTGTTATTGTTAAAATGTATAAATGTTAAATAAATTAACAATAAGGAACTACAGTCTTCGCCTTATCTTAATTATCACTCCAATAAATTTACTCTTTTATAATTTTTACCTTTCCTCATTTATACAGTAACGGAATTATGCGTTTCAGGCGTTTTAAGGCCTCCTGAGTGGTTTTCACAAAGTTGTCTGTCTGTATTTGTGTGAGTGCATGTGTGTGTGTCTTCATATGTGAGTGTCTGTTATCATCGTAGCTCCTAGTCTATTAATGCTAAAGAGTTGAAACTTCGTACAAAAATCAGTCTACCACTGTAGTTGTGCTATTCGGAAAATAATTTGTTTATGACGTCATTAAATTGCAATAATGACTCAGCGAAAATTTTTAAAAATCATAAAACGTGTGGTAAAATAATTATGAATAAATGCGGAGTTTTTACCGTAAATGTGTGAAAATATAAGAAGAGAGCAGTGTGTGTGTGCGTCTTAATGCAATACATACTCGAGCCTAGGAAAAATCTTGTATGTACTACGGGAGAAAACAGTCATAACCCTGTTCTAAAATGTATCCTTACATTTTGGAAGTAAACTTCCTGATTACCTTACCTGTACTTTAAGAACCAACCCTGTGAAGAATTCTGCTATGACTTAAACTATATGGTTCCCTCGGCTTAGGCCTCTGGAGCCAACAGAAAAAAGAACATAATGACCCTGTTTCCTCCCTTGGTATGTAAATTATTTCCTGACGAAATATTTAACTTTAATTTTACTATTTTTACTTTGAAAATAAAGTATTACCCGGCAGACTTCTCAGCGGTATAAAGCCGGTTTGATAGAGATGCGACTAGAGCGGGCACACAGTAAGTATCCACTGTATGAGCTGATCTCAGAGCTAAACATAGATTATCAATAGCGGCATCTCTCAGCTTCTCAAATGGACTAACAACACCACAACCTAAACAAACCAATAAATAATATCAAGTTAGCAAAACTGACTCTCAAACATACCTTTCTACTAAATTCACAATTCCTCAATAATTCTTTTACTACCTGATAAGAACAGATGCTATGGGTGTATTCGCAAAGCCAGACCTTTCAGAGCTCTCTGTTCTGTTAATTTATGTTAAGGATTGCACTCTATGCATCTCTCTGTTCTTACTAGAACAGAGATTGACTCTGTTTAACCTCAGAAAGATTGATAATTAATTTAAGTTTAAAATATTTCTGTACCAGAGGCATTAACTTTTCTAAACTTTTGATAGCAATGCTGATTTCCAAAAAAAAACTTATAAAACTTAACTTATTTTCTTCCTTTCAATTTTTACTTTTCCTCATTTATACTGTAGGTATATAAGAAAAGTATTGTGTTGGCAAAAATCCGAAACCAGGATGAGACTGGATTATCCGTTTCAGGTGTTTTAAAGACCTCCTGAGTAGTTTTCACAAAGTTGTCTGTCTGTATGTGTGTGAGTGTCTGTTATCATCGTTGCTCCCAGTATATTTATGCTAGAGAGTTGAAGCTTTATACAAAAATCAATCTATTCATGTAGTTGGGCTATTATGTATAAATAGCCATCATATAGGTTGCTTATGCATAAGAAACCTGATAGGTCATCTTGCAGAGATCTTTTCAGAATATTGAGAAATCCCACATTAACTACTATCTATATTTTAGAGTTAATCAAGTTTTACCAAAATAATAGTACTTTTTTGGATAGCAATAAAATTAATCACTATTATGAAACGATGCATAAAAGTGCTCTAAAACAAGATAAACATAGAATTAGTTTGTATGAGAATTCCACTCATTATAAAATAGTGCAAGTCACCAATGTGTATTACATGTACTAATAATGTACTTTGGAAATAAAGATGATTGATTTGCAATAACCTAGAACTCGTTTTGAAAAGGGTTTACCTTGAGTATCATGAGGTAGATATTTGTCTACATGAAGGCGGTAGAGTTTAGTGAGGACAGGAGACGGAGCTACGAGGAAGTCCCTCAGACACTGTATGCTAGTGCTTGCTATGTTGGCATACTTCTCTGCTAACTTACCAAGGCCCTAATACAAAAAGTCAACAAAAACAAATTTTTAGAAAATACAAGATGACATCAAATAAGTAATTTTGATAATTTAAATTTTAAAACTCAATGTGAATTAATTATTAATTTATTTTTATTTTATTTATATTTTTTTCTTTTTTACTTCATTTGTTCTTTCGTATTTCCTTATTTGTTTGTCAGTTACTGATGATGACCTCTTGTTAGGTCGAAAGTGATTTGCGTAATTTGTAAATAAACAAAGTTTTCTGTGGAGTAACTCTTTATTTTTCTTTTACTAAAAATGGACTCCATTTATGGTCGTCCTAGAACTTTTAATTTTATATTATTTAGAATAGTTTTGAAACTATTTATATCATCATATCAGCTTTGCTACGCTCATCCTCCCTACTTTGGACTTGCTTTGTTTGACCTCAGAATATTATAATTAATAAGTATCTTAATTTTAATATGTATTCAGAAATGGTTAACTTGTCCTCAGGCAGTAAAAACAATAGTGACCGACCAAGGTACCGACCTCAGTCCACACTATTCTATCTCAAGTAGTAAAAAAAATATATTAAAGATTTTATCAAGTAAAGTTGATAAGTATATAAAATTTGACCTTGTAGGATAACAGAGATGGAACACAGTATTATAGGACATTATTTATTCACCTCAAGGGGTACTATACTAATTATACAAAAAAAATGGATATAAGCACCACTGTAATACCAGAAATAAAATTTATTGAGAATAAACCAACATAAAACTAAAATATAAATTTAGTTCAGATTACTCAGGGTTAGGATTGTAAAACTCTTTACCACAAGATATTAAAGACATTGCAGAAATAAAATGTTTTAAATCAAAATGCAAAGAATTGCTCATCAAAAACCCATTTACTATTTATCAGAGTTTATAATTAAATAAATATTATACATTGTTAAGTGTATTCTAATTATTTGATGTATTTTATTGAAATATATTTGACCTCAAGCTATTGTAAATTTTTGTATACTTATTAGCAAATAAAAATAGTTTTATTTATTTATTTTATTATCACCTCCTTTTATGAAGCAACCTGAATTTTCCTTTAACTATGATGATATGTCCTTATTTATTCCCCTTTAAGCAAGGGTTGGCAAAAAAAACCCATGTCGGTAAGTAAATGGGGTACTGGTGGCAAGTTCAACTTAATTTAGATGATTTTTTAGATTTTTAATGATTTTTTTAGAAATGTCCACACGACATTCAATAAAAATTGAACTAATGCTGATAATTAAATGAAACTTGGGAAATTAATTGATTTTTTTGCTGAGTCATTAATGAAGTCATACAAAACTAATTTTCTGGAGAGCACAACAAGACCAAAACATTGACTTTAGTACCAATGTATAACTCTCAAGCACAGGGGTCTCCAGACTGAGGTTTGTGAACCTCAGGGGATGCATGAGACCTTCACAGGGGGTACCCTAAAAATATGTTCAAATATATTTACAAATATTAATATAAATAAAAATAAAAAAAAATATTGAAAAAATGTGTAAAGGATCAAAGAAGATGGTCAAAGATAAATAATGTTTAAACTAATAAGTATAACAGATAAGATAAGCCTTAAATCAAAGCTGCCAAATTACAGCATGTAATGTACTAAGATATGAACATTTCTTTTTTGTACCACCTTTTGTTACTACTTTAATTCTTATCACCAAACATATCTAACTCAATTTTGATAACAATATTTTTCCTAAGCAACAAAATATTTTTCCTAAATATGTATGGTGTCAATGAGTCAAAATTATATTGGTGTCAATGTTAAAAGAATATTTTAAAAAATAAAAAAGTGTAAAAAAATTTAAAGGGGGAAAATTAAAAAGGATGTCTAAAAAAGTAAAAAATGTTTGAAAAAAATAAAGCAATGTTTAACAGATGAACTTTACCTCCAAGCAAACCATTAGTAAAGGCATGTGGGCCAAAACTAATTTCAAGTTATGCCCTGAATTTATCTTCTCAGTCAGCCTTCCACATAGACTATCTGCACCTATAATTTCAACCAAAGTTCAATTTGAGAAATTCTTCAAGTAAGTATCATTACTTGTAATTATTAAGCTGCAATGAGGAGTATGAGAAACTCGCGTCAAAAATATAATACTGACAGTAAATATAATTTCTGGAGTTAAGAAAAAACTGATTTCACAACTAGTAGTAGTAGTATAATATACTACTATATTTCACCTAGTAGTAATATATACTCACAACCTAGTATGTAGTAGTAAAATATACTAATATTTCCAACCTAGTAGTAATATACTACTATATTTCACAACCTAGTAGTATAAATATACTACTATATTTCACACCTAGTAGTATATTATACTACTATACCTAGTAGTATATATACTACTATAATTTCACAACCTAGTAGTATAATATACTACTATATTTCACAACCTAGTAGTAAAATATACTACTATATTTCACAACTAGTAGTAAATATACTACTATACTTCACACCTAGTAGTATAATATACTACTATATTTCACAACCTAGTAGTATAATATACTACTATATTTCACAACCTAGTAGATTAATAAAAGATTTAATAGTAATAGATTTAATTAATTAATAAAAAATTTCTACTTTTATTTTTTGACAGCACATCTAGTATAGAACTCTTGAATACTATAGATAGTTTCTTCTAAAAGAAATTGTTTTAGAGTTTTTAAAATATTTTTGGCTCATGCTTAAGTTTTTTTATTGGCTGAGGTAGAGCATTAAAGATTTTAAGAATAGAGTTTTGAGGAGAGTTTTTGTAGTACGCATGATTATGCTTAGATAGCCTGTAAACATATTCTCTAGTTTGATACCTATGACTAAATTTACCCTCTTCAAACAGGTCTATATTACTTACAAAATATTTACATAATTCAAGTAAATATAGAGAAGTTAGTGTCAGAATTTTGTATTTTTTAGTCTGCTCTGACTGATTTATTGAGCTTATAACCAAGAATAATTCTAAGTAATCTCTTTTGAGTAATAAATTGACTCACTCAAAGGAGAGTGGTACAAAAAATTATCCCATAGGTCGTCTAGATTGTAAATTTGAAAAATGAACGGTTTTTAACTGGTTTATGTCTAGGGTAAGTCTGAGTCGATATTCAAAGCTGAAACGGATTAAAGTTTATTCTGTAAGTATTTGCAGTGATCCTTAAAGTTTAAGGAGCTATCTATGTACACATCTAAAAGTACAACTTAAACAAATAAAAATCTTATAAACCAGCTACAATAACAATAATACAAACCAGCTTCATCAGCTATGGCCCAGACCAGCAAATCGACACAGGCAGCATTGGCCATGACATTTAGTTTAAACTTGTTGATAGTGGGTTTAGTGTTCAGTTCTTTCTCACTTCCGATGCTGTCGTGGTTGCGAGATTGACTCAGTAACTCTGTCTGTCCGCTGAGGAACAAACCCTTGACGAACTCCTGCACGTCCTTCATGAACGGACCAGGCAGGTCTAACAAACAAACAATCCAAGGAGATTAAGTATTTCAGTTTAGTAACTGTTGATGCGTATAAAATTTATACCCCAAACTAAATATGTTGGGACAGAATTTTTTTTAATAAATTAAATTAATTCAATTTTTTATGTTGGGTTATTTTAGAAAATTTTCTAAAGGAAAAACGAGTCAAAGAGGATACCTAGGAAAGATACATTTTTAAAACTAGTGGGTTCTCCATTATACAGTGTGTCTCCGCCGGATGGGGTTGCCATACGTGTAAATGACAAAAAATTTCATTTTTTGAAAAAAAAAATCATTCTTGATAAAAGCTCCTGCATGTTTTTAAACTAAACTCAAAAACTGCAATTTTTGAAAAATGGGCATGGAGTAAAGTAGGCTTAATTTTGACTTTTCGAAAAAAAGTATTCTTCATAAAACTGTTTAATTGCCCCCCCTGGGACAATTTTTCCATAAAAAAAAATTAAAATAAAAATTTTCAAAATTCACCTAAATTTTAGAGAAATTAAAAGTTGTTCAATCTAGATAAATGATATATCTAGATTAACTAGACTACTAGTCAAAGGTCTTGACTAGTGGAAAAAAATGGTAGTATTGTAAACTTCGATTTAAGCAACACTAACTAAGATATTTTTAAAACGGGAAAGTGTTAATTTTACTTAACTAAAAAAGGCTATCAAAAAAAATAAAAACAATAACAAATAAACACAATCCCGTTTTATTAAAATCTCAGTTAGTGTTACTTAAATCGAAGTTTACAATACTACCATTTTGTTCCACTAGTCAAGACCTTTAAAACGATGTTCATTTATCTAGATTGAAACTTTTAATTTTTCCAAAATTTGGGTGATAGAGTAAAATGGGTAAATTTTGAAAATTTTTATTTTAAATTTTTTATGGAAAATTGTCTCAGGGACAATTAAAAATTATGAAGAAAACTTTTCTTCAAAAAGTCAAAATTAAGCCTACTTTACTCTTCGTCCATTCTCAAAAATTGCAGTTTTTGAGTTACCGTTAAATAAAATATATGAAAAATCTTAGTTTAAAAATTTTTATCAAGAAAGACTTTATTCCGAAAAATGAAATTTTTTGTCATTTACACGTATAGGCAACCCCATTCGGGGACACACTGTATACTATTATTATTATTATTATATTATACATTTATTGTAACATTTCTTAGAAATATGAATTAAAGACTATATATAGCAGAGTTTATTTTTCTGCATTAACTATTAGGGTGCAGCTCCCTAATACACCACATAACTTAAAAATTTCAAATTGGACCCTATATTTTTTCTTGTATATATCTTTTTTTTTTCTTTTGTTTTTTAATAAAAAAAGTAATTATCAATCAACAATTTATTAAATATTTATTAGTAAGTGAATAAAATACCGAATAATTAAAATGCCGGTAATAAATAATTGTGCGGAATGTGATAAAAATTTAGAAAACCTAAATCGTGTTATCACGTGTGACAAATGCATCACACCTGTTCATTTGGATCTTGTTCTCAGCTAACAGATGAAGCAATCACTTATTTAAGTAAAAAAAATGGTAAGAAAAGCTTGTTTTTTCAATGCACTAGTTGTGTTAAAAACCGTCACGGAATAGATGGACTCACAATCAGAGTCGAAGCACTGGAAGAAAAAGTGACTAAAATCGAACATATACATCCTCCTTGAGTTCTAATGACTTTTAAAGATATTATGCTGAAATAAAGGAGCGAGAGAAGAGATCGAAAGCTTTTATCCTTTTCAATGTAGTAAGTGCTGATGAATGTGGATCCAAAACGATGGTTAATGTTAACTCAGAGAACAGTCTTAATACCACACAAACAAACAATATTTCTTCCCAACCCGAAGTAACGGTTGAAAATATGGATCCAGTATCAATGACAAAAAATGATTCACAAATAGTTAATGACCTAATTAAAATAATCTCTCCCGAAGATAGTAATAGAAATTATAGATTGTACAGAATTGGAAGCCAAAGTACTACAAAAGTGCGACCTTTGAGAGTAATATGTGAAAGTTCTGACATTTCCATGAATCTCTTCCTGAAATTCAAAAAAGCTAAAACAGAGGGACTTATAGAATATGCGGTGGCTAAAGATAAGACTGATAAAGAAAGAGAGGAGTTAGCTAATCTAAGAAAGGAAATTGAAAAGTCTAATGATGACAATAAAATAATAAAATATATAAATGGAATCCCTAGGATTGTGTACAAATTTCCACAGTCAAAAAACTTGTTGGGTTTTCACAACAATCGTCCAGTGTATTCGAAGCAAAACTCCAAGGATCATCCTCCCGAGACAACATCAACAGATTAAGAAATCAAAATAACATGAATCTGCCTTCCAACCCTCAAATAAAAAAGGAAAAACTAAAACTATGCTTCCTAAATACCCGTTCTCTTGTTAAGTCATTTAATGACCTCAAAATACTTATTAAAAATGAATATGATATAATTGGTCTGTCTGAAACTTGGCTTAATACCAGTTTTTCCTCTGATCTGATACAAATCGAAGGTTACAATCTTTTCCGAAAGGATCGGTTGAATAAGAAAGGGGGTGGATGTGCTGTCTACGTCAGAAATAGCTTCACATGCAAAGTAATAAATGCTCAATCTGATCTCACCGAACAAATTTGGATAGAGGCAAAGTGCAAAGAATTACAACTAGTCATAGGAGTACTATATAAAGCACCAAATATCTCATATGGTGCCCTAACTGAAATAGAAGATAACTTAGTATATATGAATAGTAAGTATAAATGTGATATTATTTTATTAGGCGACCTCAATGTGAATTACCTTTCAAATAATCATGATGTACATTTTTTAAATAACATACTTAATATGTTTGAACTAATACAAGTTGTAAAACTTCCTACAAGAGTGACTAACTCCTCAGAGAGTTTGATTGATATCATTGCAATTCCTATTAAATGGAACCACCTGGTAAAAGTAAACATAAGAGATGCTAATGATATATCAGATCACTCTCTTATTGATTGTGAGATATCGGAGATGGACTGACAAAAGGTGTACCTAGAAACTGATATTGATGCTAAAGTTAACATATTTAATCAAGTTTTAGACATATTCGAATCTTGTGCCCCAATTAAAAAAATTAATATCAACGATAAAAAAATCCTCCATACATTACATTTGTGATCAAAAAAATGCAAAGACTACGAGATAATGCTCACAGAAAATGGATAAAAAAATAAACTAAAAATATTTCAAAAGTATTAAAAGAAAATTACATTAACCTAAAAAAACAAACATCTAAGGCGATCAGAGCTGAAAAGACTGCTTATATACAATGGGTTCAAAAAAATACAAGAAATAATTCCAAATCATTCTGGAGAGCAATTTAACATCTAGGAATTAAAATGAAAAGTAACCCAACCCTACCAGAAGACAAATTTTCCTGTAATGATCTAAACAATTTTTTATATAAATGATGTCCAAGGAAATAAAATTGATACCGATTTAATAAATAACTATATGGATCAGAAGAAAGATCTAAATTCAAAGCTTACATCCTTTAAAGCCATAGATGCCAAAGAAATTTGTCAACATATACAATCTATTAAATCTGATGCTACAGGATCTGACATGATATCAAGGAAAATGATTTCAATAATAATGAATTGCCTCCCCGAACCTATTGTTCATATCATTAACTCTTCCCTAATAGAAGGTATTGTGCCACTTACCTGGAAATCTGCTATAGTAACTCCAATAGCTAAAAAAAGCAATGTTAATTGTATGAATGATACTAGACCTATTAATATTCTACCTGTGTTACATAAAATTACGGAAAAGGCAGTTATTATTCAACTACAGCAACATCTAGATTTAAATAACATATTGCCAGATACCCAGTCAGGATTCAGGAAATATCATAGCACATGCTCAGCGTTACTTAAAGTTATAGATGATGCGTGTAGAGCATTGGATAGGGGTGAAATGGTAGTCATTGCTCTATTAGATTACTCAAAGGCTTTTGATCTTATCAATCATGAACTGCTCATTGCCATACTTATTTATATTGGAATAGAGTCAACTGCATTAGATTGGTTTTTGGTTTATATCTCTCCTTAAAAACAGAACTCAACGTGTACTTCTTTATGGCATCTTATCAAATCCACTTAGTGTGACGAAGGGAGTACCTCAAGGTTGTCCTATTGCAGCTCTGCTTTTTATAATTTACATCCTAAGTGCTCCTGAAGTCATCCAGAAGTGTTTGGTCAGGCAGTACGCTGACGATACACAACTACAAAAATCTGCTCAGGCATCTCTTGTGAATGAAATCAAACTTGACCTGGAGAGTGATCTTGAAGCTCTGAGTAAATGGACAGTTTCGCATGGACTCAAAATAAATCCTGACAAATCCGAAATCATCATAATATCGTCTAGACAACTATTGCCATCTATAACTACTCCTACAATACAACTAAACGGTATTGACATGAAATGTAACATGTTCTAGAAATCTAGGTCTCTTAATAGATAACCATCTTACCTTTGAACAACATGTAATAAAACAATGCTGCAAAGCTTGGGGTTATTTAAAATATCTGTATTCTGTAAAAACCTTTATTGATTCTGATAAAAAATGGATGCTGACTGATGCACTAGTACTTTCTCATTTTAATTACTGCGACTTTGTATATGGTCCTCATTTATCTAATGAATTGTATTACAAAATTCAGAAAGTACAGAATGCATGTGTAAGGTATGCTTGGGGTTACTCTAGAAAGGAACATATTTCTCCCAAATTAATTGAACATAACATCCTTAATATGAAAAACCGAATGATCCTACATGCAACATGCATGTTATACAGAATCATAATATCTGAGGAACCTAATTATCTAAGATCCCTTTTAAAACTACGGTCAGAAATACATGAAGTATGTATAAGAGATTCGAAGATGACATTTAATATAGAGCAGCATAGAACAGCAAAATTTGAAAGTTCATTTTCTGGATTTGCTCCTAAACAAAATACCTCCTGAACTCTTTAAAAAATCTGAAAATGTATTCAAACAAAATATGAAGACTATTTTATTCACTTATCAAAAAAACAAAGAACTATTTTTATAATTTTAAAAAGTAGTAGTATAAAAAATTTTATATTAGGTGATCAATGGATATGATTATAAGTTATAAACCAAAGCGCCTAGTCTTAAATAAAAATAAAAATGTTTAATTTTTCTTTTATTCTCTATTTTTTTTATTGTTTTTTTTTGTTAGTCTGAGTTCTTAAAATATTAAAATAATAACATTAATATGTCATAAATAATAATAGTTGTCAGGTATATTTTAAATTCTTGTTTTTTTTCTCTCTTTTTTTAATAAACATTGTTTTTTCTCTTTTTTATAAAACATCTTTTGTTAATTAGATATTAAAATTACCCACAGAATTCATGGAACTTTATTTTTTATTTATATTAAAATAATATAATAATGATAACAGCAATAACTTATTATTAATAATAGTTGTAACCAGTTTTATTTTAAATAATTAATTTTAAAAGGGTGGTAGGGAAGAACAGTTAAAGTAAAACTGACTACCCCCAATTTTTTTTGTACTATTCATAGAATTGATAAATGTTACTGTAATCATTTTGTACAAAATAATAAAGTGTTTATTTATTATTTATTTATTTGTACATTTTGATTCTATGACCAAAATAGTTGCTATTTTGTTCTTTGAATTTTTTCTATCAGTAATAGTTTGCTCTCTAGGAAGGGATAAAACTACAAAACGACCTCAAAAAATTAGTTAAAAATTATTTTTATTACATGGGATTAGTGTTCTTTAGGTAAAATATTTCCTCTATCACTAAAAGCTTGCCCCCTATTAAGAGGCAAAATGCAAAAGGGCACCCAACAAAATCAGCCTATGTTATGTTAATTTTAAGTTAAGTCAAATAAACCAATAGTAAATCTGGTAAAGCCACAAATGTATGTTTACTTTTCCTTATTTCTACCCTAGAGATATTATTACTAGAGGGGCCCAATTGGTTGAATTTTGAAACACCGAAAAAATAACCATCGCTAAAAATGTAATCAAATAATCACTATATAATTACACTAACTTATACAGAAGAACGTTAAAAATACAAATCAAAACACAAACTATGTGAGGGAAGCCAAAAACAATAGATTTATTTAACCTTAAATCACTCTTGAAGGAGGTTTCAATGAGGTTACACAGAGCCCCAATACGATGTTTCAGGCCTTTCAATGTATTGAGATAGGCTATGTCCCCTCTAGTATATGTCTCTATGATTTCTACTATAGGTACAAAAGAAAAAAGAATGGGTTCCCTCAATAAATTTGAAACTGAGATTTCACTCTGAATAATCACTAAAATATCCATTTCAGGTGCCCTGTCTGAATGTGTCATAAATAATAAGTGCAATAAATAAATAAATGCTTTATTGTGAGAGACTTAGAAAAGTAAGTAAAGAATAGCCAATAACTAAATGGTTTAAAAGAATGGAAAAAAATAATTAATTTTATAGATAGGATTTTCAAGTAGTAAGTTTTTTTTATTCTTTTGTCGAAATCTATAATCCTCTATGTTTTTACATGTGAAGGCAGTGCATTAAACAGCTTGACTCATAAGTGTAAGAAATCTGTTTCAGGTCTGGTGAATCTATGATGATTCGTGACTAAATTATTTATTTCTAGTTTCATGGTGGTGGATATAAGACATTTTAAGTAAATTATTATTTTTTATAGTTAAGGCTCTGGTAGATGAATATTGAAGTCATAGACAAAAGTTTTAGTGTTTCTATACCTTCCAGTGTGATCGTACTGAAGTCAATCTTTTTGTCTAGTTGAGAATTACAAAGTGTTACTATTGCTCGTTTAAGCCATAGTATAGAGAGAGTTGCAGCTTTCACAAAAATCAATCTTCAGGTCTCGTTATGCAACCCGCAAAATATTTTTATGTAGTCATCAACAGGCAAAAATTCCTTATTTCTACTGTAGTTATGTAGGAAAAATGGGATCCCTCAATAAATTTGAAACTGAACAAAATAAAACCAAAAAATTACCATAAAGGTTACCTAAACCTTTAAAGGTCAAAAGTTACCTGTTTGAGAGCGAAGCAGTTCCCGGAGCAAAGTGACCAGAACCAAATTCAAAGTTTCGCTGATAGTTTTGTAAGGGAAATTTTGGATATCACCTGACATATACAGCGTTGTGCTGTGACTATCCAAATTCAACAGCATTTCAGGTGTCAGTAACTTTTTAGCACATGCCAGCACATTCTGCAAAGGATTACACAGCATAAAAGGTAAACTATGATGTTAGTTAGTATTAAATGTTTAGTAATAATAATGATATAAATTGAAAAGGGAAACATAGATAAAAATAAATGAAATGAGAGAGATACGAGTAGAAGAGAAGTTGGTGAGGCAATAAACTTAATTAATTATAAGTATTTTCACAAAAATATCCTAAGTACAAAAATAGCATTCTACCGAATAAGCTCAACTTTACAACTGAAAGTAAAGAATTATGAAGACTGTCAGTCCTTGTTGAGGTTGTTCCTGTAGGGTTATTTTCCTAAATGGATCAAAATGGTTTTGGTTAGAAATTCACTTGTTGACTCTATTTAACATTTTTGCCACTCATCCAAAAAAATAAAGTAAAACTCTATTCATCAAAAAGCTCTTGAAAAGCATGGAATAAGTCTTCTCTTCAGAAGACTGGAAAAAAACTAAAATTGGTCCTGGTTTAGTTTGCATAAAGCTTTATAATGATCATTATTTAACATCACTGGTCCAGAAATCCCTGAAAACTCTTTTAAAGGAAATTTTATTCTGTTTAACCCAATATACCACTGAGGAATTCCTTAATTCAAACCGATAGATAGGATCATCCATCATTATAAAGGTTTTGTTAAAAAAAATTGATTACTTGTAGATAAACGATGGGAAAAGTGAAATTCGGTTTCTTTTCCAGAGTAGAGCCCTGCCTCATATGAGGGAATTGGAAGAAGCTGGAACCATACTTGCAGAAGTAATGAGTTGTTGGATCATACACAGGAGTCTTAGGAACTTTGCTACCAGCACACATCTTACTAATAACAGAACGAAAAATATGGTTAGATACAATATTTCAGGTAGATATGGCATTTAGGGGAGATTCGGTGTAATACTAAGCAAATGTAACTGTCAACCAGGTCAGACACAGAGGTTCAATCACAGTCAAAGCCAATGAGATTTCTAGACAAGGATGGAAATCTTTAAAGGTTCTGTTCTTTGATTGGGACAGTTTTGTCCTAGTTGGGAAGGAGATCCTGTACCTCAAAAACAACAAACCCAGGTAGATACGGCACTAATTCCATGGTAAGACAATGATGCTGTCACCCAGACAGTAGAGGTTCAATGCCAGTCAATGCCACAGAGATTTAGAAATAACACAAGGGATAGAAATCCTGTGTGTTAATGGAGGTATGGTTAGAAAAATTATGTTTTCCTAAACTTGACCCCAAGAATACATTATCATACTTACTGCATATCAGCGGTGGGATCCAGACAGGTGAGAGTGAGGATGTCCATGGCCGTTAGGTTGAGATTACCTGATAGTGACTTGGGAATGATAGATCTGAAAACAATCAACTCATAAACATGGTTTCCAGGCATCATATCAGAAGAAAGCAACTGCTCCAATAATTGCTCCTTATATCCTAAAATGGAAGGGGATTTGAAGCTATTCTTAATAACTTCAAACTAAATTATTTTTATCTACTCCTTATGTTGTAAGTTTTATTATAAGCCTCAGTAACATGCACTGTAAATGCTATTTACATCTCTAGGGAGAGTAAGTAGCAGCATATCTCACAGGTAGACAAAACTCAGATTGATATTTACATTGGTTAAATGGGAAATCGAAGCAGGGATGGTGCGATACTTTTGTCTGTTTAATAACCCTGCGTCTTCCCCCACTCCACCTATACCCTCTATTTACTGATAAATTTATAAAATTATATAAAATTTACATATGATCCTACCGAGTTTGCAAAACATGAATAGCTGACACAATATAATTGTGCGAGAGACACCAAGGAAATGTAACAAGCAAAATGCAATGCTACATCTGGGAACTGTTCCATCATTTGACATTCGTCATCATTGATGGCTCGACATAATGTCATGTCCCACTCTGTTTCGTTACGTCTAACTCATCAGGGCGCCGACAGAGCCTGAACTCACTCTGACGTTCAATTAATTCCAAAGAATATAATAGCATTGCATTTCGCTTGTACCATTTCCTAGGTGTCTCTTGCACAATTATATTGTGTATATAAAATTGATTACTTTACAAATTATTATCATCTACTATAAAAAAGTCCACTGAATACTATTCAGTGGAAGCTGTGACAATGGAAGATTTTAGTAAGCAATATTTTATTTTATTTGAAATATATTTTTTTATTATTAGACTCTAGTTGAAGATCAGATTTAACATGCAACAGGGATGTAAGATTTCAGTTAGTGTTTTAAGGCTATTCACAGCTGAGGTGGTTCACAACTATTCACAGCCCTCATATTATCATCCTTCGACTGGTTGTCCTAGCTTTGCCTAAGGAGCAAATGAAGTTTCCTCCTTCGACTCAGCCTCGAGAGCCAATGAATTTTCATCTCTCAGTTTTGCCTCAAGAGGAAACTAAAACTCGAGTAGTAAAACTTTCTTCTATCCCTTGTTGCATAAATAACTATTAATGAAATGAATTTTTGATTTGGAAGCTTCTTGAGGTTCAGAGTGGCTCAATGTAATATTTTTAATACATAGAAATAGTGAATTATTTCTTATTCTTTATTGTATTCAAAATTCAAGTACATCGGCAATACATCAAAAGAATAAATTCCAAGAGTCATTGTCCAATTTTTAATTCATCTATCCAAGGAGATTCTTTTACAGCTTACCTAAAATTATTGAAACTCTTTTTCTTGTTGGCCTCGGCAGGAGGGGTTTTAGGAGCATTCTTAGGAGTCTCAGGCACAGGGAATATCCTAGATAACAGAGGTGGTTCCTGACCGGCGAACCTCCCAGTAGATCTTACCAGACCCAACAGTGTCGGCAGAGTCACTCGGCACAGACTTACTGCAACAAACAAACACATTACAGTGTGTGCCTAAAGTCCAAAATTGCAAGCCTATTTTTTTGGTTTTGTGTTAATTTAAACATTGTTTTTTTTTCACATACACCATAGGTATACATGAGGGACGTAGGCTCTTATGAAATATATTTAGTAAGAATGAAATATATTGACATTACATGACAATTATACTTAATTATTTTTCTATCTGTCAACTATGTATTTTATTTTTCAACATATATATATATATATATATATATATATATACAGGGTGGTCCAGCTAAGAAGGACAAGACCTTTTTCTCGGAAACTATAACAGCTAGAAGGATGCGGTTTCCGGCGTTGGATTTAATGTAATAGTAAGCAGACGAGAAAAATCCGTTTTCGGGCGCGCTTCGCGCCTGTCATAGAGATGTTAATGCTAACTTTTTTAATTTTATAGTTAGGTATAGGGAACTTTTTTTTTGTTCTTTAAAGAATGAAAAATAAGGAAGATTAGTGAAGACCGCATCAAAATCGGACAATTTTTAATCGAGCTATGATGAAAAAACATTTTTTTTAATTTAGCTCACTTCGGCGCCATTTTGGATGATGTTGCATTTAAATAAAATTTATTATATGGACATATTTTTAAACTAGAAACATTGCTTTAATAAAAGAATATCAAAAGTTTTAATTCTAACTTCAGTTTTAGGTGTAAAATAGACGTTAAACATAACAAAAACAAAAAAAAATATGATTTTTCTAAGATACCATGAAAAGTAAGATAGGGAGCTATAGTTTTTATGGTTTGTACAGTTAGCCAACATAAAAAGCAACAAAATGAGTCCAATTTTAACAAATTCGCTTCACAATTTCAAAAGTTATTACTAATAAACCTCTTAAAATTGCCAAAAATGGAATATTTTTTATAGTTTACCACCCTATTGTTGATATTTAATGGAACTGCAACGTCATCATACCTTGTGATCTTTATTGCAGCTTGTATTAGGATTCCAGAACGCCTAAAAACACTTATTTTCGTTTATTAGTTGTGGAGAAATTACGATTATGGTGATTTTCGTCAATCGTAGAATGCAGATTAGAGGTACCTTGCAAAAACCAAGTAAAATCCTTCATAAACGTTAATAAAAAATTGATTTTGATGATAACTACTTCGTTTCTAGGGGTGAAGGACCAATAAATAGCAAATCACACAACTAGACTGTAAAGTGATATTTTACTGCTGCGGAAATTTGTTTAATAACGACAATGAAACCAGCCAATTTTATTTCCGGAGCAATAAATTATCATTATTTATACTATTTACGTTTAGTTGCGCATTTATTAAAAAGAGTCGATTTTTTGTATGAATAATTTAATTTAACTTAGTTTAAAGAAATTAAAACACAAGATTGATAAATAATCATTCATACTTTTACAAAATTAAGGTAAAATAATATGGGGACCTACGGCCTAGGTGGATAAGGACCTACGGCTCAATTAGGTGGCCATCAAGGTCACTGGACTTGACCCCACACGATTTTTCCAGTGGGGCTATTTAACGGACAAGGTATATAAAAAGTTAGTTAGTAAAGTAAGTAGTTAGTAAGTAATGAAATATCAATTTACAGTCTAGTTGTGTAATTTGCTATTTAAAATCGCATGGGGTCAAATCTGGTGACCCTGATGGCCATAGGTCCCCATATTATTTTACCTTAATTTTGTAAAAGTATGAATGATTATTTATCAATCTTGTGTTTTAATTTCTTTAAACTAAGTTAAATTAAATTATTCATACAAAAAATCGACTCTTTTTAATAAATGCGCAACTAACGTAAATAGTATAAATAATGATAATTTATTGCTCCGGAAATAAATTGGCTGGTTTCATTGTCGTTATTAAACAAATTTCCGCAGCAGTAAAATATCACTTTACAGTCTAGTTGTGTGATTTGCTATTTATTGGTCCTTCACCCCTAGAAACGAAGTAGTTATCATCAAAATCAATTTTTTATTAACGTTTATGAAGGATTTTACTTGGTTTTTGCAAGGTACCTCTAATCTGCATTCTACGATTGACGAAAATCACCATAATCGTAATTTCTCCACAACCAATAAACAAAATAAGTGTTTTTAGGCGTTCTGGAATCCTAATACAAGCTGCAATAAAGATCACAAGGTATGATGACGTTGCAGTTCCATTAAATATCAACAATAGGGTGGTAAACTATAAAAATATTCCATTTTTGGCAATTTTAAGAGATTTATTAGTAATAACTTTTGAAATTGTGAAGCGAATTTGTTAAAATTGGACTCATTTTGTTGCTTTTTATGTTAGCTAACTGTACAAACCATAAAAACTATAGCTCCCTATCTTACTTTTCATGGTATCTTAGAAAAACCATATTTTTTTTGTTTTTGTTATGTTTAACGACTATTTTACACCTAAAACTGAGGTTAGAATTAAAACTTTTGATATTCTTTTATTAAAGCAATGTTTCTAGTTTAAAAATATGTCCATATAATAAATTTTATTTAAATGCAACATCATCCAAAATGGCGCCGAAGTGAGCTAAATTTAAAAAAAATGTTTTTTCATCATAGCTCGGTTAAAAATTGTCCGATTTTGATGCGGTCTTCACTAATCTTCCTTATTTTTCATTCTTTAAAGAACAAAAAAAAGTTCCCTATACCTAACTATAAATTAAAAAAGTTAGCATTAACATCTCTATGACAGGCGCGAAGCGCGCCCGAAAACGGATTTTTCTCGTCTGCTTACTATTACATTAAATCCAACGCCGGAAACCGCATCCTTCTAGCTGTTATAGTTTCCGAGAAAAAGGTCTTGTCCTTCTTAGCTGGACCACCTGTTGTATATATTATATAATATATATATATATATATATATTATATATATATATATATATATATATATATATATATATATTATATATATATATATATATTATATATTATATATATATATATATATATATATATATATATATAATGCATAATTACATATATATATATATACCTTCAAACGGTTTGAAAAATGAAACGCTTTGGATTCCTGCGTAAGAATGAAATATATTTGACATTACATGACAATTTATACTTAATTTTTTCTCTGTCAACTATGTATTTATATTTTCAACATCCTCCACACCCACATGTTCCTACGATTACACTATATTGTTCACATTAACCTTTATTATATTTCAATATATTTCCAGAAATATTTTATCAATGAAATAAACTACTTTTTTAAAATAAACTATCAAGTTGTCATGTAAACAAAACACAAAAAACTCCCAACAATAATATACAAAGATTTCTAGCGCAAATTAAATTTTAAAATCATAAAAAGTTACTAAAAGTAAAATCGAAACTAAATACAAACTAGAACTCCAAAAATTTCTTTTTATCCTAGACCAAAACATTTAATTTTAATTTTTTTAACTAACCTACAAGTAAGTGACCACTCTACTCCAAGACACCACAACAACTAATAGAACAAAAATCATAAAAAAAACTATCTACTATGTTCTTAGTTTCCATCTAACAAACTTTTTTTTTTTCCAATGACTTATATCTCAAACTCGCAGAATCAAATATCTGTGATGGTAACTCTTTTCTACAAAACTATTATTTTAACTACGACTGACTTAGTTACCAACCATACATATTTTACCCTCTCTACATCTGAACAACTGAAATACTTAATTAAATACCTACTTGTGCGTCTACCTCTATCTAGACAACTAACTGAACTAACTAAATTATTATATCTAACTGAATAACGTAAAGACTTAATGGTTATAGACGACTTACAACTTACCAAATTATTAACTCTTTTATTTCTACCTTGACTTCTTCGAGATATATTAACTGACTTATTTCTGAAATGATCAAAATGAACTATCTTACTAATTTTTTTTTAAAATAACTGACTGACTTTCTACTTTGAGACCCAAATTTTTTACTACCTTCATTTACATATCTAACTGACTCACTTCTTTCAGACCTAATGTTTTCACGACCTATACTAAAGGACCTAACTGACTTACTTCGTTCTGACTTAACTTCGGTACTATCTTTGTTACAACTTCTACCTGAGCTCGATTCAGAACTTACAAACCTTAATCTATCACTATTTCGATCTCCACGACTATCTAAATTATTTTTTGAACGAATCTGCTATGTATTCTCCTAACTGAAATATCATCATAATATTTTGACACTTTCTAACTTTATTCAATCTAACCTTGCAAACACAACACTACCTTCTGACCTTCTACTACCTATACTACCTACATCTGAATAAATTTTTGACTTAGAACTCTTTATATCTAACTCCCAACTTACTGTTAATTCGTCAGAACTTAATTTTACATCATCTGCTGATGTCTGATCAGCTACCGTCTCGTTTTTCACTATGATGACAATTCTTTACTATTAGTATCAAACCAAACTTGCTTTTCATTATCTCTTCGTCCACTGAGATTATTTCTTTAATTGATTCGAACATTTAGTTTCAATTTCTTTGAATTATTACCAACACTAATCCAATTGTCCAAATTTAAATAACATCTTATGACCTCAGCATGTTCTACAGAAGGTTCAAGTACTGATACTTGCGGCGCATAAACTATGTTTAGTTCTCTCATACTTTGACTTCATTGATACATAATGGCATATTGCCTTTCAGCTAGACTTATCAATGGCGTCTCTTTTATCTTCACCTTCACAACAAAATCTGTAGACTTTTTCGTTAAATTCTATATTAACGACGGAACATTTTAACTTGTGTATCATTTTCATTATTATGAGCCTCTCTTGAACATACACTCTATCAAATGTATGTCACCACTTTAACTAATTTAGCTGAGTTTGAGTAAGATTAAATCTTCTTGAAACTTAAGTTCTTCGTTTATGGAACCTTTTTCTTAAGCCGTGTATTTTATTGTCTAGATCCACAATCTATGTACTTGTTTTCCAAAATTAGACAAACAGCACAATTTCTGCTTTTTCCCCTCACTAATAATTGGTACTGTTCTTCAAATGTTCTTCTTACTATACTTCGTTCTAGCTCATAAACATCTATCACCTTCATCTTTACTAATTATCAATTGCAAATGTTTTACTTACTGCGCTAATTTTTCTTTAACTAAAATTTAACTTCGTCCTACACCTCCAATATTTTTATAGCCTTCGGAGAGATGTAGCTAACAAAACGTTTCTCTTGTTGAATTAGGTTCTTTACTAATTCCTCACGGTCCGCCAATTGTTGAAAAATGTAAATGTTATTCCCTGAGTAAGAAGAAATTATGACATTACATGACAATTTATTAACTTAATTATTTTTCTATCTGTGNCTTAAGTACTGAACCGGCAATCATGGTATCACAGACTTGTCCTCGGACGAAATCCAACGCCCGCATTTTGCGTACAATTTATGCTGGGTCGGGTGGGCTTATGAATATTATCTAAGTCCTCATCACCGAGTAATAACGTATAATCAAAAAATCCCATTATATATATATATATTGGCATAGACGTTCCCTACATTTATATATCCGTGCTATCTGGAATTTGAACCATAGACCTCAGGTCGCTAAGGTTTTAGAAGCCCAAACAAATACGTGGGTTTTCGACGCGCGATAGTGGATCTAAAGTTGCTTTAATATCTAGTTGTAAGTAATTTGTTTGTGCTGTTCTAAATACATTATAGATTAAAACCAATGACGCGAACTTAGGTTTGCTATATCTCCTCTAAGTATTTTAATGCACCTTTAAGGGTTAATCAACATGTCATTGCCTCTTCCTGATTTTGCAATATAATAACTTTATTCACTAGTGTATAAGCAGTAAAATTGGATAAACAGATAAACACTTACATTTGTTCCTGGCAGAGATGTTTTGAGAGTCCTGAAGTGCCTGTTGGCAGAGACTAGTCAGATCAGATAAAAATTTGACCTGAGTACTGAGTATCTTATCTCTTGAATCAGGACACTTGACAGCTATGTCACTTAACAGTGTGTTCAAACAGAATGTAAACCTTTCAGCAGTTGGCAGCCCTGCAAATGGTAAAAAAGAGCTTAAAACACTATTCATGATGAATCAGATAATAAAAGTAACAAGGAAGAGTTGAATATATGATGCCACTTGGGAAAGATAGGCCATCAATTGGGCTTCTTTTTCCTAACTCTCTAAGATGCAAAGTAGTATTCAATTCCTAATGACACAAAGTAAAGCACATGTGTCACAATAGTGACGGAGCACATGTTTCACAAGTGTTTACACATCCCACAATGTCTTTTAAGTGATGGTTGCTTCTTAAATAAGCATCGATAATTAATTACCAACAGCAGTCTAAAAAGAGGCCTTCATGTTGACTACTTGAGAACCAGCTCTACTCTTATTTTAAAGAGAAGGTAACATCAGTAGTCTCACTATTATTAGCATAAAAACCAAGTGGGCTGACTGAGATTTGAACCTGGGCTACCTTGAGACTAAAGGTATCCCTGGGTGACATTGACAATGCCTGACGCTCTAACCAACTAAGCTATCAGAGAACCCTTAAAAGTTATAAGTAGTTCTCAAGGAAATATTGATTGAGTTACTGTTGACAAGGCCATTTTAATTTTGCTGTTTTGAATTTCGGCCATTTTATCCTCATATCAATCCATTTATGAAAAGACAAATATAAATACTAATATTAAGGAAGAGGTAGCATGAAAGGTGTCAGCAATAGCCAGACTGATTTAGGTAAGGACTCTGAGTAATATCAAAAAGATAAGGTAATATCTTATCAATATGCTGCAAGTTGGACTCGAGAAGGAATAGTCCGAGAGCGATGCATGCGTCCTGGTTTCGCTGGTCTAGTCTAAACACACCCTGTGAGCTCTCTTGTGGACAAAGCATCATCACTCTCTCCACCTGTAACAATGGCATAAGTTTTAGGAGTCAGCCAATAAGCAATACACCCACTAACTCAAGCTTTAGTTAATAGAATCATTTTTGATAATTACGAACGATACATTTTATTTTTAATTTTAAAAAATGTATAATTGTCTGTAAGATAGATTAATATGCTAAGAGTTTTAGTAATTGTTTAAAGAAGGACAGCTCCTTTTTATATTGTCATTTTATAAATTAATATTTTTTCTCTCATCTTTTTTCTTTGGTGGGTCATTCATATCAAATCAACACAGGTAAAAACACATGATATCTCCAATTTCAATTTGGCTGACAGGTAAGCACCATAGAAGGAAGGAAAAACCCAGATTTTTTGCTCATTTGGTGTAGCCATATTGCCACAGTAGGGTGGTGAATTTTCCAAAAAATGTGATTTTTCAACTTTTCTTGACTACAAAAATGGCTGTACTAAAATTCTGCATAGGATATATTGATTTTATTATTGGTGGTGTTGAAAAACTTAAACTTGGCCCTTTAAATACCTTTGGATAATTAGTGTACGAAGTTTTATTATTATAAGCAAATATAAGATAAAAATGGTAATATAATCAATAAAGATCATTTTGAAAAAAAAATGCTAATAGAGCTTATATAAAACTGTTAGTAAATGTCCACAAAGTATTCATTTGGTACCGCCGAAAGCATGGGATTTGGACAAGTAGCGGCGTAAACGCTGGTATCAAGATATGTCAAAGCTGTAAAAAAGTTAAGATTTATCACATAATCAATGATAGAATTGCAAAAGTGAACTCATATTACACATTTGAACATACCTTTATTGTAGATCAATATGTACGCTACTGTGATCCAATCGCAGGTGGTCCCAAAATAAATTTTTGTGGCAATTTATAAACTAACAGTTTAAGCTCTATTTAGGTAATTTTTTTCAATCATTTTTTTGAGATTTAGCATTTTTTATTTCACATTTGCTTATAAATAAAAATTGTAATAATTATCCAAAACTATGTAGCAAACTCAATTAAAAAAAGGGCCTAGTTTAAGCTTCTTCAAACACCCACAACAAAAAATCATATCCTATTTATCTAAAATAATTTATAATACGCCATTTATCGTTAAATTTTATCATACAGCATTTATCTAACATATTTATAACATCGCCATTTATCTAAAATATTTATCATACTCAAGCCATTTAATCTAAAATATTTATCATACAGCCATTTATCTAAAATATTTATCACAGCATTTAATCTATAAATATTTAACATACAGCCATTTATTTAAAATTTTTCATACAGCCATTTTATCTTAAAATATTATCATACAGCCATTTATCTAAAATTAATTCTATCATAATACAGCCATTTATCTTAAATATTTATCATACAAGACATTTATCTAAAATTTTACATAACGCCATTTATCTAAAATATTTTATCCATACAGCATTTTTGGTAGTCAAAAGAAAGTTTTGGCAACAAAATAGTTAATGATATCTTTATTAAGTCAGAGCCGACCTGAAACAATGTGACTCATATTTGTACTCAAACCAAAAATTTTTTTGAACAATACAACTTAAATTAATAGAAGAAAAAACATAGTCCTGCTTATCACAGAGTGGAGCTCTTCATATGATTGCATACTGCTAAAAATTATAAATCTCACAAATTCAGTTTTCCTGAAATAAATGTTGCCACTGCTAAGTCGGTGCAAAACATGAACGAGAACAAAATTTTTGTTAAAACGGTAAGAGAAAATGTTCTATAAAACGTGTGTTTAATAATCAAAAATTGGGTAATGCAACCAAAGTGATGGCTCAAAAACACTAAAAAATGGTTAACTTATTCAAAGTCAAGCGATTTTCTTTGGAAAAATATTGTGTTTTTTTTTATTTTTTGGCCATTTAAAAATTGTCATAACTATTAATTGTATTTATCTGGTTTTGACGTAAAAAACTCGTTTTTATAGGAATTTTAAAGGCTTTAAAAAGTCTGTTAATGTGTCCACACGACTACAGGGAACCACGTTAATTACAAGAACTGAGGAATTTGTGACGAATTTTCTAATATTTTTGAGTGAGCGGCATTCTAGAAGGGATTCATCCAGTCAGTATAGACAGACTATGCTTTTCATTCATAAAATTAAGGTATATCTTTCTAAGGAAAATTTGGTTTGAATAGTACAAAATGGTCACTTTATAGAGCCGGGCATCTGTACTATCATGCAGAATTTTTAGATCAATCAATTTTGTATCAAAATACAGTGTTGAATAAAATCAACATTTTTTGGAAAAATTTACCACCTGAAGGCTGCGGCAATATGGCTGACCAAATGAAGCCAAAAATCTGGTATACCTGTCAGCCAATAATATTAAAATTGGTGACATCAAGTCCAAAATGTAAACTTTTTGTGTTGATTTGAATGGAATGACCTAGGTAACCTATAGTCCGCCCTAAAAATACTTTAAAATCAACTGAGCAATTTACAATAACGAGAATTAGCATTTTTTCCAAATAATTTTTTCGCCCTATATAAAATGCTTTAGATGTGTTTAAAAAAAATTATATTAAGCTGTATGTTTTAATTTAAATAAGTCGAAATCGATCATTTAAAGAAGAGGAGAGGGGGAATGGGTGAGAGAGTGGGGTGAAAAACGGAACTTTAAAGGTTGGGTCGTTTAAGGTACAGATGGGGTTTTAGTTAGAAATATCGTAAGTCAACAGTTCAATAGATGTAAAGAAGACTGAAACAAAAACAATTCTGTGATCCAGGTAATACAATGCCTAAGGATCGTCATGTCTACAGTTGTCAGTATCATCTTGTTGATATAATCTTATGAGAGTTGCTCTAGTGAATATTGTACTATACGGCGGTATTCTCTGATGTCACACAAGAAGTCAAGGCCGTTTTTCCGCCAAAAGAATAAATTGTAATATATTTTTGGTTTTTTGCTGTATCATCAAAAGTATAATTGTTTTCATTCTAATATTTCACAGGGTGTTCTTTTTATAAGATGTACTAAAGATAATAAAAATAAATAATTGAATTATGTAATACAGCTCTCTTTTATGAATTTTATTGACCTACCAGAGTTGCCAGACTTGGATTTTGATACAGAATCCCCTGAGGGTCCATGGAAGATTTCATGGGTCTACGAGCTAATGGGCAAAATATTATAACAATATGTAAACATTAATTGATTGAGCTAATAGGCAAAATATTATAACAATATGTAAGCATTAATTAATTGAGCTAATGGCCAAATATAATAACAATAAGTAAATATTAATTAATTGACTTTAATGTAATTATAATACCAATTATCATGTAATGATGGCCTCATGTAAGGTTGAAAGGGCTTTGAATAAAATAATATTTTAGAAGAGAGACTGTTTTCTTGGTTCCCTGAAACACTTATCCTTTTAGGGAAAATCTTAAGAAAAATGAGCTTATGATATTGTTTGTAAGTACATTAATGATGATCAAGAAATAATCAATCAAGTTGTTATTGGTAAACATAACATCTATTTTTCAGTTGTTATAAAGGAAGGCCAAAAAATGGGGATTTAAATATTAATTTCAGAGATTCTATTTGTTGGTAGAATGATTTAGAATATTCTCCTGTCATTTTATGAAAAAAGACAAAATGAAGGATATAAAAGAAGGATATAAAAGAAATTGATTCTTGTACAAGTAATCCTGATTTATCAGGGAACTATAAAAATTATGATAGAGCTTACTTACTATAATAAATGATAGCTGCTTTGCTTTGCAAGCTTAAATTTAAAGCAGGGAGTTTAGCCATGAGTATAATTATGATTGCTATGAAATTATTTGGAAGAGGGGGTCTCTAGAGGGTAGGGATTCACCAAGTACCATTTATCTATGGGGCTCTGAAGTTTGCAGAGCCCTGCTCTAGATACTATGGCTGTAATAATGTAGAGATATTGTAAAAAGTAAGATATTATTACAATGTTTTAAAATTGGTTAAATTTTAAAACATTGAAAAAGTAACCTGAAGACCTTCAACTATTTATATAATCAAATAAACAGTACATAATTGTATTAATTTACACATATATTAGAACATTAAAAAACAAATAAGGTTTAAAAGGCTGACGTTTGATTAATTATAGCCTTAATTTACTCTTAGAGAAGGTTTCTATGAGGTAACACAGAGCTCCTGATCCTAAAAGACATAAAAAGATGTTTTAAGCTTCTCAATTAGGAAATTTACGCTGAGTTCAGGCTATGTCAGCGTCCTGATGAGTTAGACGTAATGAAACAAATTGGGACATGACATTATGTTGAGCCATCAATTGATGACAAAAGTGAAATGATGGACAGTTCCCAGATGCCAGCATTGCATTTTGCTTGCTACATTTCCTAGGTGTCTCTCGCACAATTAAATTGTGATTACTTTGCATAATAATAAAGTTAGACTAAAAAAGTAATATTCCAAAAGTTATTAGATGAAAAACGGTAATATTTAAGTGAAATAAAAAGTTTGACAAGAAGGTTATCCGTTAAATACGATCGCCTCTGACGGTACATACAACGTATCGGGGGATCCATTTAGATTCCATCTCTCTAGTTCTAGTGTATGCGAGTGGATTCACTCCACATGGTTCATACAGCTAATATTACTGTATTGAGATATCACACTGTAAACGATCCGTGGATTTAGAAGTGTTTGTGAACGAACTAAATCTGCTGTGTTACGTAGTTGAAAAGTATTGAGATATGAGGTAAGCTATGCCCTCTCTAAGAATATCTCTATACACAAAACGTTCCATTTTTTACCTCAAAATGACTTAATTACACGATCATTCTGCTTGGATAGAAGAATTAAACATAGCTATAGTAGATTGAGCAACAATAAAGCAGACAATACCTTTTCCCATGGTACACTCTCGATAGCAGCTAGTGACCGAGCTAAATTCAACACAGTATTGCGGAAAAACAACTTCTCCTCTGAGCACATCACGATCAAAATTTATTTATAAAATAGATCTAATTATTTAACATAGCAAGAAAATAAAAACAATTTAACAATATAAAATTGAACTTGACTAACATCACAGCTGATTTCGGAACTACAATCATTCTTTTTGTTTTTCATCTATCTATCTACTTATTTTTATTTAATGTCCAAATTTAATGTAATAGACTAAACTTTCTTTTTTCTTTACTTGTTTTTGATTTCTTCATTCTAGATTTAAAATTTTTCAAGTAAACTTCTTTCTCTTATCTTTATTTTTCATAACTTATCTTATTCTTCCTTAAAAAGAAAACATATTTTTGTAAATTTCTTGTCTAGTGCGAATTTGGTTACCCGCTCTCAAAATATGTTTGTTGCGTCACCTCTTTATATATCTTAATTCGTTTATTAAGATATATAAATTATATATAATTATATATGTATTATATTATATTTATATATAATTTATATATATATATATATATAATATATAATATATATATATATTAAATAATATATATAATATATATATATATATTATACACATATATACAGGGTGTCCAGCTAAGAGGACAAGACCTTTTTCTCGGAACTATAACAGCTGAAGGATGCGGTTTTCGGCGTTGGATTCAATGTAAAGTGAGCAGACCGAGAAAAATCCGTTTTCGGGCGCGCTTCGCGCCTGTCATAGAGATGTTAATGCTAACTTAACTTTTTTAAATTTTATAGTAGGTATAGGGAACTTTTTTTGTACTTTAAGAATGAAAAATAAGGAAGATTAGTGAAGACCGCATCAAAATCGGACAAATTTTTAACCGAGCTATTGATGAAAAAACACTTTTTTTTAAATTTAGTTTCACTTCGGCGCCATTGGGATGATGTTGCATTTAAATAAAATTTATTATTGGACATATTTTTAACTAGAAACAATGCTTTAATAAAAGAATGTCAAAAGTTTTAAACCAACCTCAGTCTTTTAGGTGTAAACAAATAGTCGTTAAACATAACAAAAACAAAAAAAAATATGGGTTGTTTCTAAGAACATGAAAAAGTAAGATAGGGAGCTATAGTTTTTATGGTTGTACAGTTAGCCAACATAAAAAGCGACAAAATGAGTCCAATTTTAACAAATTCGCTTCACAATTTCAAAAGTTATTACTATAATCTCTTAAAATGCCAAAATGGAATATTTTTTATAGTTTACCACCATATTGTTGATATTTATAATGGAACTGCAACGTCATCATACCTTGTGATCTTTATTGCAGCTGTATAGGAATTCCAGAACGCCTAAAAACACTTATTTTTGTTCATTGGTTGCGGAAGAAATTACGATTATGTGATTTTCGTCAATCTAGAATGCAGATTAGAGGTACTTGCAAAAACAAGTAAAAATCCTTCCATAAAACGTTATAAAAAATTTTGATTTTGATGATAACTACTTCGTTCTAGGGGTTGAAGGACCAATAAATAGCAAATCACGACAACTAGACTGTAAAAGTGATATTTTACTGCTGCGAATTTTTTTTATTAACGACAAATAAAACCAGCAAACTTTATTCCGGAGCTATAAATTATCATTATTTTTATATTATTTACCTTTAGTTGCGCATTTTATTAAAAAAGATTCGATTTTTTTGTATGAATAATTTAATTTAACTTAGTTTAAAAGAAATTAAAACACAAGATTGATAAATAATCATTCATACTTTTACAAAATTAAGGTAAATAATATGGGGACCTGCGGCTCAATTAGGTGGCCATTTAAGGTCACCGGACTTTATGACCGCATGCGATTTTTCGGTGGGGCTATTTAAAGACAACGTAAGTTAAAAAGGTAGGAACTGTTAGAAAGTGTGGAAAGACTACAAAAATTGAAGCATTGAGCAAAGATATCCCTATAGAGTCCGTAGATATAAAGCGACGCAAGATTAAAGTGATTTACACTGTTTTATGCAGAGGGAGTGCCAGTTGAGCAAATTCTAAAATAATATTTTATTTATGATATTTTGATTTAAGAAATATTATCTTCTTTTTGTGTAACTCAATTGTACTGTATGTTTTATTATTTAATGAGTACTGTTCAGTTCACATATATTTAATTTATACAATATTTTTTATCCAAATTTTTCCGCAGCAATGAAATATCACTTTAGTCAGTCTATGGTGTGATTTGCTATTTAAAAATCGAGTGGGGTCAAGTCCGGTGACCTTAAATGGCCACCTAAATTGAGCGCAAGGTCCCCATATTATTTACTTAATTTTGTAAAAGTATGAAATGATTATTTAATCAATCTTGTGTTTTAATTTCTTTAAACTAAGTTAAATTAAATTTATTCATACAAAAAATCGAATCTTTTTAATAAATGCGCAACTAAAGGGTAAATAAATGATAAAAATAATGATAATTTATAGCTCCGGAAATAAAAGTTGCTGGTTTTATTGTCGTTAATAAAAAATTCCCGCAGCAGTAAAAATATCACTTTACAGTCTAGTTGTGTGATTTGCTATTTATTGGTCCTTCACCCCTAGAAACGAAGTAGTTATCATCAAAATCAAAATTTTTATTAAACGTTTATGAAGGATTTTTACTTGGTTTTTGCAAGGTACCGTCTAATCTGCATTCTACGATTGACGAAAATCATCATAATCGTAATTTCTCCGCAAACCAATGAACAAAAATAGTGTTTTTTAGGCGTTCTGGAATCCTTATACAAGCTGCAATAAAGATCACAAGGTATGATGACGTTGCAGTTCCATTAAATATCAACAATATGGTGGTAAACTATAAAAAATATTCCATTTGGCAATTTTAAGCAGATTTATTAGTAATAATTTGAAATTGTGAAGCGAATTTGTTAAAATTGGACTCATTTTGTTGCTTTTTATGTTGGCTAACTGTACAAACCATAAAAACTATAGCTCCCTATCTTACTTTTCATGGTATCTTAGAAAAACCATTTTTTTTTTTGTTTTTGTTATGTTTAACGACTATTTTACACCTAAAACTGAGGTTGGAATTAAAACTTTTTGACATTCTTTTATTAAAGCATGTTTCTAGTTTAAAATATGTCCATATAATAAATTTTTTATTTAAATGCAACATCATCCAAAATGGCGCCGAAGTGAACTAAATTTAAAAAAAGTGTTTTTCATCATAGCTCGGTTAAAAAATTGTCCGATTTTGGATGCGGTCTTCACTAATCTCTCCTTATTTTTCATTCTTTAAAGTACAAAAAAAGTTCCCTATACCTAAACTATAAAATTAAAAAAGTTAGCATTAACATTCTCTATGACAGGCGCGAAGGCGCGCACCGAAAACGGATTTTTCTCGTCTGCTCACTATTACATTGAATCCAACGCCGAAAACCGCATCCTTCTAGCTGTTATATTTCCGAGAAAAAGGTCTTGTCCTTCTTAGCTGGACTCACCTGTATATATGTGTATATATATATATATATATATATATATATTATATATATATATATATTATATAATATATATATATTATATATATATATATGTATAGTATGTATATATCTTGTTATTGTATTATATAATATTTTTATATATTGTTGTTTAGTGATCCAATAAACAACATTTATGTTTGAGTAATCAATTATGACCTTATAGTGTAAAAACATCTAATGAAGTTACAAGATACCCGCCGAAGAAAAACTAGGGAACCTTGTTACAAGTAAAGAATGTTACGTTTTGTCTATTCAGCACCCGTCCAGTGTTGAGTTTCTTACAATTTTAACCCCATTGGTACCATAACTGTGTTAAACCGAGTTTTTAACTTTGTGAAATTTTTCGGTATCGAAATTTTGTAAAATTCATTTAGAAATAGAAATTCTCCTCTCGTAACAATCGTGAAATGAATTTTAATATCGAACGGCTTTGACTGATATATATTTATTATGATTATAATTATATACTATAATATAATAACTATAATTTATTATGATATATTATATGAATATATAATAACTAATTATAATTAATTTTAATTATAACAAATGGGCTAAAAACACCCGTATATGTAAATAAACAAATATATAAAAAAGGAAGAGTGAACATAAAACACAGCCAAGTGTTGTATCAAAGTTTTTATAAATAGAACAAGTTGTGACTCAGCTTAAAAGTGTACCCCATATTACTGTTAGTACCGTCAAATACTCTACGTAGCGCTAACTTTCGTTTACGCTTACCTTTTTTCTATTTAAAATACTTATAGATATTATGTTTTAAGCTATTATTTACTTTTTTAAATTTGTAGATCGACTTATCGCTAATAAACTATTCTTTGTACTTGGACTTGATTTCTTTTGACATGTAATAGTTATTAATATGATTTCATTTGTATTAATTTTGTTAATATTCAAATAAGAAATAGACAAAAACGTATGTCAATAGTTAGCTTGAAAAGTAAGAAATATTAATCGTTTTTGGTACAAATACATTTAAAAGTTCTATAAATAACTACAATATTTGTATTAAATTAATTACTTTAGAGCTTAGTATTAAACAAATGCTAAATACGTCAATATTTAGGGTGGAACATTTCACATACAGCAACATTTTATTCTCATAAACATGGTCCTATATTTTCAAAAATAATATGTCTACCCTGTGCAATTTGACTCGCGAAAGTTAAAAAGTTTATAATAAATATTTTGGTAACTATTCCCAAATAAGTATTTTGTCACCACTTTTTTTGTCAAAAAATCTGTTTCAGAGGTCCCAAACCACGAAAAAAGTACGATTTGTTACAACTGGTATATATATATATATATATATATATAATATATATATATATATTATATATTTATATATATAATATATATATATAACTATATATATATATATATATATATATATAATATATATATACTCTATATATATATATATATTATATAATATATATATATATATATATATATATATATATATATGTATATATATAATATATACATATATATATATATATATGTATATATATATATATATATTATATATATATAATATATATATATATATATATATTGTATATATATATATATATATATATAATATAATATAATATAATATTAACTATAATATAATATGCAATATAATATAATATATATAATATAATATAATATATACATATATATATATATATATATATATATAATATATATATATAATATATATATATATAATATATGTGTGTGTGTGTGTGTGTGTGTGGTGTGTGTGTGTGTGTGTGTGTCTGTTTGTATGTATGTATTTCTAGCGCATTTTTGTAAACATGCTATCTGTCGGATGGATGATTATTCTGTCTAACTTGGTACAAAAATTAACCTTGGAAAGGATACGATCCCCATGGTACAATTTTGTTAACGATTTTCAATATCGCAAAAATTTGGGACGCTGAATCGAATGAACCGCAGTCGAAGTCAATGCGACCACTCTAAGTAAGCAAAAAGTTAAAAAAAAAACCATGGAAAATAACAGATAGCCAAAATAACGGTTAGTAAAAAATAAGTTTTGAGTAGGTTGTCGTTTTTCAATGTTTTTTGGGTGCTGAATCTAATAAAACTGATCTGAATCGATAAAACTACTTAACCTAGGGTTCTTAGGTTTGAAGTTTGGTACCGGGCACTAATTTTTTATCGTCTTATTTATAGTATTTAAGTTTCTAACCTTCTAATTAAATCTAGCATAGAGGTCCGCGCCGAATTTTCTACGAAATTCAGATGAAAAGAAAACTTTATTGCTTATCATCCAATTTTTGCTGAAGTTTTTCGGTTTATATTAATTAACCTGAGTAGTAGCGTCCACGACTTGTTATTGAATGTTTCGAAATAAATAATATTGAACAAAACTATATGAATGAACTTCAAATGAATGTAAAATGTTGTGCCGAGTACTGTATAATCTATGGTATAAATATGCGCATATTCTTTGAACATTGAAAAAATAAATAATAATCGTGCTGTTACTGCTCAGGTTATTAAATATATATCGAAAGTAAAGCTAGATAAAAAAATAGAATAATAAAAAACCGTGGGTAAATTAAGATTTTTCTGGCAATGAATTTAAAAAAAAATATCGAAAAATCAATGATAACAGAACTTATATAACAAGAAGGAGTAATATGTTCATATTAAATGAAATCAGGCTCATAAAGTTTAATTAAAGTCTTAAAGGCACTTAAATATTCTTAAAACAAGCACCAAAACCGGGACTAAACAAATGTAAAATGATAGGAAATCGGCTGATAACTGCTTCATAAAAGATCGCATGCCCCTGGCGGATTTTTTTGGCACTACACGATTTCGGGGTTTTAGCGCGGTATACGAGCTCCACAACTTGTTCTATTTATAAAACTTTGGTTGTTATATATATTGAAAATACGATATAAATGTGAAAAAGAAGAAGATTGTAAACAAGAAACAGTCGTTTTGAGTCATTTAAGTATTACAATTTTATTTATGAATCAAAATTGGATTTAATTGGACGAAGAATGTGTTTTATAGTGCCTAGTTTAAAACAAACTGTGTTAAGACAAAAGGGTAAGCTGTGTTACCGACAAAGGTGCATAACTCACTTCCAGTGAATCAGTTCCACTTTTACAAGACAGGTCTTAAAATCCGTCCACCTTAAAGACCTTGATGATTCTAAAAAGTGAAACATTTATAACATGTGAAATTACTTGCTTATATCTATTAAAACATAGAGAATGAATTCTAGTGATGTTCACTCTGAATCTATAGGAACGAGAGGACTTTACTTAAACATCAATTCTGGTGAGAAATCTTTTTTTCTGCTAGACACTGGTTCATTACGATTTTATTGAAAGTTTCAATCAGTTTGCAGTTAGCGAAGGAAGAAATTGTATCAGCTTTAAAGTCAGCTTCCAGTGATAATTAATATTATCTTATTTTATGCAATATCTGTTTGTATTCGAATTAAATGAGCGCTAGAGGAGTTTTTCTCAATCTTAGTAATAAGTCGCTCCACTGAATAATAATTGAGTCAACAGTAAGAAAAGACTCAAAGTCTAGTTTTTTAACACCTCACCGGCACTGATGATGACCTTTAGTTGGTTGAAAGCTGGTTATGTTTTATTTCAAATAAATTATTGACATTTTTATTGACAGTCTTATTTTATTACTATATTCGTATTGGTTGATCTATTCGTGGGTAAAATATAATATTCAACTGGTATGCAAGATTTTAGCTCTCAGCTGAGCCTCTAGAACTGAATTGTTAGTGATCTCCCACAGCAAGTCTCTGGAGATAAACTAGTTAGCGGAAGGAGGAAACTTCTGCTTTGCCTTAGGAGAAAACTTAAACAAGAGATGTAAAAATTTCTTCCATCCCATGTTGCCTAGATAGCTATTATTGACTTGAATATTTCTTAAAACAAAAACGAAACAAAGTTTTTAGTTGTTTATCTTTTTTTATAGAAATAATTAATTAGTATTTATCCATTGTTTTGAATGATTATGATTAATCAGAGGTCTCATAATCAACTAATAATCTAAGTAACTTTATTCTATTTATTTTGTTCAGGAGTCAAACTGGAAAGTGAAGAAGATATCAAAGATGAGATTTTAACTGGAGATGAAGAAGAATCAAACCATAGTCATGTGGACATTGGTGAGTATTTCTTATAAAAATATTGGAATGGAAATCATGGGTATTGACCATGTAATATTTTTCAAAATAGGCCCATTGTGTATAATTCCCATCATGGGTCTGTTTCTTTGGGTTTTTCATCTACATTCAAAGATGTTTTTTATGGATTCTTGCTGAAATTTTTAAGAGGGGAGACGAATTATTTATTAATGCTATTTCACAGTTTTTAAACTATGACTACAGTCTATCGTTTAGTAAGTTATTTATTTTTTAGTTTATAATGGACATAATTTGATATTAATTTAGTAAGAAAAATTGGGTAGTCATCCTTACCACTTCCGTTATACTTTGCTATTCCTCAAACAGTTAAAACATCTACTTTATTCCTAGACATCGCCCGTCCAGGTACTGACTTTACTTTTGGACTCACATCACTCGTCCTCAGAATTTGAAAACCGACTTATTTCTATTGCAGAACGTCTTTGGACTTACTTTACTTGTTCTCAGATAGTAAAAACATCCATTTTATTTCCAGTGGTCGCCCATCTTTATACTGACCTTGCTCGATGCTGCTTAACACTAGGGATCCAACATAACCATACTTATATTAGTCATATTGAAATGAAAGTATACTATTTATTACATAAAGGAATACACGAGTATAAAATTTACACTTAAAAAGATTATTTTTTTATTTTTAACAATTTTTTAAAAAATGTATAGATGTCATTAGATAAAAATTGAACTAATACTGATAGTGAGATGAAAGTTGACATTTTTTTCGGTCTTATATATAACTACATGCATGCTAAATTTGTAATCGATTCAAAGCATTTTTCTGTTTCTTATGAATTTGTTGCTGAGTCACACACGTCATAAAAAATAATTTCTGTATAGCATAACCAGACCTAAAGATTGATTTTTGTACCAAATTTTAACTGTCTAGCGTAAATAATAATAATGATAATAATTATATAATATTATATATAATAAATAATATTTATAATTTATTTTTTTATATATAAAATATATATTAAATATAAAATAATATATTAATAATATAATAATAAATAATAAAAAATAACACATTTTATTTTTTTGCATCTTTTACTTGTGTTTTGTCTTTTGTAGATTTTATAACATTAATAAAGATTTATTTTTATATTTACATTCAGGCAGACAAACAGAAAATGTGAAATGTATGGTTCAAGTGAAATTCAGGTTTCTAATTTTTTTGTGCAATATATACTTTTCTTTATACCTTCAGTATCAATGAGGAAAAGTAAAAATAGTTGATGCCTAGCAAAAGAAAAATTAGTACTAGTGAGGAGGTTGTCCTGATCACTTTTTTTATTTGTGCATTTAATGTTAAAAATTATGTTTTTTTTTACCTCCAGTAATCATTTCTTGATTAAGTTATTCTCTAATATAAGCTCAGTTCAACTGCATTAGGGCTAAAAAATCTCTCCTTGTATTCAACTAATTTTGTGTAAAATACTTAAGTTTTGTTTTTAAATTTACAGAACTGGAAGAAGATATAAATATAGTAGAAACTAATTTAGTGATAGAAATAAACGAATTGGTTGGAAAAGTAGAAGGAATCGATGAACCTGGAACTTCATACCATGTCTCTTCACAGCCCATCACCAGGCCAAAGTTGCGCTTTACTTGCAGTTTTTGTGGCTATGCTACTCATCAGAAAACTTTGTTGAATCGTCATGTACGTGGCGTTCATTTCAGAGAGAAACCATTCACTTGTGACTTTTGTGATTTTTCTTGTGGTCGAAGATTTCAATTGGCTCAGCATGTTCGTATAGTTCATAAAAAGGAAAGACCCTACGGCTGTAATTATTGTGATTATCGTGCTACTCAAAAACCTCACTTGACTAAACACATTAAAGCTGTTCATTACAAGGAGAAACCTTTTACATGTGGCTTGTGCAGCTATGCTGCCGCCGTTAAACCAGACCTAGAAGGACATGTTCAAGCTGTCCACAATAAAGAAAGACCTTTCGCCTGTTACTTCTGCGACTATGCCGCTTCGAAAAAACCAGATTTGACTCGACACATTAAAGCTGTTCATGAGAAAGAACGATCGTTTGCCTGTGAATTTTGTGGGTTTACAGCGTCTCAAAAGGGTAACTTGGATAGACACGTCCGAGACGTTCACATGAAGCAGCGACGCTTTGCCTGCAACCTATGTGACTTTGCTTCTTCACGAAAATTTAGTCTAGAAAAACATTTACTTGTTGTCCATAATAAGATGCCTGCCAGCTGTGCATAACTCAAAAGATTGCTTACAGTACTTCTTTAGATGGTTACTCTCTAAATGATTGACAAAGGATTTATTTACTGCATTCTATTTTATAAATTAGTTATTCACACACCAGGAGAGTAAGTTAGGCATTATCAACTTCTTTGAGCGATAAAGTTGGTTTCCAAGGCGTAGCCAAGCTAACCAAAAATTGTATTCCTTAGGCAAAGTCAAGGAAATTAATTTACTTTAGTACTTGTGTCATTTTAGAGCTATGATTTACATAAAAAAGGGATTTTTACTAAGCTATTGTTTAACATTTATGTTATTGAATTTTTGTTTGAAGCTAACAAAAGAATTATTTTTAACAAAAATTAATTATATTTGTCAAATAACAGCTCGGTGATATATAACAGGAATATTGCGATGTTAATATGAAATTGCTTTGAATTTATTTAAGTGGTTAGAAAATCATCGTATTTGGATAATAGTTATAAAGAAATAATGGTTAATTTAGGCTGGGTAGAATCAATTTTTCGAGAGTGCATGACTATGTTTTTCTCATAAAATTAAGGATATATTGTTGGTGCATCCATTGAGAATAATTCTATGCTCTGTGAGGCATCTGAAATATTCCAACTGTAATATGATCTAATTTGCTCTCCTTGATATTGGCAACCAAGTAAAGAAGTTAAAAGAAAATAACTTAATATAATTATAACAAAAAACATTCCTATAGAGTATTAACCATCTAAAAAGTGTCATATTTATAAGGCATAGCATCTCCCAAGCTCCACTACATAATAAGAATGAACATAAAAGGATTTCATAGTAAACAATAAAAAAGATAGGTCACTCATCTGAAAACATTAGTGGCAAAATGCTTAGCTAGAGGCCTTCATCATAGCAAACCTAACATTTTTTCTATTGTTATTTCTTTGTTAGGTTTTACACTGATGATGCCATCTAGCTAGTTTAAAAAGTTTTATATTGTGGAAAAACTTATCTTTTAATATTTCCAAGCTTGATTCTCCAAATTTTCAAGTTCTCAACAGTAAAGGCACTTGTCCATTTGTTCCTTATCGGTATACTTGAATACTGTGAAGATAGATATTTTTATTACTTTATTTATTTATTATTATTATTGTAACACTTAT
>JACMZG010000002.1:23945550-23958013 GCA_018340805.1 Microvelia longipes
CCTAAATTTTGCAGTAACACCGGAAATGTTGTTTTTTGTGAGGATGTGAAATCCTAATCTCCGCGGACTTAGTTAAGCCAATTAATTTTGAGTTTAAGTAATTGAAATTTTGACAATTATTTTGGGTATTATTAAGTTTATTTATTTTTTTTGTGAAAATTTGTGCTTACGTGAGTATTTTAGTTTAAAGGTGATTGTTCTTTTTATGAGTGGTAAGCTATTTCTTTCTTATTCATTCAATAGATATATACTGCTTGATCAGCAATATATTTATCTGTCTTTCTTTCTCGAATCACACTAAAAAGAGACTGTATTCTATAGGTTTGTTTTACATATGACTTATTTTGATTATAACTTCCTTAATAATAATCATTATTATTTTAGAAGAAGTTTTATAAGCTCCTAATAACACTCTGTACTTTAATTTGAGGAACCAAAAGAGTTTTTTTTTTTGGCATTCATTCTTTTTTTAATTTGTGGTCTACAAATTTATATTTAAGGACTGAACCTCAATTACTTTTATGCCCCAAGGGGCTCAGTCAAAATGAGTCACCTCCGTTCTGGAAGGTGCCTAACTGGACCCGTTGAAAACGATTTTCTGAGACACCCTAGAATCAGTGAGGAAGAAGTAAATAGGAGATGGCGTGAAAATCCCTGTGTTCCTATTGATCTTTTGGATACGGAATACTGGTATGAGACCCCGCTCTGACAGTACCATGAGTTCTGGTGCAGTCAGCACTGTTAGTACTTGGTTGGTAGATGAATCCAGACCCCCTAGCTCTTCCTCTAGTAGGTGCTCTAACTTTTTCTTTCCAGCTTTTGCAGAAAGAGGAACAAGTTTCAGTATTGGTTCAGACACCACTGATGACTTTGGGTCGTATACGGTTAATGAGGTTGACAGAAGCAGTTGTAAAAATGATTCAGTGATGCCCTTAGCTGAAGCTACAAGTCTAGCCAGCTCATTAGCGCAGGTAGTAGGTAGCTTTTTAAGCAGCCCCAGCGGTCAAAGAGGAGGCGAATCCTATGTAACCAGACACGAAGTGGTTTACGTAAGACCTCCCCCCAATGATGGATTCCTTGGTCCTTTAATACAGGAGTTAGCTCCAAAGAATAAAAAATGTTTGGAACCAACCATAGATGAGAAAGAAAATTATGTGAGGAACCAAATTAAACTTGGGAACGCCCTACAAAGGAGGAAAGTTTGTAAAAAGTGGCGAAAAAGTGTAAAAAAAGAATACAAGAAGAAAGAAGAAATAATTGCTCATAAATTCAAATTAATGGATTTTTCGTCTGAGGAAGACAGACATAATAGCTTTGAAGATGCAAAAAACATCTTAAGGAAAGAGAAAGAGAGAGAACTCGAAGAAATTTATAAAGTAGAGACAGGACAAACAGTTTTAAGGATTCGTGGTGGCGGGAATACCGAAGAAAGCAAAGAGATACCAAAATGTTTATATCCTACAGTTAGCGTAAAGGAAACGAAGGCACCGGAATCCCCACTGCAAGAAGAAAGAAGACACCTCAACGGTTATACTCTAGGTGGTAGTAAAGACAGTTGTCAAGATGAGGTATTAACTCCTTCTAAGAAAAGAGCTAGAAAATCTGATTCCCCAGAACATTCTTCTAACTCCAATATGAAGACATTAGCCTTGGTGTCCTCAGATCAGTTTATTTTTTTGGGGGAAGAGGAATTACAAAAGGCTAATTCTGCATTTTGTGAGTTAGAGGAAGCTCTGAATTGTTTTTACGGTAGTAATGATGTTGTTTTTGGTGTAGAATTTGCAGACAGATTAAAACACTTGTTGACTAAGGCTAGACAGGCTACTCTAAGCCTTCATGCTAACCTCACCCGCGCTGCAGGTGAGGCTAGAGAAGCAAATTTTCAATTGAAACATAGATCTCCTAAAAAAGTTTCATTTTTGATTGAATCTCAAACAAACAAAACTGACTCATCTACGATCAATAGTAATAACTCGATTCATTTAGGCGAAGACCTCAACAGCTATGCTAAAGCAGTAGGTATTATGAACTCAGAAGGAAATCCAAGCCCTAGCCCTTCACCTAAAAGCCCTAACCTTACTCCAAGTGGCCCTTTACCTACTCCTGGCGGCCCTTTACCTACTCCTGGAGGCCCCTTACCTACTCCCAGGGGTCCTTTCCCTACTCCTATTGGCGATAAACCTCTCCCCACTGGAAAATCTAACCAAATCAAAGCAGGTCTTAAGGTCTTGCGGTCTCCAAATCTATCTTGTAGTGTTGTAATTAAACCTCTGGACCCAACCAAAATAGGTTCAGTTGAAATGCTTAGGGAAACAATTTTGAAGGAACTCAAGCCTAAGCTGTCCAGAGACATAAAAGTAGTTAGGGTCTTAAACAAAAAGCAAGGGGTTTGATTGAGTGTTGCTCAGTATACGATAGAGATCAAATTCTATCTTTTACTGGCTTTAGTAGTATTGGTTTAGTAGCTAACCCTTCCGTTCCTCCGGGTGAGACCATAGTCATAACAGGGATCGAGAAATCAATGAGCAAAGCAGATCTACTAAAAAGCCTTTGGGATCAAAATTTATCCAAACTTGGTTTTAAACAAGATGACTATGCTGATAGGGTGATTCCCAGGTTTACTAGGACATGTCCCTGGTTAAAAGGGGGGAGCTTTGTAAGATGGATAATAGAGATGCCAATTGAAATTAAAGAAAAACTATTACAGGAAGGCTTTGTTTACATAGAATGGTCGCGTCTTTCGGTAAAGCATTACGACTGGGTAACCAGGTGCTACAAATGCCTCAGGATAGGACATATACAAGAAAATTGCCTCCATAAGGACAAAGCGTGCTCCCGTTGCTCTGAGTTTGGGCACCTAGTCGCAAACTGTACCAAAGATCAACCTATTTGTGGAACATGTAAGGGGAACAATAGACCTCATAACCATTCTATTTTAGACTCTCAATGTGTAGAGTTTCAAACTTCAATCACTCGTAGGAATTTATCTGTAAACTATGGCCTCAAAATTTAATCCTACAACTCAAGCAAATTCATCATCCGTTAGTTTTTTACAAGCTAACTTACAACATGGTGTATCTGCCACCTCACTGTTGTGTAAACGGGTGGCAGACCTTAATATCAACATTTGCCTTATACAAGAGCCATATTTCTACAATAGAGAAGTTCGTGGTTTAGAAAATTCTGGAGGAACTATCTTTTATAGCAGAGAGAGTGAACGGCCTAGAACCTGCATTATGACTAGAAATATTAATGCTTCACTGATTCCTGAGTTTACTAAAGCTGATTTAGTGGCAATTAAGCTCGAAGGAAAACAGTTTGGAAATGGCCACAAAGACATTGTCGTGTGCTCAGCCTACTTACCATATGACGCAATCGAACCTCCACCATCAGCTGAACTTTCTGACTTAGTCAAGTTCTGTAAGGACAAAGATTTGCCTCTTTTGATTGGATGTGATGCCAACTCTCACAACTTGATTTGGGGCAGCTCTAATAACAATAATAGGGGTACAGCTTTGCTTGACTTTATTATCTCAGCAGAACTTTTTATCCTTAACCGAGGATCTGTCCCAACATTTTTCACCACACGGAGGCAAGAAGTAATTGATATTTCCCTTTGTACTAAATCTCTAACTGAGAAAGTACATCATTGGCATGTAGACCTTGAAGATTCTCTTTCTGACCATCGGCCCATAATGTTTAAGCTTGATGCAACTCTTCCTTCAACTGTCTCCTTTAGAAATCCTAAAACCACTGATTGGGAACTTTATAGAAGATCACTCAGATCAAAGCTTGAGGCTCTAGGAGAATGTCCATCAGATCTGGATGGCGCTATTACCTTTTCACAAACCTCACTCACGCATTGGTCTCAGCTTTTGAAGAAAGCTGCCCCGAGCGAACCCGCACGACCAAGTCGAAAGTTTCGTGGTGGACACCTTCTCTAAATAACTTAAAGAAAAAAGTAAACAAAGCTCTTAATAAAGCCAAAAAAGGGAAATTACCATCGCTTTGGGAATCCTACAAATCCATCCGTAGGAAATATAAATCTGCCATAAAGAAAGCAAAACGTGAGTCGTAGAAAGAGCATTGTAACGAAATCGAGGGTGTTAGTTCTGCAGCTAAGTTCCATAAAGTTCTAGCAAAGAATCCGTCAGTTTGTAATAGTCCGCTGCTAATAAATGGAGACACCTTCACTTTTACTGAAGAAGAAGCTTTAATACATTTACTTCAATCTCATATGGCAGGATGTCAGCTGGGCATAGACAAGGACCCTCCTACTTTGCCTTCAGTTGCACCAGATAAGGCCTCGCTCGAAATCTCTGACAGGTTTAGTAACTGAAATGAAACTGGAATGGGCTATTAATAGTTTTTCTCCCTTTAAATCATCAGGGGTAGATCGTATCATACCTATTATGCTTCAGAAGGGTTATGACATCATCTCTTCTGCGCTCTCTATTATTTATAAGACTTTTTTGTCTCATCAGTATGTTCCACCAGCTTGGAGAGAGGTTAGAGTAGTTTTCATTCCTAAGCAAGGTAGACCTGACTTCACACTCTCAAAATCTTTCAGGCCTATTAGTTTAACATCATTTCTTCTGAAAACACTTGAACGACTGGTTGATAGGTATGTACGTGATAACCTCATGGTAGGTCTAAGCAAACAGCAGTATGCTTATCAAGCAGGGAAATCTTGCGAAGCTGCTCTACACCATCTAGTAGGTAAAAATTGAGGAAACACTTGATAAGAAACAATTAGCACTAGGCATTTTTTTAGATATTGAGGGCGCCTTTAATTGTGTTTCTATTGAGTCTATAGTATCTGCAGCTTTGGAACATGGAGTTCATCCAACACTAGTTGGATGGATAAAATCTATGCTTTCACTGAGATTGATCAGCGCAGAACGCAATGGAGCCACAGTTAAGGCTGTTGTGACAAGAGGTTGTCCGCAAGGAGGCGTACTATCTCCTATTGTGGTGCTTAGTTGTGAATAGTCTTATAATGATTTTGCAGAACGAAGGCTTCTATGTCCAGGCTTATGCTGACGATGTGGCAGTGCTTATAAGAGGTAAATTTGTTAAAACTGTGTTTGAACTCGGCCAAAGAGTCTTAAACATAGTAGATAAATGGTGCAGAAAGAATAATTTATCTGTAAATCCGTCCAAGACAGTTGTTGTCCCCTTTACTAGAAAAACTAATCTGAGGGAATCCATTCAGCTATCACTCAGAGGGGAAACTATTAATCTTTCTTCATCAGTCAAATATTTAGGTGTAATTTTAGATAGAAGATTAACATGGAATGAACACCTGAATGCAAAATTAGACAAAGCCATGGCTGCTTTTTGGATTTGTCGTAGAGCAATAGGTCCTAACTGGGGGTTGAAACCAAAAGTTACACTATGGATTTACACACCATGGTCAGACCAATATTCTCATATGCTTGTGTTGTTTGGTGGCCCAAGCTTTCTCTCGAGTCCAGCAAAAAGAAACTGCAACAAATTCAAGGAGTAGCTTGCAGATGTATACTAGGTGCAATAAGGGAGCGCCTACGTTAGCTTTAGAGGTGATACTTAACATCCCTCCCTTACATTTGTACCTAAAACATGAGGCCATGTTTGCAGCCTACCGACTTCACACCATAGGAATGTGGCAGTTGCTTAGCATCGCTACTGGTCATGTTTCCATTTGGTCCAGTGTTACTAATCTCTTAACATCAGCTGAAATGCCGCAAGATCTAACAGTTCCCCAATGGAACTTTGAGCGAAATTGGTCTTACTCTATCCCATCTAGGACCGAGTGGGAAATATAAATTTGGATACCAAAAGAGATTGTGAATTGTGGTTCACTGATGGTTCAAGGATTATAGACAGATCTGGAGCAGGCATTTTTGTGATGACCCCAGGCATGAAATCGGCATTAGCCTAGGAGCTTATGCTACTGTTTTTCAAGCAGAAGTATATGCAATTTTGGGATGCGCTCAGGTTCTCTTAAGTGAATCAAGGGTAGAAAAATATTATCTTATATACAGACAGTCAGGCAGCGTTAAAAGCCCTCACCAACCCTAAGAATAACTCTAAACTGGTATCCGAATGTAAGTCACTCTTAATAAACTGGCCAAAGCAATCATTTACACATTTGGGTACCAGGTCATTGCGGAATTGAAGGCAATGAAAGCGCTGACCGTCTGGCCCGTTCAGGATCAAGCCAAATCCCAATATGCCCAGAGCCTGTTATTGGCATTCCAAAATGCGTAATAAGAACCCAACTGAAACAGTCTTTGAGAAATGCCTTTGAAGAAGAATGGCAAAACTCACCTGGGTTGAGACAATCAAAGCTTATGCTTTCTGGCCCTTCTCAGGAACGCACTAAGCTCATTTTATCACTAAGCAAAGGAGCTTGCCACGACTTGACTGGAATTCTTACAGGACATTGCAGACTCAATAGACATCTACATCTAATGGGTCTAGTGAATAGCCCGTTATGTAGATTCTGCAAAGAAGAGGATGAAACACCAGCTCATCTCATTGGGTCGTGTCCTGCTTTGAACCAACAACGTTGGCTGGATTTCAACTTATTTTATTTTGAACCAGACCAGTTAAAAGAAATAGAAACTGATAAGTTATTACGATTTTCGTTCTACTTGGATTTTTAAGAAAATGGAAGAAACGCAGTGACTCTCCTTTTAGATTTATTTCCTTTATCTACTATCTACAACATTATCTTAAATATTATGTATTCATTCTATTATATATGTATGTGTATGTATGTATATATATGTGTATGTATATATGTGTGTATGTGTATGTATATATATATTTATTCTATCTAACTTCTCCGGATTCAGGTACAATGGACCCACATACGAGGTCTAAGTACCTAGGAAATTATTTCCTCCGGAATTTAAATAAAAAAAAAAAAAAAAAAAAAGGTCCGGCTCTTGGACTAAGATCTTTAATGCCTGAAGTTAAGCAAAGCGAGACTGAAGATGCACAAAAATAATAAATAAGGAGTTTTTTATATTCTGAGGACAAGCAATGCAAGTCCAAAGTAGCGAGGACGAGTGTAGCGAATCCAATAGGATGAGGAAAAGTTCCGAGGTACCCCGTACCCAATTTTTAAGAAATACATTATAGAATTGGTGTCGTACTTTTCTCAATCAACTAAACGGTATTATTCAAGCTTTGCCTCAGACTTGGATAGATGAAGCAGCCAAAAACTATTAGCAAACAACAATCTCTTTGTTGTTTTTGCCTTCAAGCGTTATTGAGGAAAGATATTGAAGTGATTATTTTACCACAGCCCTTTCAAATTTAAATGAAATATTTTTCTATAAATTTTATATTTGTTTGTAAATTGTTTAAGTCAATACATGGTATTTATTTACTGTGCATTATTATTATTATTCACCCTCTGTCATAGATGCATTCAGGTATTCGATGCCCTTTTAGCTCAAAGAATAAATACTGTAGAGAGTTGATACTTTTTAGTTAAAAAAATCAATCTATAGATGTCGTTGTGCTATTTGGAAAATAATTTTTTATGACATTATTAATCCGCATTAATGCAGCAAAAATTTCGTCATCAGCAATTAAATAAATCTCATCAGCATTAGTTCAATTATTATTGAATGACCTGTTTACGTTTTTTTAAGATCTTTAAAAAACTATAAAATAATCGTATTAAGTTGAAATTTGGTACAAGTGTATACCTTTATCGCACAAATTATTTACGTAATAAATAAGTACATCATAGAGATATATTACTATTGGTTGAATTTTGAAACATCGAAAAAGTAACCTGAAAACCTTTCAATACAATCAAATAAACAGAACAAAATTACAGTGAATTATATGGTCGAACGCTGAAAATATAAATAAAAAAAACAATCATTGTGCAGGAAGCCGAAAAAATTGATTTATTATTACCTTAACTTACTCTTAGAAGAGGTTTCAATGAGGTTACACAGAGCCCCAAAATGATGTTTCAGGACTCTTAATGTATTGAGAGGCTATGCCCCCTCTCGTAATATCTCTAAGTTTCATTTTATTTCAATAAGTAAATCCATAATTTTTTTGTTGGATAATAAAAGTTATGCGTGGTCAGTGCCTGGTTGGGTGACCGGCACACCCATCCGTTTCATGACCGATGGGCATAATATGGATCTGTGTCGGAAGACATGTTGCAGTATAAATTTAACCACTTGCATATTCTGAGGACGTGCAAAGCGAGTCCAAAGTAGGGAGGATGAGAGAGAGAATCCTATATAATAAGGAAAAGTTCCGAGGTACCCCGTTTCCGATTTTTTAGTTTTTCGCGTTTATACCATAGGTATATAGGAAATGTATTTTGTTTGCATAAAAACCCGAAACCGGAATAATCCGTTTCAGGCGTATTTAAGGCCTCCTGAGTGGTTTTCGCTAAGTTGTCTGTCTGTATGTGTGTGTGTCTGTTATCATCATAGCGTCTGGTGTATTTATGTTAGAGAGTTAACATTTCGCACAAAAATCAGTCTACCGCTTTAGTTGTGCTATTCGGAAAATATTTGTTTATGACATCATTAACCCGCAATAATGACTCGGCGAAAATTTCGTAATGACCGTAGCGAATCCGATGTAATGAGGATAAGTTCCGAGGTATCCCGTATCCATTTTTTTTATTTATACATATGGTAGTAGATGAGGAAATTTAATTATTAGATAAGTTTTAAATGTGTTAAAGATTTGATATGGCAGCGAGTATGAGACCAAACGTTGGATTTCCCTGGATATCTTATCACCTTTGTATCTCAATTTAGTAATGATTCCTGATAAATACAATGATGATAAGAAATCAGATGATTCAAAGGTATTTTGCATCTCTCATGCAAGCGATATTTTTTACTTTTCCTTATTCATACTGTATAGATATAAGGGAGAAGTATTGTGTTTTCAAAAAAAAATCCGAAACCGGAATGTCACCAGAATTATCCGTTTCAGGAGTCCTCAGTAGTTCTCACTAAGTTGTCAGTAAACGTGTTTTATCATTGTAGCTCCCAGTTAATTAATGGTAGAGTCGAAACTTTGTACAAAAATCAGTCTATATGTGTAGTTGTGCTATCCAGAAAATAATTTTTTATGACGTCGTTAACCCGCTATAATAATTTAGCTAAAATTTAGAAAAATTATGAAACCACGAAACCATGTTGCGATCAATTTGAAATTAGGCACGTATGTAGCCACGTATACGACTAACATAGGTGTCAAGTTTCATCTCATTATCAGCATTAGTTCAATTTTTATCAAATGACTTCTGTACGTTTTATTGTAAAAAGTCGATTATAATCAAATATTTTTTTAAACTTGTTACGATTGACAAATTACAAGACCAACTTTACCTGATATTTTAAGGGTTGCTACAACGTTATCTTAATTTTACCCTGTAACCGAAAAAAAATGAAACATAATATTTTAAAGAATAATATTCTTATTTCTATTTTTCATCTGAAAGTAGATAAAATAGTAGGAAAGGAAACATTGCCGACTCGTGTAAGCGATTAGCTGCATCGACTTTGCCTTTGCAAGCAAATCGCCATTTGCTTTACTCAGCTTCGCCTCGTCAGTCAAATGGGTTAATAACCAACCTCGGCTTACGCCTGGACTGAACATTTATTTACTTCGGCTTATTTATAAAACTCGTCTGCAAATTTCTATTTTGCTGCCTAGTAGCATAATATACTATAATATCTCCTTTCTTATTAAAAATCACAGATAAATTGTTTTAATTCACTATGGTTTACAATGTTTTGAAACATTCTTGTTGGTATCTAATGCATATAGGTGACCCTATGTGACCCATTATATGTGATAAGTGTGATAAGACTACATATTATAAACCCTCATGTTCTCTGGGGGTTTCATCCATTATTAATTGACTCGTAGCCTTTTATTATTTACTCTAAAAACACATTTAGTTGATAATATACTCTAATAAATAATTACAGTTTTAATTCCTATCAGTTAAATTATTTTAATTTTAATTTATATGCTAAATAATTTCGCAATAAATCGTTCATTAAAAAAAATAACCGACAATAAAATAAGATAAATAAAACTTAAATGTTAAATCAATAAACAGTGTAAAAGCTTCTCAAATCTAGCTTCATACTCATATTTAAGCTTTAATAATTCATCAATATTTAATTTTTTTCATCTTAATATTTTGAAAATTTAAAAAATTACCATAATTTAATTGTTTAGTTTTCCTTTAAATATTGTAAAAAATGCCAATTTCTTAAGAGCTTTTTTAAAGAATTTTATCATTATTTTATCAGTAATTGTACAAAAACAAAGGTAAGATCACTTCTTAATACTTAGATTGTATTTAGTATTGGTGTTTTGATTTTGGTCTAAATTAAAGTCATAAAAATTTATTAGATTAAAAGTTAATTTATAATAAATAATAATTTTAAACTCAACTATAGTTATATAAATATAATATAATAATAAATTGTATTCCATAAAAAAATATAATAATAATACTATATATAATATACTCCTGAGAGTTTCAACGAAATATAACATTATTAATCTAAATTATTTTTTTGAATAATTTCATTTCTTTCATTTCACTTTCTTTAGTTTTGTTTGTATTTTTAGATTTAATTTTTTAATACATTTTGGACTAATAATCAAAGTAGAAATGATGAAATCTGTGTTCATTGCTTTGTTTATAACATTAACAGTAGAAGTAAGGGAGTTTTGGGGAAACAGTGGTTTGGATAAAACGGAGTTTGGAGGGATATTCGTGAGAAGCAGACGGTCTGTTAGTGCCCAGCTGAAGCAGCGGTGTTTTGAAAATAAATTTAAATACGACAGAAAGAAAGAAGTGAATTCTTTTGTAGTTAACTTTATGCCTATCTTCAGTCCTTTGATTATCGACGCGTTGACAATTGTAAAAGAAGCCACTAAGTACCAAGACTATGACAACTCTGTATCAGATCGAGATTGCCAAGTTTTGCCTCTGTACGAATTTGACCAACTCATACAACGCAAACTTAAAGACATTAAGCAGAACTTGCGCAGTGACTTTATCCAAGTCAAATATGTATTGGAAGAGAGGTTGTCCAATACGGAAGACATTCTGGATAAAACTCTGCGCGTAATGAAGTCAAGGTTAGATGTCGTTGACAAAGCACTAAATAAAAACCAACAAGCTCTGCTGAATAATTTTGACAGAGTTAAACAGTTAGATGCTGGTCTACAAGATATGAATATTACGTTGGGCCGGGTGGATTATAGCACAAGGAAACTGGACACAATGCTCTCTAGGAACTACAGAGCTTTACAACAAATATTAGCCGTTTTGGACCAGGATAACACAGCTCTGCTAGTCAATATTACCCGAGTTGAGATGAAGAAAGGGTTTTTATCTGTTCTAGAGTCAATCAGGCATTCCAGAATAGAAGATACACTAACCAAAATTAATAACTTCTTACAATATTTTGAATCAGAGAAAGCTCGGATGTTTCTTCTGAGTAAAGATAACTACATGGCCAAGTTAGAAGACGAGCACGGGTTACTGGCCCTACTGAAAGACTCTAGAACTGGTAAACCAGCGAGTTTACACTCGCTTCTTTTCACTATAATAGATAATGAATACACTTTAAATAGTCAAAACAATATGAGAACGAGTGCTCTTTATTCCCTGTATTTCGGCATCCAGACTTATGTCTCAATGTTACACTTATTACTTACTCAGTATTCTTTTCTTTCAGATTACTATTATGAGCATAAAGATATTAGTAAATATAACAAATATATAGGCCATATTCAAATTACGTTCGATGACTACAGGTATTCGCTAATAAACACCTCTCTCGTGGACAAGGTCATCGATATTATGTCTGATGCTCAGAGTAAGGACATAACCCCTAGTCTGGACCAAACGCAGCAGCAATTTGTAATATCTCTGGTTGATGGAATCAAATCTCTCCACCAAATAAAAAGCAACCTACTAAGTATGAGTTTACCTATCTTAACAGATGTACCAGGGAAAATTCGAGGAAGACCCGATTTCAAACATTCTTCTGTTCTCACTCCTATGGGTAAATGGACAGTTGGAGCGAGGGTGCAATACGCTGTCCAGTATAAGAGTGAAGGTGCTCTTTCTAAAGTAAGCGAATGGTCTTCTTTATTTGTAGTAAATAGAACTGCTAACCCTACTCTAATGATCCCTGTAGATAGGAGAAGAAGAGAGAGGTTAATTTTTCGAAGATTTGTTGGACACAAGGCAGAATTTGTCGGAGCACTCAAAGATCATTTAAAAACATCGTTCAGGGATATAGACAGAGATCTTTACAACGCTGCCTTGGATGAAAATGTCGGCTGAAATAGAAATTTTGGTCGGGAATGGAGCCAAAACGACTACCAAGTTTGATTATGGGAGATGTTCTTTACATGCGGCAGCATTAAGCGGAAACGTTAAAGT
>JACMZG010000002.1:23959013-24011826 GCA_018340805.1 Microvelia longipes
ATTAGTTGAAGTTGGGAAAAAGTAAGGAATTATAAATTACTGCAAGAAAAAGCTGAAAGAAAAACTACTCACAAATATGTTAAGAGGCCAGGAGTGGGGGGGGGGAGCCAAAAGAACGTATAGACTCTTTGTTTAGGTTATTTTACTATAATTTATTAAGGCCGTGTAACTTTTATCCGTTTGTTTTAAATTTTTAAAACCTTTGTTGTTGCTGCTGCTCAAAAGGCGCGGTTTTCTTAAAGTGGGGTGTTATTAGCGTTTTTTATTAAAAATAATTGAAATTAACTAAAATTTAAGTTCATGGAAATAAGTATTTAACTGTGTGACATTTACAGAAGGCTTGAAACATGGGTCGGTACCAGGATTTAAAAAATTTGTACGAAATAGAGAAAACGATTGGATCAGGCGGCTTTGCTAAAGTTAAATTAGCAACTCATTTAATAACTGGTGATAAAGTTGCTGTTAAAATCATGGATAAAGTCGCTTTAGGGGTAAGGCTGTTTTAAACACAATATTTAAACAAAATTATAAGTTATGTTTAAAAGTATATTAAAATAGAATAACAAGTGAACAGAGTCCTCTCAAAAACTTAGCCCAGTTTCGATGAAACTCGCTATTTAAAAATGACTGCCAGCTTTTTAAGATAATATTAGATAAGAATGAAACACTAATGTTTACTGCCGGAATAATAAAAAATACTGATATTGTTGTGTACTATAGTGGGATAGAATCAACAAGTGACAACTCCTGTAATTTTGGCTGTCAATACAACTGGAAATGTCAAACGAATAAAATTTGGGCTGCTAGGGCTACTTTGGTAGTTTTACAAACAATCTATGACATTTGAAATTCTTCTGGTTTAATTTCAGCAGAGCAGCCATCTTTAAAATATCGAAAAGTATTCTCTTTTAAAAATTGCTTTTTCAAAACTCGCACTGGTATTTTAGGGGTGCTAGTTCACTTGTCTATTTCACTATATTTTGGTGGAAGTTATTTAAAAAAATAACTTTCATCAATAACAGGCAACATGATAATTGGATCAACCTCTTATATTTATTTCAAGGCCTATCTATTAATTTTTAATGCACAGATTGTGGGAGATCTCTGAGCTCTAATTGGTTCCCTCTTACAAGTTACGGCAGGAACGCTCTGCTACTATGCCAAAATTTAATGTTGCCCCAGTTTAAGAGAATGGTCATAGAAGATAATTATTATGTTTTAATATATTAGTTTTTTTAATGTAACATGCATTGTCCCAAGTTTCATTCTCATTATCACATTAGTTTCAATTCTTATCGAATGACCTGTTATACGTTTGTTTTTGTAAGAATTTAAAAAAACAAAAAAAATTAAATTAAGTTAAAATTTGGTACAAGTGTATTTCTTTATGTAGAAATAAATTACTTCTATGTTTCATTTCATTACAGATAGTATATTTATGGTCTTTGTTGGGTCACTAATGTTTGCAGCATCGAGGGAGAGGTCACTTGGATGGGTGACCTCTGGCAATATAACTGATGTTTTAATTACAAGCAAGATTAGCAAATCTGATATGGAGAGGAAGAGTTCTGAGGTGGCCTGTACCTAATTTCTGTTACTAGTGCAGTAACAGACTGGCAATAGTGCATTGCCAGTTTAACAAATTCTCATGAGGTTCAGTTTATGAAGAGGATAAATTAAAAATAATTACAGTTGTACCATTAAATTTAACTGATCCATATACATTTAGAAATTTCAGTGTATTTTGTCTTCTTAACGTCCACAGAACATTTTTACACTAATTTGATTAATGTTCTGAACTAAATTAGTTATGTTCTTGTACAAGGCAGCGATACTTGTATAAGAATACATCAAAATCAGTACAACACATGTACTGGTTCAGCAAACCTCCATGAATTTTGAACCAGTTTGTCCAAAAAAGGTGGGTTCAAAGTTGTTTAATTGGCGTTAATGTAAACGGAATGTACAGGAGGATATCACCGAGTCAAAAGCTAGAGATGGAAGCATTGAAGAGCATCTCTCATCATCACATCTGTAAACTTTACCAAGTCATAGAAACTCCCACTCATTTCTTTCTTATATTAGAATACTGCTCTGGTGGCGAACTATTTGATTATATAGGTAAATTTTTAAATCTAATAAATTCAATTAAAACAAGATGTCAAGCAAGGAACAAGGCTTCTCTTCTATGAGGCTTAACATGTTTTCAGAAGCATATAAATTATGTATTAGTTATTAAAGATTGGGTGAGTCGAGGATTAGACCCCATTTGCCACTGGACTGGAGTCTAGTTGGTACAATCCCCTCAATGGTCCAGGTCAGAATAATCCTTTTCCCGGACTTGGTCTTTAGGAGTTTTCTTTTGACCAGTGATTTCATTGTAGAGTCAAACGTTGTGAGAGTGCAGGCGTACCAAAGTGGAGAACCTTTGAAAGGCTAGCGGTTCACATCCACACAGAAGTATGTGAGAGGCAGTTTGTGTTTCCGTTCACAAAGCTACACACTGGGTACTTTTAAAAGATACCGAGGGTATGGAGATGGTGTTCAGAGGTGACAGTGACCGTCAGTAGGTTCGTTACGTTTTAAGAGTCCCTTCTGCTTAGACTGAGAGTCCTCCAGTTACTTTGGGACCGGTCCTTTTAATAGAAAGTTTACTGTGCCTCGTGCCAGAGGAATTTGTCCAGTGGTGCAGGTGATTGAGAGTTAAGAGCCAATCTTTAATAATAATTTGTAGAATGAATTACAGTAATGTTTACCAGTTAAAAAATCTGCCAAATCTTAAAGGAATTAAAGGCTTCCCTCTCTAAAACTGTAAAGTGTCATTTGGAACTCTTTTCATTTAACAATTTTAGCGAATTTTCAAAGAAGAAAAATGAGCTTATCATGGAGGCAGGTAGGGGTGGGGGTGAATTATTTTTGGAGGGAGAGGGGCTCAAGAATATATATATATATCTTGTCATAATTTTTAATGTTTTTTACCTGACACCATTTTAACATGCCATGTTGAGTTAATTTTTGAATCTAATTGTAAATAATCAGTCTTCCTCTCTTAAGACTTGATCTTTGTCCTAAGTTTTATTGATATTAGATCAGCTATTTGAGCTGTAACATGATAAGAAATGTGCACATCAGCAATCTCCGTGAATTGATTTTTTTTATAACAATTACATTTTGTTAATAGTTGATAAGAAACGTTTATCAGAGGCAGAATCGAGGACTTTCTTCAGGCAGATATTGTCAGCTGTATCCTATTTACATACTAAAGGATTGCTCAACAGGAGATCTCAAACTGTGTAAGTTATTGTTCATTCATATCTTTGACCTTGATTTAAGTCAATGTTAAGTAGATAAAGACTGAATGAGGAGGGGGACTTTATTCAATTTAAAAAAAAACTGAAGAAAAAAATATATTGGCTGAAAACACCAATACTAACCCAACCCTAAAATGGTGTTAATGCAACGTTTTCAACTTATCAACTAAATTAATATTTATAATGCTGCTTAAAGTGATCTTGAATTGACTTAAAATGTCTGAAACTATCTACACCCCCAGTGACCATTAAGTTTATTTGAGCTTCCTAAATTCACTTATAGGAAGAGTCCTCTGATCTCTAGTAGTGTATAAAGAGAGAAATTTGTTAATTTCAAAAAAATATCAAACATAAATGTAATGGTGTTTTGTCATGTTTTAAAGAAACAACACAGTCTCTCAGTTAAGATATTGATAAATATGAAATATCTATTTCTAAGTAGGGTTTTTCTACCAACTTTTGAGTCTATCTATACTTACAAGTCTGTAAACTTCTCTATTACTTCAATACTTACAAGTCTGTCACTTCTCTATTACTTCAATACTTACAAGTCTGTAAACTTCTCTATTACTTCAATACTTACAAGTCTGTAAACTTCTCTATTACTTCAATACTTACAAGTCTGTAAACTTCTCTATTACTTCAATTATTATATTTCAATTATTCTGAACTGTATTATGATTTTTAAAGTTATAAAAATGTCTTGGAAGCGACATCAAAACTTCCTCTTGGAGCACCCTCTACCGTGCTGAGACTTACCCTGTTATTAAATTTGTTGACTCATTATTAGTGTGCTACTTGTATTTGTGAGAAAATCTCTGCAATGTGTCTGATAGGAAAAATATTACCTCCATATATAGTTAAAAATTAAATTAAAAATTAATTTAATATGGTTAAAATTTAATTTAATGTAGTTAATAATAATATCAAGTTTATTTGATAAAAGCTAATTGTTTCTTTAAAAATTACACTTATGAGGTTGTTCGGATGATGGAAGCTGATAATGGAGGGGAGGGGAGGATGGAATTTCTTTTGGCTATCTGATACCAAAAATACTTATTTAATGATTCTATATTCTCCTTTCCCATTTTGGTATTATTTTGTTGAATAATAGTGTATTCTTTATAGGAGAATATATTACTAGATAGTGAAATGAATTTGAAACTAATAGATTTTGGTTTGTGTGCGAAACCAAAAGAAGGAATACAGTCGTACTTGAAGACATCGTGTGGCTCTCCCACATACGCAGCTCCTGAACTTATTAAAGGACTTGCCTACCTAGGTAATCAAATTAAATTTTGTTTTTAATTTTTACTGATTTTTAACTCTTAATAAAAAATCAAGAGTTAGGAATTTTTTATTGCTTCAATTAATATATTTTTGCCGATAACTTTTTGACCAAAAGTTAGCCGTCAAATGTTATTCTACATGCTCTTTATGCTTTACATGTTCTAGTTGTAAATCATGCCTTGAAAACTCAGTTAAAAATCTGAAAAGTCACTATCATCAAAATGGCGATCAATATTTAATTGAACTTTGTCCCTTAAAGAGATAGGGAGAAATCTGTTGTAGTTTTGTTAAACTACGACTTGATTATTCCAATTAAGTTTGGAACAATCTCAATAATTTTTTTTAAATTTTATAGGTTAACCTGGTCAAAAAAATATCTTCTTAGCAGGATAGCTAGACTTTTAAGTCTGATGTTTTGTGTGAAATCGATGCGCGAAACACATTATTATTTTTATTATTATTATTATAGTTATAGTGCATACAGACTTATGTCCAAAAATTGCACTGTCAAACTTAAAAATAGGTACTAAGATCAATTATTATCACAAAAAAATATCATTCATTCCAGAACACGCGATATTGTTTCTTAATAAAGCTATTGATGAGCAGAATGGGTCTATAGAAGAGCAGGAAGTGTTGAACATATTCATGGCTTGTGTCATGGTGCTGCTATTTCCAAGTTGGTTCTGTGGTAGTCAGGAGCAAATAGATGTTGATTGCGTGAATTTCTCCTGGGTACTCTGATGTTACACAAATAACAATAATAATAATAATAACACGTACAATTACACATAATAATAATAATAATGCAACTTTATTTATACAAAACAAATTGTTTACATAGTGTCAGTTACATAGACAGCTTGATGCGTAAAACACATTGGCAGCATGATGAACACAACTCAGAATGTCTTAAGAAAATTATTTTGATCAAATCTAGTTTTTTATTTTTAGAGTGAACACAGTACTTGTTACTTTTCCTCATTTATACCATAGGTATATAGGAAAAGTATTGTGTTTGCAAAAATATCCAATACTGGGATGTCAACAGAATTATTCATTTCATGAAGACCTCCTAAGGTTTTTACAAAGTTGTCTGTATGTGTGTGTGTGTCGTTATCATCGCAGCTTTCAGTGTATTTATGCGAGAGAATTGAAACTTGGTACAAACCTCAGTCTACTGCTGTATGTAGTTGTGCTATTCGCAAAACATTTTTTTTCATGAACCCACAATAATGACTTATCAACAATTTCAAAACATCATAAAACAGGGAAAAATTATATGATCAGATTTAGATTTGGCATGCATGTAGCTACAATATAAGAGTAAGATATGCGCCGAGTTTCATCTCATTAATAGCATTAGTTCATTTTTTATCAAATTAGTTGTGAACGATTTTTAAAAAAATTGTAAAAAATCAGATAAAATCCATTTAGATACACAGAAAACTTGCTTTTAATAAACTATCAAAATACGTTTTCAGTACTTCAGAAATTCAGTACAAGTCTATACCATTAGGTAATAAAAAAGTAAACTAAGTTTTGTTTTAATATGACAAGTATATCTATGATTTTTTTGGATTAAAAAAATTAAGCAGCATCGAGCGTGGTCAGTGCTTAGATGGGTGACCGATGGGAAAGAATTGAATGTATTTACTATCTAAGAGGTGTTGTAGTATACATTTGACAAATTATACCCCCCACCCCCCTCCGCCGCTCGTCCTTTATTCTAAGGACGAGCTAAGCGAGCTTGAAGTAGGGAGGATGATCGTAGTGAAATCCAATGTGATGAGAAAAAGTTCCGAGTACCCTATACCCGATTTTTATTTATACCTACGATCATAGGTGAAAAAAATCTAACCATACATCAAATATTTGTGGCGTGAGTTTTGTAACATTTGAGCTTAGAACAAAAAGAAATTAAACTAATTTTGGACAGCAGTTCTTATTACTCTTTATCATCTGCACTAAATAAATAAAATTTGGCACAGGTTCGGAGACAGATGTTTGGAGTATGGGTGTCCTGCTGTACGCTTTGCTCTGTGGCTTCCTCCCATTCGATGCCGACACTATTGAGAGTCTCTACAAGAAAATATTGGTAAGTTTCTCTAACCGTCATATTTTCGTTTACTTTTTGCCTTGTTAAGTTTTCCTCACTGATCATTTATAAATTTGTTGTTATCCTCCTTATGATTTATTATTACAATCCAAAATTCAGTCATCATAAATAAAGGTATAAATAAACTAAAGTTATCAGAGCCAAAATTATATTTATATTAAATAATTCTAATTTAACTATTTTATTTATTTGTATAAATACATTTTTAGAAAAATATATTATAATAAAAATATATTATTATATATATATTTAAAATTATTACTAATTATATATTTATTTTTTAATATTTTTATTTTTATAACTAAACACATTTATCTTCTTAAAATTCAAAATGAATACCATACACTTTTTTTTACATTTTAAAACCTAAATTAATTTATTGAATTATTCTCATAATCATTGGTATTTTAAATTATTACATATTTAAAAAAAATAATCCAGAATTCTACACTTTTCTTAAATTTTAAACCCAGAAATTAATTTATTATATTATTGTCAAAATCATTTGTATTTTAAAATATTTCAAAAATTTGATTTAGAATTCTAAATATTTATAAATTTAGTCTTAAAACATCAATACTTGAAATGCAAAGAACCAAAAGAATAGGAAGATTCAAAAATTGAAAAAACAAAGCAAGATAAAATCAAAATAATTTAGAAGACAAGAAATCCAAAAAAACCACAAACAAAAAAGACACAAGATCGTATAGATTGTAATAGATCTATTACGACTACTGCTGTTGCAAAAAATGTTTGTTTTCATCACTATTAATTTTTTTGCTGTCATCACAATAAATTTGTATGTTTTCATCATTAATTTATATGTTTTTATCATCATTAATTTAAAGATACAAATGATTAATTTGTATCTTTTCATCGCCATTAATTTGTTTGTTGTCATTACAATAAATTTTTATGTTTTCATCATCATTAATTTGTATATTTTCTTCATTATTAATGTGTATATTTTCATCATTATTAATTTGAATATTTTCGTTATTATTAATATGTATGTATTCATCATCATTAATATGTATATATTTTTCATTCTTAATTGTATGTTTTCATCATCATTAATGTGTATATTTTCATCATCATTAATATGCATATTATCATCATCATTAATGTGTATATTATCATCATCATTAATTTGTATGTTTTCATCATCATTAATATGTATGTATTCATCATCCTAAAAACATATATTATTAATTAGTTTTCTCCTTAAAGAATTTATAACAAGAAATTGGTTCTGTTATAGTCGGGTGATTATGTGGAGCCACCTTGGTTGTCCAGACTGAGTAAAGAAATCATAAGATCTATGCTGCAGAGGGATCCTAAGCAAAGGATAACTATAGACCAGCTGTGTACTCATCCCTGGGTCACCATGGCTTACCTGGAGCCTGTGTCTCCTAGGACTTTACATCTTGTATGAGTTTTAAATATTTGTTAGTAAGTAAGAGAGAGATGTAGGTTCCTGGTGGTGTGATCATCCAGATATCCTGGGTTCAATCTAGGTCGGGTTCTGTAAGGTTTTTATGTTACAATTAAAACTCCTCACACGTGACGTCCTTTAAAAAGGAATGGTTTTAACCCTGTGAGACCACTCCACTAGTATAAATACCCAGGTTTTAACCCTGTGAGAAGAGTTCATAGATAGCTTAATTAATTAGAGTGTCAGGCTTCCACCACACCAAAGATGGGAAACCTAACAAGTTCAAACTTACATACTGCACACTGCAAGCTGTTATAGCCAGGGCTGTTATACTTATAGTCAAGAGAATTAAAACCCTATCTTCTATCTTAGGGAGTTAGCAAAGAGGGCACCTGCCACTCACAGATAGCATTCAATCCCTGACTATCAATTGGGGCCTCTTGAGATTTTTATGAGAGGTATGGAAATCTTTAATGAGCTGTCCTTGTTTAAGCCAATGGTTCTGTGCCTGTGTGATGTCAGGTACTTGTAAAAGATCCCTAACCATAAATGAACCTGGGTTTATATATGAGCCAGTCAGAGGAACAGTAGTATAGCTGCACCATTACTAACTTAACTTAGCGGGTATGTAAGGTTTTGCATTTGACCTAAAATAAAAATCTTTCAAAACATTTTTGATGCATTTTTTGTATATTTAATTTGACACAAATTGAAATTTTATTTCATACCGAAATGATTAAAATTGGGTTTCATCAACATGGCCATTTTTAAACTCAAAGTACAAATTCTATTATTCTGCTAACATTATTTCCTTAAATTAACAATTCCCCATATAGTAAGAATTGTTTGGAAAATAACAGCCTTATCATAGCTCTTAACTACCATTCAGTGCTGCCAACTTTTAGAATTTAGTACTGCTGTCTATTGGGAATGACAGTATGTTTTACAGGTTTACCATGCCTGATAAGGAGGAGTTTTGGACTTATACCATTACTACTTCTATTGCTTGGTATTTCCTTTATAGTATGACACATGGACGTGGGAAACTAATGCAAGGGAGCCAATGAGGTTAGTCCTAAATGTTAAACCAAGCCCTCTATTTTAAATCAGGCCAACCTTATTGGTTCCTCAACACTATTTTCCCACGCTGAAATTTAACAACTTTAACCTAAATTTGTTTAATAAAATAAATGCAATAGTAATTTTAAGTTATATTTATGGCAATTCTCGTCTGTATGTTCTTTAAAATCTTAATTTTAATTTTCCCGTATATATTAAAGTACGAAAACACGTTGTTAAAAAGTAAAACTTACCTAATGTTATCAGGGTTGCGTATATAATTAAGAGAAACGTAAATTTTAAAACGCTCATGCGCAGTTATTCCAATTTTGGCTATTTTATATTTTTGTGTCAGCTATGAGCTGATCAAGCATGTCTGGATTTTTTTACACAGTTAGTATAAGAGTTTATACTAAGTTTATACTCCCTTACTTGGTTTATATATTGCTTTACTCTCTGGTTTTTATAGTTAAAAGAGAAGAACGAAGCAGTGATCGAGTCGATGGCCGCTCACTACATGGTCACTCCCAAGTCTATGTGGGAGTTCATATCCAAATGGTCTTACGATTATTACACAGCTACTTACCTTGTTTTATTGAATAGATTTTACAATGGATTACCTTTGACTATTAAGCAAAACACAGGCACTATAAGGAATAGATTGACTATGGTATGATAGTTTAGATTTTTTCATGTTGTTTATTGTTTCCATGTACCTTATACTAGGAGATGGGAAGCTTTTTAATTAGGAAATATTTCGCCCATTTTTTTAAATGTCCACATTTCATCACCTACAGATATCAATTATAAAAAAATCGGTTACAAGGTACCTCCGAACTTGTCCTCATCACATCGAACTTGTGCTCAGTATATACAATTTGCCAAATTTATACTGCACATGTCCTCAGACTCGCTTCACTTGTCCTCAGATAGTAAATGTATCCGTTTCATTCTCAGAGGTCATCCATACAGCACTGATAACGCTCAATGCTACTTAACTTTTATGATCCAACAAAAATCATGGTTATACTTGTTGATTGAAACAAAACTTAGTGTACTTATTTAGTATGTAAAGGTATACTCTTGTACAAATTTAAATTAATTAAATCATCTTCTGATTTTTTACAATTTTTTAAAAAACCTGCCTGCATTTACTATCTGAGGACGAGCGAAGCGAGTCTGAAGCAGGGAGGATGAGCGTAGCAAATCTGATGTGATGAGGAAAAGTTCCGAGGTACCTCCGTACCTGATTTTTTAAATCAAATTATGACTAAAATCAACCTTGAGAGGTCAAGAAACCCATTCTAAAAACCGGGTTGTTTTTATGTCATTAACCCGGGTTGCCGAGTCAGCAAGTTATTGAAATTTGAGGTTAAAATTTTTAGCCTGGAAAAAAGTCTTTATTGATGCTCACTACGTAAGATGTGGAATATTTTCACAATATGTATATCATCTTGTTTTGGCAAATGCTCATCATAATGTTTCATATAATTTTCATTATGTGTATTTTTACTTCGTAAGGTTACAGAATCATTAGTTCTTTTGACCGAGATTTTGTTATATTTAATAAAAAAGAACACACTAGAATTAAAAACAATTAATATATTGTCAACCACAATAGTACAATGATACATTTTGGTTGACAATATATTAATTGTTTTTAATTCTAGTGTTTTTTTTATTAAACATCATTGTAAGGTTACAGAACTTTATTTTTTATCTTACAGAAATAAAGATCTTATTTCCTTTTTTATTTTATATTTGTACTAATTAGTATTACTCTACTAATTGTTAGATTGGTTAAGATTCTGTTAATTCAATTCAGTGACTGATTAATGGGAGAAAACATCTATTTTAATTTTTGCAGACAAGACAAAGGTGTAATGAAATGAAGGAAGTTTTAAAATTAGATACATCTATAAGAAACACTCCTGTAGCTAAGCAAAACTGCCCCACGACTCCCTCTCTACCACCATCTCAAACCAAACAAGGTATCTTAAATATTGTTCATAATTTATTATCTATAATTTAGTTGACAACCTTTTCATTGCGATGTTGTAATTGGTTTTGGTGAGAAACTGTTGGTAGAAGTAGTGTAGGCAAAGGGAATCAGGGTTGGTGAGGCCTATTTAGATTCTTACCTTGTTACTACTTCTACAACTAGATTTACTGAATTTAAGTAATATCACCCTTAACTTCCATTTCAAGTTAAAGACTAATTAGTTGCTGCTAAAGATATACACCCTAAGTGAGAGGAGTGGAGGTTGAAACCTCCTAAATATAAATACAAATATAATTAAAAAAAATCATTAGTACGAATATAACACAAAGAGCAATTATTTTATTTTTACTTAATGAGATCCACCAGTTAAGAGTATTCAGAGAGACTCTTGAGCTGTGGTTGGGAGTTCTATTTTTGAGTATTTTTTTAATAGTGCATGCATGCAAATGCTTATTCAATAATGTTAAGTTTTTATTTTTTAACACACATCCCTCTTCAAACTACCGCTATGATTCAATCTTTTAGTTTAATCTAGTTACATTTGTTTTTTACATTATTTTGTACCCCAAGTTTTATTGATGTTTTTACAATTAATGTATTACTATGTACTAGTTTATTTTAATATCCTTTACAGACGGCAACGGTACAGTGATTTTGCTGACTAATTTTGTGTTGTTTATGTGTTCAACAGGTGATAATAATAAAGAAAACAGTAAGAAAGGTTCAGTGAGGACTGTGAGGAAGCGTTTGTATCCTTCTGATGACAACTCGACACCCCCAGGTAACTATATTACGACTTCCTAATACATCTGTTCTAGCCAATTTTCGGACAGATAGTTTTGTCCCTATATAATCCAAGTAGGGAACTCCTGCACTAACCCTTTTTGATTAATCTAAGTAACTCTTTACACTCATCGGTAGGAACATTACTAAAAAGATTTACTACATCGAAAGAGACAAATTTTGCATTATCAGATATGTTGATGTTTGATATGTGATCTAGACCACATATCAAACATCCCTGATAATGAATGTAAACCTGATGTGAATAAAAGGCTCTTTATTTTATGATAATAAAAGGCTCTTATATTAAAATTTCTTTAATTTCTTTTTTATACTCTTTCATTTTAAGAGCAAAAATCCTCCCCTTTACTCCCCTGGTGCATTAATAACTATTATTTATCCTCCTCTATCAATTTTTAATATTAATTCCTATGTTGTGAACGGTTTCAGTTCCTGTTAAAATGACTCCTGGAAAGAAAGTGACTTTACAGACCCCAACATCCACCACGTAAGTTTCTTCCTATTTAACTAATTTTCATAACTTTTTTAGTGTTTGTGCAGTAGTTTAAAGTGATGATACTAGTAATTAAAGTACTGACACTATGATACTAGTAACATAGTGTGTCTGCCTTTTAGTTTAAAGTGTATGGAGGTTTTGTTTAACAGCGAGGGCACGTGTTGTTCCTTGTTTTCACTAGACTATATGAATCAGTGAAAATATGTATGATAGCTTGAAAAAAGCATGAGAGGAACCATAGAAGTATGGCCACTGAGTATGACCTCTTGACTACCAAGTATGACCTCTCAACTACCGAGTATGACCTCTCAACCACCAAGTATGACCTCTCGACCACCGAGTATGACCTCTAGACTACCGAATATGACCTTTAGCTTTAATTAACCTTATGTTGTAACTAAGCCCTAGAACTTTGCTCAGCTAAATAATTCTGATGTCGCACATAGTAAAACTGAATTAATATCACCTTATATTACATTATGATTGCAGGACATCATCACCGACTACCCCTGGTACAGGAAGTAAAATATTAAACACAATAGAAAAGAAGCTGACTCATGTCAGGAATGTGTTGACCCCTAGGAAGAGAAACGTTCACAACGTCGGGCCTCAAGTTTTGAAAGCTAAGGTCACTATTGTTTACTATATTACTTATCATTAGTTTAATCACTCAAAATTATTTTATTTATCAGGGTGGGCCTCGGAAAAAATTTGAACCGTTTGGCGCATATTAATAAAACTTAAGGTAATTTTTGTGTAAAGGGACCTTTTTTATTTTGGTGTTGTTAAATTTTGATTGTCCCGTGCAACACCGGATGTTGCTGAATAAAATAGAAAAAAGTAAATCTAAGCTTTTATTTGGCTTGTTGGATTCTAGGGATGAATACATTTTGCCCCTGGCATATTTTTGCCTCAGATCACTATTGTGGCAGGAATAAGTGCCCAAAGAATCGGAATTAAAGCTCAAGGGAAAACATTAGAAAGGGTTTTTTACTATGGGTAAAATGCCTTCTTTTTGGCTTAAAAGATTTTATGGTTTTAAGCCAAAAATTGTCATTTGGATATTTAAAAAAAATTAGGGTTTACTATTTCTCTAAACATAGCAGGATTAGTGACTATAAATGCCTTAAAGTAAGGTGATGAATAATTTGTGTTTTTAAGCCAAAAATAAGGCTTTTTACTCAGATAGGGACAAATTGATACGTTTTTTTAAATTTTGAAGCGTCTATTTTAGGAGGCTCGTATGCTCGGTAAGCCCCTGCAATGTGGGCCCACAGTTACACATCTGTCTGATTATACTGAACCTGTATAACACTCCTTTGCCTGATTGTACTGAAGCTGTTTATTCTTTCCTTACCTGATTGTACTGAAGCTGTTTATCCTTCCCTTACCTGATTGTACTGAAGCTGTTTATCCTTCCCTTACATGATTGTACTGAAGCTGTTTATCCTTCCCTTACCTGATTGTACTGAAGCTGTTTATCCTTCCCTTACCTGATTGTACTGAAGTTTATCCTGATTAAGCTGTTTATCCTTCCCTTACCTGATTGTACTGATGGATGTACTGAACCCTTGTGCATTTGATTTGAAACTTTACTAAACCAATCCCTTGTTTACTATAGAATCTGTGCAATGTATCCACTACTAAGAGTACTTCACCTCAGTATGTACTGGAAGAACTAATTACAGCTCTTAATGAGAAAGACATCACATGCAAGAGGAAAGGGTAAGTTCTATACTTGGTTACATAGAAAAGTTATATTAATATCGACTATTGCATGTTACAGCTCATTTGTAATAGATTAGTTAGAGTGTGTGAGAGCCTGGGAAGCTGAAAGTTTTGTTGTTTAAAAAAAATATCTTTATTCCATTAAATTAAACTAATTTAACAATAGGTTGCATCAAAATAAAAAAAATATATACATAATTGAAAGTCATAGAACTGAGCATCAAATAAAATTTGTTTTACTTCTTTTTTATAATCCTTTAGGTCTAAGTGTTTAATTTTATCTGGCAGCTTATTATAAATCTTTATACCCAGGACAGATTGATCCTCTCTTGCCCTCTTTAGCCTGTGCTCTGGAAGCACAGGCTTTATTGTATTAGTCTCAATGGGTTTTGTTTCTTTAGTGTGGTGAATTGCTTACAGTCTCATTTACTTTAGTTCCAATTGAAATGTATCACATCTTTTAAATTCAAAATCATATTAAAGAGCAAAGAAGTTTTTAAAGAACTAATTATTTAGGTACTTTTTAGAGGTATATAATATATATATATATATATATATATATATATATATATATATATATATATATATATATATATATATATATATATAATAGAGAATAAATAGAGACACTTATAAAACTTACAATAAAGAATTAACATTTTTAACTGGTATAGTTCTACCTGAGACATTATATATATATATATATATATATATATATATATATATATATATATATATATATATATATATATATATATATATATATATATATATATATATATATATATATATTATAGAGAAATAAATAGAGACACTTATAAAACTTACAATAAAGAATTAACATTTTTAACTGGTATAGTTCTACCTGAGACATATATATATATATATGTGTGTGTGTGTGTATGCAAGAGTTTCTAACCTTGTGAATGGCTACTCTTGAAAGCTTTGTCAAATCAATACGGAACTTGGTTACGAAGAAGGAGCCATGACAAGCTTTGCCAGTGTGAGTAGCGAGCCTCTGAGGCGAGATGGCTGCCAGCCAGCCTAACTAATCTAATTTCACACTACCTACATGGCAAATGACATGTATTAAAAGTAACAATGAAACAAAAAATAATTCATAACAAAAATCAAAGCTGAAGACACTTCTTCTGATTGGCTAAGCTGCAAGGAATCAAGTAATAATAATAATTTTAATTATGATTTTCGTTTCTATTGTATGTATGTAAGTTTTTCATGTATATGACTTGTTGAACCTTTGTAAAAGCTTTTCAATAAATAAATAAATGCCTTTGTTTTTGCTCTTTTATATATTTGTCTCTTTTTTTGCAGGTATCGACTACGGGGATGTGTAGAAGGCAGTGCTGCCAATGGTAAAGGTTGTTTCTTTGAGCTAGAAGTTTGTTTAATAGAAGGTACCAAATCAAATAAGAATATTGTTGCCATCAGAAGAAAACGTCTTAAAGGCGATGCTTGGGCTTACAAGAGAATATGCGAACAAGTTCTATCCATGACGCAGAGCCAGTCTTTCAACTCCCCTGTCTGATCTCTTACCCACCTGTAGATATAGTGATGATGGAAGCTGCCAGAGGCAGAAAGTACTTAGAATCTTAGAGTAAGCAAGGATTAGAAGGAATATGTTGTAAAACTTTTATTTAAAAAGTAGCTCACTGACTAGATTTCACTACATCATCAGACTCTTGCGGATTCCAGCCCCAGTCAGCTGATGTAATAATTAACATTTTTTTTACTTTTCTTTATTTATCCTGTAGCTAAATAGATAAAGTGTTGTCTTTGCATTTAAATTCCGATTCCAAAATTTCAATTTTACTATGGTTATTTAACTATTAGTTAGGGCTAGTTTAGCCCTCAGTTTATTATGATATAGAGTTGTGACTTGGAGCGAAAATTGATCTTTAAGTCTAGTTCTCTATGACGTCATTAATTGCCATTGATGACAGTAAAAGTTTATTAAGCTGATGATAAAATATAGTTGGAGCGATTTAAAATTTGTCACCCATGTAGTTCGATATAAGACTCATTGTTACTTCAATTTTTATTAAATGACTTGTACTGGTTTTGTTGGAAAACTATCGGCACTAATGTATCTCTTTATACACTTAACAAATATATATCTTTCAATTTTAATATGATAGATTTTAATATACCCATCCAGGCGGATGGGTGACTACTTAAATTAAAACTGACCCTATCTGAGGTCGAGCTGGAAAGGAAAGTCATAATTGATTAATGATGAGATTTTTGTACTCTAAAGGAGAGATAGTGACTCCGGAGTTGTGAAGATGAGCATAACAAATAGGTGAGGAATAGGAACAACAAGGAAAAACAGGAAGTCCCTGTTTTTCTGATAAACCCTGTTTCTGAAGTACCCTGTTTCCGAGGTACACTGTTTCTGAAGTACCTGTTTCTGATGAACCCTGTTTCTGAAGTCCCTGTTTCTGAAGTACCCTGTTTCCAAGGTACACTGTTAACAGAAAATTACTGGAAACCCAAATATTAAGACAATGTACAGCTCCCTCTATTCCTTCCTTACTCTGAGTTTTGAATCAATTTAGGACTTCTCCGTTGGTAGGATAATTCACACTCCTGGAGCACAAAAAATTTCACTGAGTGAAAACAAGTCTAGCTGAGTCTGAAAGCCAAAGCTACAAACTTTTAATAAATACTTATTTGGATTTATGTGATATAAGTTAAAATTCTATGTTAATAATAGAATTTAGTGAAGTATGATGCTTGATTGCTTTTGTAAATAGCTTTGTTTATATATTTTAGATTAATTAGTGTAAAATTTATTTTTATATTAGGTAAATAATGTACTATGCTGTATTTATTTATTAACAAAAATCTGCAATTTTATGGTTAATTTTGGATAAGGCTCACCGGTTATCTTAAAACTTTAATAAACTGTATAGACATTGTCATGAAGATTTAATACTAGACTAAACCTGTTGCTAATGGGTAGGTTTGAGGCTTAGAATTAATAATTAAGGACTGTAAACACCATGAAATTCCACTGATAACATGAAAGCCGGTTTACTGGTGGTCTTAAGTAGGGGTACCACCCTAACAACAAAACAATATTTTATAAATGTGTCATAAATATCCACTAATGAAGAAAGAGATTGTAAGGAACAAATATAATAACTTAAAAAACCTGCTAAGTATTTAATAAAATCGGTCCTAAGTTACAGTAATTTTGTACTGTTTATTTGATTGTATTGACAGTCGAAGGTGTTCAATTTACTTTTTCAGTGTTACCAAATTAGACTGATAGGCCCCTGTAGTAATAATATTTCTATGCGGAGACCTATGATATATTTAAAGGCTTGAAACCTCTTTTTGGGGCTCTCTATAGCCTTATTTTACCTTGTACAGTTGGACCTCTATATAACGAACTTAAAGGTTCAAGAGAAAAAATTTGTTATATAGAAATTTCGTTGTATAGAAATTGAAAAAATAAATAACTCTGTACTATTTTATGATATTTTAATGGATATATAGGATGAATAATAACCTCGCAGTTGCATATTCAGCAGCTTTTTCTTTTATTAGCGGTCCTGTCACAGGCATATTTTTGTCTCTTAACATTGTCACCCACTGTAAAATTGCGTTATCAATGTCTTTATACTTGCATACTCGAGAACTTTTTTTTAAATCCCCACTCGTTTCGTATAACCTAAGTATAGATTTCAGATTTTTTTAAATTGTTGATATAAAACTAGGAGCGATTTTATGCTTCAGAGACAAGTCTTTGTTTTTGACTCCATCGTCAGAATCTTTTAATAAATTGATTTTTTCAGAAAGGGACAGAGATTTCCGTATTGACATTTTAATAAACTCGATTTACAAACAAATAAAAAGTTTCACAAACGAACTGGTCAGACCGAATACCAAATTAAAACTGGAAGATTTTTAGTTCTATGCTCTGTTAATCCTAATTTCATAGAAAATTGTAAAGAAAGAGTTCGCAAAATTAAATAAAGCAGGGCGAGAATCAATAAATAATTGTTCTGGGAAATTACAGAAAAACAGAAGTGCCGTTTTGGTCAATTCCTTGAAAGTTTGCGGATCTTGTCTTTATCTTTATTTCTGGAAATTTTGTTCGTTATGTAGAAATTTGTTTCGTTAAATAGAAACACTTTTAAACACAAAATTCAAGGGATTACATAGAGACTTTTGTTGTATTGAAGTTCGTTATATGGAGGTCTGACTGTAGTCATTTACCTTATTGAAACCTCCTCTAAAATTTAAAAACATATTAAAGTTTTAAGATACAGAGTGATCCAGTTAAGCTTTTAAATTTTGATCAAATTAATTTACCACTGCTCTCTAAAGATATTATTATATTACTTTGATTTCTTTTTAATTTTTAATAAATCATATTTGTTTTTAATATAAAGTTTGAGTTTTGCTCTGGAATTTCTTTTAAAATTAATCTAGTCTATAATGACTCGACATGCCTATTTAGCTTAACTAAATAGTTTATTACAAACTACAAAACTAACTAGCAATATTACACTTATGATTTCAGTAAATTTTTAATAACTTGTTAAATTCAGTGTGCTTATTGTAAAAAATATTAAAGTGTTGGTGCTAATGAACTTAGGGTTAAGCGCCTTATAAAAAATAAATAAGTAATATAGTGTTTATTTATTTTTAACCATCAAATATTATTAGTTTTATTCTGGAGAATATACATGTAACGTAAATTCATATAAACATACTCTACTCATCCAATCCGTGCTTATTTATAATTTTTATTGCCTTAGAAAAGGGTTAAAATCGAAAGTCTATTGTGTACTAGGTATGACAGTTTTTGTAAAAATAAAAATAGGGATTTTAACCCTGCATGTATACTTAAATTTATGAATTGGGTTAAAAAATATATAAATTGCGTTTAAACCTGTCTGTAAGTTGAATCAAAGATTTAAATAATGTATAATATTTATCAAAATATTTAATACTGGTAAGATATATATATATATATATATATATATATATATATATATATATATATATATATATATATATATATATATATATATATATATATATATATATATATGTAGCCTTGAGTTGACTTTGGTACTAATTCTTTTAATACTTGTAGCGATGTCAATTAAATACTTCACTCATGAAGTCTTTAGTTGACCTCAATACCAATTTCTTGGATGTTTGTAGTGAGGTCAACTAAAGATTTCACTCATGAAGTCTTTTGTTGACCTCAATACTAATGTCTTGGATATTTGTAGTGAGGTCAACTAAAGATTTCACTCGTGAAATTTCATTTTTAAACCATCGATATAAGATTCATTCATGTTTATGAATCCTTGGAAATAATATAAATTTGTATTTAGTGCTTTTAAAAAGCAAATTTGTACAGAAAAGAAAGGGGGAAGAGGGCATTCCTCCCTGTAAGCATTTTTATTTATTACTTTAAAATGAAATACAATAATAAGATAAAATACAGCTTTAATTAAATTTTGCGTGCTAACACTAATTTTAAATTTTGTGTGTGTTTGTGGTGTAGCCTACCCCCTTCCCCACCTAAGTCTGTACCTCCTTCTTACTATAATTTTAATATTTTTTTGTTGTTAATTTATTTTTACATGTTCTCCACTTAAGTGACTACTTAGGTATTAAGTCTAAGTAAAACTATTATTATTCATTCTTAGTATTAGTTATTATTTATATTTATGTAGTAAATAAAAAATTATGAAGTATTGTTTTACATAAAGATTTATATATATTTTTTCATAACTTACCAGTAGGTATTATTAATTATTTACTAAATTATTATTAATTTAATAATTGTTATGTTACAAATGTGGGATATTGTGTTTGGGTGTTGTGGGTTATTGTGGTTGGGGGGGGGTTAGATTTAAAAAATTGTTTCACAAGTGTATTTTGGGCAGTCGAGACACCTTCTATTATACAGTCTTAATTTGAGGGAACTATATAATATCAGCCATGATATAAATTCTATCAAAAATCTTATTGAAATTATCTGCTTCTGAAAAAAAACAAATGGATTATTTTTATTTGAAATATGAGATTGGGAAATGACTTTCACCCTTGAGGCAACTTTTTCTAATATCTAAACTGCTAAATATTAATTAATTTTCAACCAAATATTACACCAATCATCTCCTCCCCCCCCCCCCCCATAGCAAAATGAGTTAAATTTGAGACAAACAAATGTTCACACTTGGTGCTGGGAATTTGATACAGAGGTGTAAATATTCCTTTTTGTATCAGAGTTATTACTTAAAAAATTTGTCATAAATAATTTTATTTTTAATAACATACACCAAAATTGTTGTAAAAATTATAAGTACTATTAAAATGTATTACTTATGTGTAAATATATTTTTGTCAATAAATTGTTTGATTGTTTTTTTTTTTTCCCCAATCCTTAGAATTATAGAATGACAAGTGGTTAAAATCAGTTGACAGTGCGGGAAAATATTGGGAGGGAGCCAATGAGGTTAGTCCTGACTGTTAAACAACACCCACAATTTTAAATCAGGCAAACCTTATAGTTTTATTCAACACTATTTTACAGTTTTTAACCGTTTGTCGTACCATAGAGGAAATGAGAGTTTGTCCATTTAATGATAAATTTATACTGACCTATTTTACAGAACTAAAAAGCTGCTTAGTTTATAATAGTAGTTTAGTAAAACTAAAATGCTGATGGTTTCATCTACCAAACTAGTTTAGTAGAACTAAAAACTGATGATTTCATCTACCAAACTAGACTAAAACTGTGATTCATCTACCAACTAGTTAGTAGAACTAAAAACTGATGGTTTTATCCACCAAACTGGGTTAGTACATCTAAAAAGCCAATGAATTCATCCTCCAGTTGATCTAAAAAGTTTTATTTATTATTTAAAAATAAATTGTATTATTTTAATTTTTTCTCCATTAAAATAATTTAATTATAATATATCACTTATATATAATAGCTATTATCGCTTATATATTATATTTAATAGCAATAATAATTATCGCTTAATAAATTTAACTTAAAGAACTTACTTTAAAGAAGAGATTAAAAGTTGCATTACTTCTGCGGAGATATGAATTTACTGTCATACCACATGTTGAATGTATATTACTGACCATAGGGGGGAGGGGGCAAGAATCATAGGGGGTCCATCAAGTACCATTTTTTCTGAAATGGGAACCCGCTGGGTTCTTATTTTGGCGTAACCCTGCTGTAGAGGATGGGAACTGGGTCCTCTAACCTGTTATCCACCAGGCAGTCAGTACAATAAATGGTCCCAGTAAGGCAAGACACATGATGCCAATTCACTAAATACATGGCAAAATGCTATTTGAGGGCGCCTAGAGACCTTAGGAAGAATATAAAGTAATTAATACCAACTAATTTAAGATCTGTAAGAAAAAAGTGACAAATTTATTTTTTTACACATTTTTTGCTTGCAAATTCTTTTTAAATAAAATTAATTAATATTATTATTATAAGTATATAATAACTAATTACATCAAAAAACAGTCAATTATTGGAATACAGCAATCAAGTTTTTACACTTATTTCATGACAGCAATCAACCAAAATGAAACAGTTAACAGTAAATCAATAAAGATACACACAAAGGTATCTATCTTATTGTATATTGTACCTTATAATATAGAGGTTAAGATGACGATGTAAAATAAAATTTTGGATCCATCAATAATATTACAAAGTTAACCAGAGAATTGAATTAACTAAGACAAAATATGTGATGATACATAATAAAGTTTGTAATATCAATTTAAAGACTTCAATATCACATTTGAAAACAGAGATATATTGCTGGAGGGGACATACCCTATCTCAATACATTGTGAGGTTTGAAATATATTTTTAAGGCTCTGTGTAACCTCATTGTAAACTCCTTCAAGAGTTATAATAATGATTTTTATCTCCCAACAGTGTATAATGTTAAGTTTATTGACTAGTTTGTAGGGAGTAAAAAGCAATTTAATTCCCCACCAAAAGGTACGAGTAAAAAGTACCTTTTTCTCCCTTGGGAGTAAAAAGTGTTTCCTATAATTGGGATTAGAGGCCTCAAATCTTCTTTTTTGGAGCGGTGTCGTACAAATTAACCCTTTCTCAGAGGCGACTACCCCAAAATTTATAAAGGATAAATAACCAATAATTTTTTTAGCTCAAAATCCGTTTCAGGCCAAAAGAGCTGAAAAGTTGTTTGGAGCACTAAAAAATGTTTGTTTTTATTAGTGGTGGCACTTCCTAAATTTATGAGGGGGGTCCGACCCAAAAAAAATTTAAATAAAATACAACAAAATCTTTAAAAATAAGAATATAACAATAATTAAATAACATCAACATCTGGAGATAAATTCTTGTATGTACCTTGGGAGTAAAACGCTATTTTTCTCTCGCAATAATTATCTCCCTCAGAGTTGATAAAACAAACATTAAAATTAAAACATATTTCATATTTATTATTTTAAAATGAGGTACTTGGATAGTAAAAGCTTGGTGCATATATTAACCTTTTTAAATAAGCTTGGTGCAAACCTAAAATTAATTATTAATACATTTATCTTATATATTATAAGAAGATAATAGTTCTTTATGCACCAAGGGACTAAGATTGCTATTATTTCCCTAAGTACTGAGTTGGTTCTTAAGGCAAAGGCCGAAGAAACCAATGCATTTCACTCCTGAGGCATTACGAAGGGATTTATGTGTTTAACTCTCAAGGCAAAGGCAAGGGAGTTATAACAATTAATACCCAAGGCAGAGCCCAGGAAGACAATTATTGTGAGGGGAAAATAGACTTTTACTCCCAAGGTGCATACAAGATTTTATCTCCAGACGTTGATATCATATAATTATTGTTTATATTCTTAATTATCATACGTTACGATGTTTTTGTTTCTAAATTCTTGTAGTCATGTCCCCAAATAAATTTTGCCCCCCCCCCAAAAAAAATTAAACATTTTATTATTTTTAACATTATAAAAATTATTTGGGCCTAAAACAAATTTAAGAAAATAAAAAAAAATTGTTACGTCCCACTTAAAAATTTAAGGGATACCCTAACAAAAAAATTGGAAAAACACCCTCTTGTAAAATATTAGGTGACCTCTAAACCCAATTATAAAAATACTTGTCAATCCCTAAAAACTACTATAAACACTCTATTATAGAAGTTACGGTAATTTTTGTAATGTATGTCCAATAATATTAATAATGGATAATCCTCGGTTATTTTTTCTAATGTTTCAAAATTCAACCTGTATATGCCCTCTCTAGCAATAATATCTCTATGGATTTTACTGATCGTTTAAAATAGGCCTAGAAATGTAGACATATAAGAAAGTTTATATAACACAGACAGATAATATGGCAGATAAATCTATCAAATCCATCTGTCATGTATCAAATCTGCAAGTCAAAATAGTTGTTTCTGATTCGGTAATTTTATTTGTTAGGGTTGAGAAAACACAGTTTAGGTTGGCAGTTCTGATGAGGTTATACACAAACACAATAATATATATATCTGCGTGACAGATATATATATATATATATATATTATATATATATATATATATATTATATATATATATATATATATCACAATTTGTATACTTATGTGGGCCAGCCACCTCACCTGACAGGTCAGAGAAGCTCACCATGGCCCATTCGGGGCAACTTATTATTATTATAATAAGTTATAATAATAATAGTCTGGATATTAGGCTAACCAGAGTGGTCCTTCCCAAACCATCTCCCCACACTTAAGCACCATAGGTTGATGACAGACAGGTTGGGAAGAGTAGGAAGGACCACTCTGGTTAGCCTAATATCCTAGAAAGACAGTAATAAGTAGGGCCTGTCAGGTGAAGTGGCTGGCTCACATGATCAATATTTGCCAAATACATGGCAAAATGTTATGTAATAAAGGCCCCTTTTTTCCTCTATTATTTTATGTATTGTTAGTACTTATAGATAGTTTACATTGATTTCCTTGCAATTTTTATACTCAAGTCTTAAGATAGGAAATGTTCATAAGAAAATGCTTAAGGGGTTGTTTTTTTTACTTCTAAAGACTTTTTTAGAACATCCCACCTAAACCTTCAAAGGTGTTTTCTTAACCTTCAACGATTCAATTTCCCAATCAACACATAATCAAGGCTATTAACATTATATCATCACTAAAATTTAACATCAGCTGGCATGTTAGACTAGAGATCATATCATAATGAAATATCGTAAATAGTAGAGTAAGCAGTAAAGTGGTATTTTAAAGACAGGAAAAAAAATTATTGGCATCAATAGCAAGTTATGATACTGGATTTACAAACTTTTTTCAAACTTAAATAATTTCCAAAGTCAATAAAAAAGAAAGTCATTATAATTTTAAGTCAAAGTAAGAAAGGAACGATACTGTTGCGCTCTTAAAGCTAAATTATGAAAAAATTATTCATTTAAAAAAACAAATACGCCAACAAACACCAATAATATAGCGCAGGGTTAAAATCAGGTGACAGCGTGGGAAAATAATGTTGAGTAACCTATGGGGTTGGCCTGATAATCAATTGTGGGCATAGTTTAACACCCAGGACTAACCTTATTGGCTCCCTTGCATTATTTACCAATGCTGTCAACTGATAATAGCTGTGCGTTATACTATACATGTTAAAGACGTCATTAAAGCTTATTAGACAAAAAATATAACAATAATTTCAAGCCAGTAAATTACAGAGATTATAATTTAATATAATTTAAGCAGCTTTATGATAAAAAAGAAAAATTAAAAACTACAATCATTAATAAAGAACAAGCATTTTTTTTTTAATTTACACCACTTTTTAATTTATTAATTGTGTGATTTTTTTTTTTAATTATAGACAATTACCAAACAAATAATCGGGAATTTGAACTTATAGAGAGGTTAAATTAGTGGGGGGTAGGTACCAATTTTATCGCGATAGATCCACACTAAGTTAAGTTAATCAAAGCGATGTATTTGAAATGTACCTCCTTTAAATGAGGAAAAGAAAATACAACAAAAAATGCAAGATCTTGTCGATAAATAACAAAAAATGCAAGATCTTGTCAATAAATAACAAAAAATGCAAGATCTTGTCGATAAATAACAAAAAATGCAAGATCTTGTCGATAAATGTTTCATAATTTCTTAGAACTTTAGTAGAAGTACCACTATAGTATAACACACAGTTAAAATCAGTTGACTGCGTGGAAAAATATTGCCAAGGAGCCAATGAGGTTAATCTTGGATGTTAAACCACACCCACAATCTCATATCAGGCCAATCTTATTGGTTTCTCAACACTATTTTCCCACACTGTCAACTGATTACATCCATGTGCTATGCTATAACTGTCACTATAAGATAAGTATTATTACAAACGATCAATCTGCCCTTTCAAATCTGACTTGAAATTAATCAAATTAGTAACTACAAATAGATTTATATAAAGACAATACATAAAGGTAATACAAAAATCATTTACTAAACAAAATTCTACTAATATCAACTAAATACATCCTATATAAATAAATATACAACTAATTAACAAGAAATAATGTCAAGTATTTATTTTATGTAGTAAAAGAACAAATTCTAAGTTTATTTAAGATTAGTTAATAGAAACACTGATACACCTCATAGAATACTATAGTCTTAAACACAGTTATAATCAGTCGACAGCATGGGGAAATAATGTTGAGCAACCAGTGAGGTTTGCCAGATAAGAAATTGTGGGCGTGGTTTAACATCCAGGTCTAACTCATTGGCTCTCTGAAATTATTTTTCTGCATTGTCAACTGATTATTTATAACCATGTGTTAAACTATTTATAACGTGATGGCAATTTATACATCAAAACTTGTTATAATTCAAGTTAACCATTAATAGGGAGTGAAGGGTCAACTGTTGAGTAGTGTTGGTGGACAACTATGTTGTTTTCAATTTAGTTTGTTTCTTACAAGCCATTTACAAAAACAGAACATTTCTTTGCTAAAAATCACTCTTTATATAAATTAACATTTTTCTTGGATTATCAAACTTATTTTAATTTACTCTATGGCCTTTACGTCTTTTTTAGCAAACCAAGACCATAAAAAACCATCGTTACCTAGGCTTTTAACAATCATGAGATTCCATTTATTTTGAAGACAAGCAGTAGATATTCTGCAGAATACCTTTGAGAGGAAATGTGTGGTAAAAATAAAAAAGTGACATTATTTCTATACTTTATGGGAAATTGAAAGAAAAAATTAGTAGAATACTTATTAAAAATTTGCTAATATTAAAAAAATCAAAAAATGACTAGATAAGACAAAAATATACACAAATTACAAACACAATAAATTTAAAAAAAAATATTGAACAAAATTCAAAAGAAGGAATTTTGCTTTAAATTAGTTAACATATTAGAGTGAATTAACAAAAAATTCATAGACTACTAAAGATCGAATGAACAGATCACAAAAATGGATTAGGGAAAGGAGATTTCTAAAGTAAAGCTGAGGTTCTATATTCAATTAGTCAGAAAGAGTTAAAATATGTGACATCACAGTTTGATGTCAGTCAGTATGATCAATTAGTCAATAGTGTAATTAATTGGTCAAACAATCAGTTGGTAAACAATTGTCAACAATCAATTGTGGTAAACAATTGGTCAAACAATCAATAGTGTAATCAATTGGTCAAACAATCAATAGTGTAATCAATTGATCAAACAATCAATAGGGTAAACAATTGGTCAAACAATCAATTGTGTGATCAATTGGTCAAACAATCAATAGTGTAATCAATTGGTCAAACAATCAATAGTGTAATCAATTGATCAAACAATCAATAGTGTAATCAATTGGTCAACAATAAATAGTGTAATCAATTGGTCAAACAATCAATAGTGTGTTCAAATGGTAAATCAATCAATAGTGTGATCAATTGGTCAATTAATCAAACATCAATTGGTAAATCAATCAATAATGTGATCAATTGGTAAATTAATCAATAGTGTGATCAATGGTCAATTAATCAATAGTGTGATCAATTGGTAAATCAATCAATAGTGTGATCAATTAGTCAATTAATCAACCATCATTGGTAAATCAATCAATAGTGTGATCAATTAGTTAATCAATCAATGGAGTAATCAATCAGTCATTAGTGTCATCAATGAGTGTGTAAAAAAATCAGGTTCAACTTTGTCTCGCCTAATCGTATTCACTGCACTCATCCTGAGGACTTTTGACTCGCTTTGATTGTCCCCAGAATATGAAAACGCCTTAATATATAATTTAGAGTAAGTCTTAAGACTCAGTTCTCTTGCTCTCATATATGAAAGACCAGTCGCATATTTTAACTCTTTCAGCACTTCATATATAAACAAAGTATATACAAAAGATTGATTCGCAATTCAAAGCATAGCTGTAACGTTGGTAACACTGGCAATAAACTTAAATAGGTGATCAAAAGTTTTTAGAAAGGAAAAGCAAGGAAGCCTTCACAACATTTCATTTGGGTCTGCCTTTGGGCAGATGCAAAGGCTAAAAGACCGAAACATGGTTGTAATTATTAATTATGTAAAGGGAAATACTTGTACTAAAATTTCAGCTCAATTGCATTTTTTTCAATTTTTTACTATTTAAAAAAAACGTGCACAAGTCATTTGATAGATATTGACCTAATCCTGATAATGAGATGAAACTTGGCACATATGCCACTACATACATCTACATGTGCTTAAATCTTAAATTGAACACAACATTTTTCTGCGTTTTATGATTTTTTAAAAAAAATTTTTGTAGTCATTATTGCAGGTTCATGATGTCATAAACTAAATCCGAATAGCTCAATTACACATATAGACTGATTTTTGTACAAAGTTTCAACTCACTAGCACAAATGCACTAGGAGCTTTTTTTATCCCTTAAATATTTTTTTAATAGAAAAAACTGACAATGGCAATAGCCAAAAAACATAGCCCTCTGAATGGTTGAGCAACGCAAATGCACCCCAAATATTTGTTTACTTTTTTTTCAAAATGTCTTTTTACGTTATTAATCAAATTAACAACAAATGTTATGTTTAATTAGTTAATCTACAAACGAGTTATATATGAAATCCATTAAATTGTTAAATATTACATAACTTCAACTTTTTCCATGAGAGCTTTTGATCACCCATTTGCTATTAAAACTACCAACCAACAGTCCTGCTCTCCAGACGAGTTTGATTTGCGAATAAGTAGCAATATAAAACAAAGGGAAACTTTTTAATAAAGTTAGACAATGGGAAAAAATACACAGACAACGGGAGAACGGAGGGATAAATGCCTTGTCATAAAGGCAACACAACTAAATTAGTTTCCATACAAATAAAATGACACAAATTCAACAAATTTTCATACCGATGTTTGGAAAACAAGCATGGACACCAAACCCAACAATTACAACAACAGAGGAACAATTGATAATCTTTTTTTAACAACACATCAGACAATATTTGATAAACTATTTTTAAAAATAAGAACAATTTCCGCATCATTATTAAGAATAAAAACTCAAATGTTATTCTTAAAAGAACAAATAATTTGTGAAAAAATTTTAACAGATTGATTAAAAATACAAATAATTGAGAAATAATTCTAAAGGAAAGACACGATAATATCAAATTTCGATTAGTTTTTCTTATAGAATATAAAATGAAATTTAAAAGAGACAAAGTTGATTTATGTTTTATTATGGAGAATAAAGCTAATATAAGTTTCATTTTAAAGAATAAATTTAATTTAACTTTCATTTTGGAGAGTAAACGTAACTCGAGTTTTATTTGAAGAAGTGAGACAAACAGGTCACAGGTAATTATTTTATTAAACGAGATGCAACGGCAAAAAACCTTAAAATATATAATTAAAATTGACCAAATTATTGAATAAGAGACGAATTGAACAGTATTTAAGCAATGGATAAAGCAAGAATATAATTTTTGAAAGAATAAGCGTATTTTATGAATCACTTGTAAAGAAAGACATCCATGTTAAATAGAATTCTTTTGGAATGTAATAAATCGTTAAGTTTATCGAATGAGCGAGACGAATTATTCCTAAAGAAAACGTACAAAAATTTAATAATTTTAAATAATTTTAAGTTAATTTTATACTTTAAATTGATAAAAAGATACATAAGAATTAATAAATAAATTGTGTTAATGTTATACTTAGAATATAAATCTAATAAATGGATAATTATAAAGCATAGTAATCTATTAATTGTTTTAAAGTCGGTAGTGAACTGAAGATAATTGAAAGATCCTAATTGTTTTCCAAACTTAGACATGAAGATTTGATGGAAGTGTCTGTAGATGGGGTGGGGTCAGGAGGGAGGTCTGATGGGATGGAATATAGTGCTGTGTCATCAGTGTCCAGGCCCTGGGCCAGCCCTGCATGAGCCTGCCTTATTACCTCGTCCAGCACCCGATCCTGACCACTTCTTAGCTTCCTCGTCATCTTCTCGTTTCACTTCCGTGTAGCGCTCACCCTTCATACTCACTATTTTATTATCCCTGTATCTCACTAATTTTTTTGGTTCCTGGAACAAAGAAGACTTTTGTAAATTTTCATCACTTTTTTGAAAATTGTGCTGACAGTCTATCAACTAGTTTAAAAATCTTGACAGGTCAGTTTAGGCACCTCCGATTCTTAAGAAAAAAAATTGCTACAAGAAGGGAGCAGGAAAAACCTAAGTAAAAAATTCAGGTTATTTTACCCTTATTTTCTTTGCAATGTTTTACATTTCTTTTGTATTTGTTAAACAAACTTACATAAATTAAATTTGTTTTTTGCTGAAGTTTTCAAATCATAGCATTGCTTGTTGAGCCATTCATTTTTTTTGTAATTATAAACATGTTTTGGTCTATACAGAAGAAATGATAACAATTACGATGAGCAGATACAAAATTATTGAAATAAATAATACTTAAAAATAAATGTACAAATAATACTAAAAAAGTTTAAATTAAAATAATGCAAAACAATAATAATAATAAAGAAAGAGAGAAAAATACATCAGTATTATTACAATTATTAATTTAAGATTCAAATAAATTAATTTACAAAACACAATATGATAAAAACAGAAAATATGCAGCAAGTTAAAAAATTACAATTAAACAGTAGATTTTATTTGAAACAACAAAGCTATAAAGAAGCTAAGTTAAGATGAAATTAAGTGTGTATGTGCATTTGAATGATCCTAATGTTAAGCGCCAAGTATAAGCAACAATATTTAATAAAAAAAAAATAGTGGACACCGCTTAATGTTGCCAATTTGGAACAGACTTATTTTTTAAAACAATGTCTAAATGATTCAAAATCTCCCCTAAAGTCGCTATCAACATGTCATTGCTTCAAAATCTCCCCTAAAGTCGCTATCAACATGTCATTACTTTAAAATCTCCCCTAAAGTGTCTGCCTAAAACAATGGTCTAAATGATTCAAATCTCCCTAAAGTTGCTATCAACATGTCATTGCTTTAAAATCTCCCCTAAAGTTGTCTGCCTAAAACAATGTCTAAATGATTCAAAATCTCCCCTAAAGTTGCTATCAACATGTCATTGCTTCAAAATCTGCCCTAAAGTCGCTATCAACATGTCATTACTTCAAAATCTCCCCTATATAAGATATTAGAATATATCAGATTATATTTTATTTCTGCGATGACTTCTAACCAATATAATCAGTTTTTAGTCAAATAAGTTGGTCATTTTGCTTCATATCTATTTGTAGTTTTCGTTTGTTTTCAAGCTTAAAAAAATGGTCAGAAAAAGAGGTAAGAAACAGACACTCTGATTACAATAAACAATAAATTTTGAATTCATCAGTAAACAAGAAGGACGTTCTTAGACAAAATGATTGACATATTAAACGATTGACAACATTACCATAATACCCATGATTTTAATAACAGGACCGCTAAGGGCCAAGTTGTCGAAGCGATTAATCCGGGCAAAAAAATAAAAAAAATAACAGGGTCCATCAATAAATATAGTTAAGCATGACTAGAGAGAGGAGTTGTTGGATTACTCACAGCTTTGGGAGCGACAGGTCTATGTTCCCTGGCGTCCTCTTCCTTATCTACAAAACTATACCTGGCTATTATCCTCGACTTTAATTCCTGATCATCTACAACACATTTCTGTTGAGCTCCCGACTGGAAACAAACAAAGAGCAAGGTAAACAAAATATAAAGTCGTGCACTCTCCGTGTCGTAGTTTTGAGCATCTGTGTACATCTCAGGACTCCCATTGAGTCCCGGCAATAATTCACAGAGGAAACCCACAACAAACAACAAGGCCAACATTAAACATCCTTGAGATAGGAGGTGAAACAGCTAAGATGCATTACCTTCCACTTACACTTCACATTACAATCTTTGGAATTAATTGAAGGTCAGAGAGAGTTCAGGCTCTGTCGGTGCCCTGATGAGTTAGACGTAATGAAACAGAGTGGGACATGACATTTTGTCGAGCCATTAATGATGAAAAATGTCGAATTGATGAACAGTTCCCAGATGTAGCATTGCATTTTACTTTTTACATTTTCTATGAGTCTCTTGCACAATTATATTGTGTCAACTATTCATGTTTTGCAAAACTCGGTAGTATCAAATAATACATTTATATAACGTCTGTCCAAATAGTCAAGAGTAAGCACATCAATATCTTCTCACATAATGAGATGTATTTACTTGAAGAAAGACAATAACAGCGATAAAAGTAAAAAAAGAGTTCATATCTTAAGTTGATGTTTTACTCAAATGAACAAAGAGTCTACCAGTACCTGTATGATAGAATGGGTGAGAGCCTGTCCTGTCTCCTGTCTGTGAAGTACAAGCTGGGCTGCTGTCTCCACGTCTCCTCCAGCTATAGAGAGACAATGTCTTGCCTCGACGTGAGGCAGCCATGGGAACATCTCTCTCAGTATTTCCACCATCTCATTCATTTCCTGAATGAAATAGACAACAATGAATAAGAATATATTTATCATAACTCAAAATGGGTACAGTAAAAGGCAAAAAATGTTTATGTAAATACATGCACTTAAAGAAGGTCTAAACATTTTTGAAAAAAAAAATGGTGAGAGTAAAAACCTTGCCTTTTTTATAGTTTTAAGTTTACTTTTAAATCATTTTAGGATTAAATACTGTTGTTATATCTTTTGCTGAATTGTTAAAAAATTAGTTGTATCCATAGTTGAAGTAATTTAAGTCTGGTGATGCGGCAATATTAATATTAATTTTCTACATTGCAAATGAAGTAGGTATCATAACTGTGATAATTATAATGAGATATTATGCGATTTAATTGTGACATTGATTATACACATGTAATATTTTTGTGACATTATTAAATAATAATAATATGCCCGTTTAGAGCCTTGCGGCTCATCAGGGATAACCCCTGCGGGGAACCACCTCGGGTAGTAGTAACAACCGTTACGCTCAAAGTGAATTCTAAAGTAAGCGATAATTCATCTAAACAATAATCTTCTATAAACTGAGAGCGTAACCTGGGATGCGAACCCCAGAACTCTGTTGGTGTCAAAGGTAAGGGTAACGACCAACGCCTTAATGACCTCAACATTATTATACACATGTGTATTTTTGTGACATTATTAACACATGTGTATTTTTGTAACATCATTATACACATGTATATTTTTGTGACATTATTATACACATGCATATTTTTGTGACATTATTATACACATGCATATTTTTTGTGACATTATTATACATATATTTTGTGATATATGTATAACATTGTGAGATTTACATATACAGTTCTATTAATATTTTATTCTGTTTGAAGGGGCTCTATATAATCCACTCTGTATTTAGGTAACTAAAATCAAATAAATAGTGAGAGAAAATGTTATTACTTCATGAGCACAATACTCAGAGCTGCTGTCTGAGCTGCAACTCCCGTCGCTGGCTTCACAGAACTGATTAGCATTGGATTTCATTCCACCGCTTGAACATTCGCTTGAATTCCGAACACGCTCCGTCAGTGTCAGTGGGGCCAGGAACTCAGTTAAATCCCTCTCACTGCTACTGTAAGAGTCGTCTGCAACAAAGTAAAGATTTTTTACTACATTAAAAACAACAGGACTTTGGCCTCTTGGCGGAAGTTCCTCTTGTTTTTAAGGTTCCCGCCTTCCTGTGGCCACTTTGCAGCCACATGGTAGCTGCATAAAAATACTGGATAAAACAAAGTAATTTTTAATATTTTAAATAAAACATTATAATTTTATAATAATTATAAAATGAACTGCGTAGTCTTCTGCAGTTATTGTCATGAAGATATAGGTCTTCCGGTGGTGACCGCGTCAATGTAGATCAAGAATCCAACGTTTCACTTCCACTGTGGGAGGCATCTGTGTGAGTTCAGTTTTGTAGAGCATTGTGTTTCTATCCATGATGTCCTACATCCCTAAAGGTGCCTCCCACAGTGGAAGCGAAACGTCTGATTCTTCATCTACATATATGTGGTCACCACCGGAAGACCTATATCTTCACTTATAAAATGTTTTATAATTATTAATATTATATTAGTAATTTAAACCCGTTACGCTTGACTCTTAATTTGAAAAGCTTTTTTATTTGAATTATTTAGCATTCAGTTTAGATTTTTCAAACATCTCAATGAAAACGTACCGTACAATCTGTACATTTTACAACCCTGATTATTTATGTAAGTTATAGTATGGAAATCTCTTTATCAGGACCTGCTCAGTAGCACGCTTAACTACTTAACTATAAGAACCCTGCTCAATTATATCCTGTTTAAAACCGCCGCCTGGAGCAAAAGTTAAATAGTATATATAGAAAAAAGTGTCCTTGGTCAGTTTGTCATTATCAGTAGTTGTATTTGTAGCATACTGCCATGACTGCCACAATATTAAGGATTACCAAATATACTGTTAATACAAATGTAAAAGCAGCGGTTTATTTACATCAAGTCCATACATGTTAAACCATAAAATAAAATCTAATGCCAAATGAAACCTTGTCCATACGTTTACCTTTCATTGTAACATATGAATGTTAAATTTCAACTTGACCCAATAAATTTTCAAGGGATTGAGAATTTCACAAATTTTTTCTGAGTCCAAATTGTGTCTTGAATGATGTCAAACATATTTCATAGACAATAGGGTATTTACGACTTTATTTTGAAGTCCCTGGTCATGTTTTTGATGCCCTGTCTGGGACTATTTTGCAACCCCCCCCCCTTCAACACGATAATGCAAATAATGGAATGACTAACTTCTATCTCTAGTTTGTCTAAGTTTGGCTTCCAATTCAAACATCCACTGACAAACGTTGGGTAAACTAATTCTCGAGAACTCAGGTACGTAGGCTCCCATCATTTCACAGAAGCCCTCGGCATCAAAAACATCCTCTACATCTCCGCTTCTCTCAGCGCCAAGTTCTTCAAGGATACTCACCACATAACTCAACACTATCTCGTCTATGGATCTGAAAATTATACAGAAATTATATCGTAGTTTAATATAAGTCAGGAGTATTAGTAAAAAAATTTAAAAGATACAAAATAGAATACAATTTAAAATACTACTTTGAGCCTGCAATAAATAAATAAATAGCCTTATTTCTATAATATATAGAATGTTCATAGAACAGTCATTCAAATAAATATATATTATATTAGAGAATACCACTCTCAAAAAAATTTGATATAATTGGCTCTAATAACCCAATAATAGGAAACACTTTTTATTCCCAAGGGAGAAAAAGTTTTTTTACTCCCAAGGGAGTAAAAAAACTTTTTTCTCCCTTGGGAGTGAAAAGTGCTTCTTTACTACGAAAAACTAGTCAATAAACTTCACATTATACACTGTCTGGAGATAAAAAAATTAAAAAAGACATATAATGGTGTCTTAGTCGGACATTCATTTGTAATTGTTGTCTTGTATTCTACCATAGAATAATAAAATATTTATTTCTTTGAATATTTTACCTCACCAACTGTTCCCCCAGTTATATTTCACTTATTGATGAGCCCCATCTATGGAAAGTAATGTTCGCATTTCTTTTGGACCTTTTGTGCCAATTAACACCAGTTCAAACTACCATCTTACAAAATGTCTTTAAAAGTTTGTCAATAAAGCAAACAGGAGAAAATTCAAAAATAAGCAAACTATTAATATTTCATAAACGAGTGAGAGAAAACAAACACTAAGAGTTTGTAAACACTAGAATAATACACATTTCAATCTCCCTGTAAATGACTTGCATCATTTTATTTGTAAACAATACATGCATCAAAGCTATTGGCCATCTCAATATTAACATGTATCCAGAAAAATTAAAAAACCTAAAGATTGACTTTTTACCAAGTTTCAACTCTCTAGCATAAACACACTGGGAAGTAGAATAATAACAGACAAACACAAATAAAGATAGACAATTTCGTAAAAACCACTCAGGAGGCCTTAAAAACATCTGAAACTGCTTTGGATTTTTAGTACAAACACAATACTTTTCCTTCCTATTACAATATTTTTCCTATCACAATACTTTTCTTACCACAATACTTTTCCTATCACAATACTTTTCCTACCACAATAATTTTTCCTACCACAATACTTTTCCTATCATAATACCACCAGAAGATGAGTATGATGATTTGACTCAAAACCACAACTGTAGTTTGTACTATGATTTTAAAATTCAAGGAAATAGCCAAACAGAGTTATGGGAGAGATGGGAACTATTGACACAATCAATCTCATCAAGACCTCATAGGAATATTTCAATACAGCTCAATATCTCTAATCAATTGATGCGAATGGTTACAGATTTCCTTAGAAAAATCTTACTCAAAACAACTGACTATGAAAGTGATATAAAAATGAGGGGTCGGTAGTAAAGACAGTGTTCCACCGTTCATATGGTCCTGAGTAAAGTCTGTCACTTATAGTCCCCATGAATATCTGCATTGTAGCATCACAAGTTCCTCCTCTCTTCTAATATTCACCAGCTAAAACAATCGCTCCAAGTGGCTTTCTTTTTTTTTAATTTAGCACTTAGTTCAAAAGTGAGGTTTAATATTTTTACACTATGGGTATTTAAATCATTTTTGTTTTCCATATTTTTTTTTAAAAATTGGAGATTTAGGTATACACAATACGTATTAGTCTATAGAGGACTCAATTTCCACTACTTCACTGCCAGGCAGCACCACTAGTACCTATGGGCAGATTTGTTGGCTGTAGCTTAGCAACCGATACAAATCAACAAAGCGGCCTGTAGGGGTAAGTGGCGCTGAGTGGCAGGGTAGTTGTTGAAATAAACTCTCTTTGATTAAAATCTGGGAAAAAGGTGAGAGTCGGAACAATACCTCTGCCACAGACCACTAATTTTTACTTCACTTTACTGACTATAAATGCTTTGCTCGTATATTCAATTGACCAAGCTTGTTATTAAATATACCTAGCTTACGTATATTCGGTATAAATCTATACATCTTGTCATGTCTGAAACTTAAAATAAATTTCAAATTCATGAATTTGACCTGTCCAAACGAGTGAAGGGAATTGTTCCCAAATGAAAATATAATTAACAATCAAAACGAAAATGGTACACAATTTAACATTGGCAAAACTAGCATCAAAGCAATAATTTAGAAAACAATAAAGTACAGATAAAAAAAACAGCCAGTTAATTAAAAATTAACTCTTACCCGACTTCAGCGCTGGGTAAATGATGTTTTAAGAATTTAAATAAAGCGTTTTTTACTATTTCTTCTTTAACAGCTCCTAAAGAAGAACTCATGGTGTTATAATATTTATCCGAGACTCTAAAATTAAATTAAAAATAACAAATATTCGATTAAAAGTAATGTTCCGGTACGCTCAACGAATTTCTAATCACAAAAATCAATACGACACATAAAATTTAAAATCGTTAAATTTTACGAGTATCCATATTTTAGGAATAAAGGTAGCTCTTTATTCAATCGTAAATAGCGGTTCTTCAATTCACGCGAAAAACAAAGCGATCAAGTAAAAATTTAACAACTTATAACACTAATAAAAATAAGTTTAAAATTTTAATTTAAAAAATGGCTTCTAGTTTTGTAGATACAAAAGCTTCGGATGTAAACAGAAATCATCAGCTGATTTTACTGTCATCTTTAGTTTTTATCAGTGTCACCAACATAAATATACAAACCAAATAATTTATTTTTCTATTACATCTCTAAAGTTTGAGAAATTTACATTATAATAAGTTACAATACACAATTTATATAGTTTAGACCATTTTATCCCTAAAAATGTTCATATTAAGACGTTGGTTTGGCAAAATACGTAATCATAATTTATGTTGAAGATGGCAACACTTTACCGCCACTCATTAGTGATTTTTAAAATATCAATATTTGTCTGGTGTCGTAGCAACATATATTTGTTGATTCCTTGAATTATTTTGAAGTTCAGTCATATTTTTTTACTAAATTTTTACAGGGCACAAAATTTCAAATTAAAAATGCCAGAAGAGATAGAGACACAGGAAAGTTCTGTTTTATCGCGGAAGAAGCCTGAGCGAGGAGATCACAGAGGAGTAATATACCAATGCAATATAATTTACAATTATTGACTTCTAGAATATAGTAAATTTCGTTTCGATTCAAGAAAACCTTAAAAAGGATAGATGTTATTATACACACACACACACATAATATATATATATATATATATATTATATATATATATATATATATATATATATATATATATATATATTATATATATATATATATATTTATATTTATTTTTTTATGTTCCTCTAATAATCACTACTAGAGGCCGTTTATTTTCAGCACGTTCCACAACTGTATTACATGCCTTTTAAAAACAAATATGTATAAATCTGGTTTTTTCTTCTTAATATTTTTTTCTTCTTTTGGTTAAAAAAGTGTTGAATGTTTTCAAACGGATATTTTCATTCAAATTAAAATGTTGAGATTCATAAAGTGTCTTTTCCTTTATTTTTTTCAATGATTCCAATCTGATATTTTCATTTAAATTAAAATACAAATAAATTGAAACATAAAATTTCAATTTTCCAAAATTTCGTATGTCTCTTCTTTTCTTTCAAACTGCAAATTTTATAATTTTTCTTAGGGATTTTGTTTTCTTAGATAGCTTCAAAATCTATGCTTTCAATAAAACGTATGAATTGTTCTTTTATATCTTTTTGCCAAAGTTTAGTAGCGGGTAGAGGCCAGCTATGGCCTAATGTCAAAACGTGTTGGATGAGTGGTTGTCTTTCTCTATCTAGTAAGGAGCAATCATTGATAACATGAAATGAAGTTTGATCTTTGGCAGGATCGCATTTGCAACTACTAGTATCTTTATATTAAATCTTTTTAGGTAATAATTAAATTTTCCATGTCCTGTCATAAAATATATAATAGTTAATATATATATATATATTATATATATATATATTATATATAATATATATATATATATATATATATATGTGTGTGTGTGTGTGTGTGTGTGTGTGTGTGTGTGTGTGTGTGTGCGTGCGAGTGCATGTATGAAAGAATTTCTAGACGTTTCGTGTTGCATATCGTTTTAAAGCTTTTGCAGAGTAGAAAAAGATAATACATGACATGCACAAAATTATTAAAATGACCCATAATTTTAAATATGGCAACCATTATTGCGGACCATTTGTAAAATAGGTGAGAGAAAATTGTGTTGCATATAATTTTAAAGCTCTTGAAAAGTAGAAAAAGATAATATACATCGCATTCAAAAAATTTTTTATAAATTCAAAATTGCGGCAAAAATGGTAATTATAAAAAAATTAAATTAAAAGGAATAAATCGAGTAATATATTGCAGAAAACCTCTTGATTAGTAGAACAAAAAATGTTTTATACCAAATTACAAAAAATCAATATGGCGGTCATAATTTTATATAATAACTAGTTTTTACAAAATTTCATAAGAAATTCCGAAATTATTAATAACCGCAATCTAGCGAGCGAAGATTCTCTAAGTCAAACAACAATAAAATTTTATAATTGTTGTAATATATATATATATATATTATATATATATATATATATATATATATATATATATATATATATATATATATATATATATATATATATATATATATATATATAGAAAGTATCCTTTGTTTTTGACAGAATGAAGAGCTAAAGAATGTATCATGGCTACCGGGCGAATTTGAAGATGGAAGCAAGAGTGGCATGGATCCAATGAACCCGACTGGTCCTTGGGCAACGGGTGTGTTTACTATTGCATATATATTAACATTGATATGGCATGGTTATATGATTAATTTGATATACCGTCAAACAGACGAAAAACTCAGAAATTCAATCAATATCACCTCCAATAATTCATTTTTGGTCATAGGGAGTTAGACTTCATATATTAATTGTATTATAATTCCCAAGGAGGTAGAGTATTTCCGAAAAATTTCTGTTTTTAAATATTTTGGAGGGAATATAGGTAAAAAATATAATATTGTAGCTTAAAAATAGTTGAGTTATGCCTTGTTTTGTTGCCGTTCGTCATAGAGATGTATTGCTAGAGATGCCCTATTGGTCGAATTTGGATAAATCGAAAAAGTAACCTGAGCATCTTCTACGAGCAACATAATCAAAATATAGTTATTTATATACTTGAACGTTTAAAATACAACACAAAAAAATGTGCGGGAAGCCGAAAACAATCGATTTATTATTACCTTAACTCACTATTGAGGGAGGTTTCAATAAGGGTACTCAGTGGCCCTAAAAAACCCCAAAATGATGTTTCAGGCCATTCAATGTATTGAGATGGGGCTATCCGCCTCTAGTAATATATCTCTATGCCGGTTATAAACAAAGCAATATTGCAAGACGATTGATGAATTTATTGTTAATGATTCTACTTGAAGAAGATGGGGAATTTATTAAAAATTGTATATTTTTGACAAAATATTAACAGGTAAAGGTTTAGCATGGTCGCCCAGTAGCGGATTGACGGGGACAAGGCCTGTCGTCGACACTTACACTACAACTAGATACAGTTACACTGATTGGAAGAAAAACAACCAGTATGTCCTGGGAATCTCGTCTGATGACTTGTTTAGAGTCAATATGTAAGTTATCGCTGAATTGAGTCAGGCCGTAGTAGTAGCCAGAGAGTGGCTAGAGAATTGTTTTGTTTCAGTCTTCTTTTCAGGCTATTGAACTGAAAGCAACTGTTGACCTTACGATATTTCTAACTAAAACTCCCATCTGTACCTTAATAAACTTGGTACCTACCCTCACTAAGTCGACCACTAGAAGTTCAAATACCTAATTATTTGAATAATCTACCACTAGTCTACTTAGTGGTGGTCAAAGAGACTAATACTTAGAGGTAGTACATAGGCAAAGAGACTAAATACTTAGAGGTAGTACAAGGGCAGAATAGCACTGTGATAAGGGGTCTAGAAGTGAGACAGCTTCCACTAGGTGGCTTAACTGTACTTACCCCTACAATAGTCTTCCAAGAAAGAGACTAGACACTTCCCCACCCCCTACAACATTGTAGCACTTTACAAACGGCGGCCATTTTTCAGTGACAACACATTAAACCACTTTATTCAACACAGACAATTAAAGAATATATGCAATAAATAATAATTACAACTTATTTTAAATTTAATTTACCTAAATTAAGACAAAATAGTGAAAAAATTCTGTAATATTTATGTTGGATTTTAATTATTATGAAAAATAAAAAATTACGTCACCAGTGTACAGTTATGGCACCTAGCTACCCAAGGAATGATAAGAGCTGTTGTATCCTCCCTCTAAGTATTAGTCTCTTTGACACCAATATACAGTTATGGCACCTAGCTACACAAGGAATGATAAGTGCTGTTGTATCCTCATAAATAGCCATCCTATTTAAGTACTTAGAGAGAGGATACAACAGCTCTTATCATTCCTTGGGAAGCTAGGTGTCATAACTGTACTTGTACATTGGTGTACAGTTATGTACACTAATGTACACCAAACTACTACGAGGGCCTTCAGCCCGTTCAGAACATGTCGCTTGAGTGCTGGTTGTTGTTTTGTATAAATTAAAAACAGCGAACCTGCTTGGCACGTCATGACCCCTTTGGCCACAACAAATTTTAATTATTTATTTGTACATATACGGATCTAATTGATTGAATGTTATAATAATTGACTGGGGTTGCAGGCTAACCAGAATAGAGGGTTGATGATCTGTTTTCCTAACTACCTTTAGCACCGTTGAACCCCAGGGATGTCGTTGAGGTCATTGCCCTAGTGATATAATTAATAAAATAATTAATAAAATGTATGCGGAAATAAAAAGTCATTTGACAGCTAAGTTGCATAATATGCTGTATTGATCTGTGATTGAAGTAGATAATTTTATTACCCGCTTAAGTAAATAAATTAGGCACCTAGTTCTAAAAGTTTACATGTAAATGCTATTAGATATGACCTAATCAGCCGAAGGCCGAAGCTGTGGTTAAAACCTGATGACTAAATATTTTATGTTACACTAAAAAATTAAATAAATGTCTTTCAATAGCTAAAAAATTAAGTGAAGATAAACATAATATCATCATTGATTATATTGATAGCATTATTAGTTGTTTTTTCCAATAAACATGAACAAGTTCATGAACATAAATTTTCTTGGCAAATATTCGTAAAGAAAATTATATGAATAATATAATACAAATAAAAAAAACGTTTGTTTAGTCTTGCCCAATGCGCGGGAAACAAGGGAAATTTAGCAACATTTTTCATATTGGGCGCTCTGTTTGGGCAGTATGCACAATGCCTGATTTCCTATATTGCCTTCAACATATATTTGTTTACATTTTTGAGACATTTATTTTTGGTATCAGATCAAATGAAACCGATCCTCCCTCTCTGGTCATCCGAACAACCTAATCAAATTTATTTTATAATTATTAGTAGTGTTCAAATTATTCGGGTTAGTTTGTATTCTCTAAAAGTTTTTTTTCATAAAAGATAGACTTTAAGAGCGTGAAAGATGAAAGCCGTTATATTTATTTACACGGCAAGGGGGAGAAGAATGTTTTACAGCTCAAGACTAAGTTTTGACATAAGGCAAAGCCGTAGGTAAAAACTTCATTATCACCCGAGGCCGTAAAGCCGAGGGAAGTAAACAAGTTAACTCCCGAGGCTTTGCCGGGGAAGATGACTAAAATTCACTCTCGAAGCCTAGCCGAGGAAGATAATACGGGAGCTGAAATTCTTCGATCCCTGTCGTGTATTAAATTTTACCTACGACTTAAAAAATAAGTGAAATATATTTCTATTAATTTTTAAAATTTGTTAATGATGATGGGAATGAGAAGTTACCTATTTGAAGGGTCGTTAAAGATTTTAGGTAGGGGGTTTTCATTTTTTTTGTACACATTCTCTTTTTTATTCCTTACATTATTTAGAATTTGTTTTGTAACTGATTTTATTCGGCATATATGACTCTATATAGCCTAACTCTATATATGCTCTCTATTTACGTCCTAGGGACGTAAGTATGTGTTTTACGTCCCTTGGGACGTAAGTATGTGTTTTACAATCCTTGGGACCTAAGTATGTGTTTTACGTTCCTTGGGACGTAAGTATTTGTTTTACGTCCCTTGGAATACGTTTACACGTTTACGTCCATTGGAAACACGTTTACGGGGCCAGGCCACTACATATGAAAACCTGATTTATAACTTAAGTCGTAGGTAAACCATATTTTTATTGATTGACTTTGTCGTAACAGGGCGGAGTACAATGCGAAACGTAATAAGGAATGTATCGCCCTTAGTGCAGATAAAGCCCAGCATTTAAACACAGAAAGGGTCAACCATCGCCTTCTCGAGATGACTAAATGGAAATCAGAAGTGGAGAGGGCACTGCATGAAATCATGGAAGAAATCGGTAATGAAATTCATGTCGTATCATTTTTTGTTAAAGGGGGGGAGGTCTATTATCAGCGTGACCTAAAATTGTGAGCCTATCATACCTATTGTGAGTCCTGCTACAGGTGCGACCTGCTAGTCTCATAACACAGCGGAAGCTAACCAACCAGTCACAGCAGTAATTCACTCCAGGGACAGCGTTACTACTCAAGCATAAATAAAGGGTTGGGGTTGTCAAGAACATATGAGATATCGTGTTTTTCTCTATACAGTGTTTCCTGATTAAGTGCGGATCCAAGTCCCATACCGCAGTCATCAGTCTACATCACGCAGTCATCAGAAGTTCTGGTTCTGGAAGTTCCAAGTCTAAGAGCGGACTTAGACTTGAGATGTACTGTGAGATGACTGAAGCATGAGCTGCTGCATTCCAATTTCAACACCACTTCTTGTTTGTAGACACCAGAGTGTTAAGACACCATTAAGCGTCAATTTGCATTCGGATACCAGTTTTAGTTACTCTTTGGATTAATAAGAGCTTTTAAGGCTGCATGACTGTCTGTAAGTTTATATTTCTACCATACCCTTGGATCGTTCAAAAGAACCTGAACACAACCCATAATGGCATAGACTTCAACTTGAAATACAGTAACGTAGGCACCAAGACTAATACTCAATTCACACGTTTTAGCGAAAAATATTCCAGCTCCTGATTTAGAAATCCTCGATCTATCAGTGAACCACAATTCATCTGTGTTGTCCGAATGGCTATATTCCCAATTGTTCCGTGATGATATGTAATAAGACCAAGTGTGCTCAAAGCTCCACTGGGGAACTGTTAAATCCTGTGGCATTCTAACTGTTGCCAAGAGATTTCTGAGACAGGTCCTAACGGAACTGTGACCAGTATACATTTTTGAACAGACCATTAAAAATTGTCCATTGCCCTAAACTAAATAGTCGATAGGCAGCAAACATGGTATTATGCTTTAGGAACAAATATAAAGGATGAATGTTTAAAAGAACCTCTAGACTAGGTGCTCCTTTCATCGCACCGAGTACACATTTATTTTTGTTGAAAATTATAGAGATCTTGGGCCACTAAACCACTCAGGCGTCAATATGGGTCGGGGCATTGTGGTGTATATTCACACCAGGATCTTCAGTTTCAACCCCCCGTTAAGACCGATTGCTCTGCGACAAACCTAAACAGCAGCTATGGCTTTGTTAATTTTTGAATTAAGGTGATCATTCCATAATATTTTTTTTAAGGATCACTTCTAAATATTGAACAGATGTTGAAAGAGTAATAATTAAATCTCAGAGAGTTTTTCCCTCTGAGTGATAATGGAATAGCTTCACTTATTAAATCTTTTTTCCTTGCAAAGAGAACAATGACTGTCTTAGTGTGGTTCACACATAAATATTTCCTCCTGCGCCCTTTTTTACTATATTAAGGGATATTTGAGCAAGTTCAAAAACAGTTCTTACGAATTAGCCTCTTAAAAGCACTGCTACATCGTCAGCATAAGCTTGGACGTTGAGCCTTCCTTCTGAAAATTCGCTATTAAGTTATTAAACCTCTAATAACTATTTAATACTTCACGAGAAACCCCTTTGTTGACTAGACTATAAGATTTATCTCTACGAACGCCTCTTAATTGTACAATATATCATAAAATAGCAGAAAGAACTTTTAAACTTGTTCACGCTGGTGGCACGCCGCCAAGGAGAAGATCCTGGTTGCCTCTCAATTTAAATAAGACTCTTTAGAATTGCCAACCTAATAGCGTTACATTGAAACGAACAAGACTTGGCGTTCAGAAAAGTTGCTTTCTAAATTTTTTTTGGACCAAAAACTGGCGGGGAGTTTTTACAGGATACAAATATGTCCCTTAATCCTACTAAAATGTATAGGGATATAAAAGTATACTAAGATTTCTTTCATTACGGCTAGAGTTTTTGGCTAGGTTTTTGTTGGATCATAAAAGTCAAGCAACATCGAACGAGGTCAGTGCCTCGATGAGTGACCGCTGGGAATAAAACAAATGTATTTATTATCCGAGGACGAGCGAAGCAAATCCGAATACGTGTTGTAGTTTAAAATTTTGTGATTGGTATATTCTGAGGACTAGCGAAACGAGTCCGAAGTAGTGAAGATGAGCATAGCAAATCCGATATGGTGTGGACAAATTCATGTTTTTCTATGTTTTAGCATCTAACATATTCATTTTATTCATGGCATGAATCTTAAGCATCTATTATATTCATACTACGTGTAAGTAGCGAAATATAGTTTTATTTTATCTAATGCAATCTATTCTCTTCTTTGCCCTAAACTGGTTCTCATTTGTATTGACATAATATTATAGATCAATTAGAAGGCGATAGAAAAAGGTTAGACAACGCAAGATGTTGTTTAGTTCAAGTTCATTCAATCAGCTCTGAATGCTTAGCCAGAAGGGCTGGTAGAGAGGGCAAAGATTTGGCTATGGACAAAGTCGAGCAAGAACTTATTAAGGTCAGTCCACTTACTCAATGGAAAAATACAGTAATATTTAAAATTATCATAATACCTCTTTAAATACTTAAAATGCGTTTAAAGAGTTTAATTTATAAAGTATGGAAATATATAATTATTAACAGGTTCCTTTCGGTCGCCATGGCCCTTTCGGGCCACTTATTGTACTGTCTGCCTGGAATAGTAGGCTAGCACCACCAAAGAACCCAAAAAAAAAAATGAAAATTCAAAATGAAAATTTCAATTTCAATCTAAAAAAAATACAAAAAAAATCGAAATTTCAAAATTTTCATTTTAAATTTTCAAATTCATTTTTTTTTATTTTTTTTTAAATTGAATTTTTTTTTTTATTTTAATTTATTTTTTTGTCATCTAATTTCTTTATTATACTAAACAATCAGGGTATCGAAACTTAAAAACATAAAGACTAACTGAAAGAATATGACATGACTGACTGAAGGAATATAACAGGACTAACTGAAAGAATATGACATGACTGACTGAAGGAATATAACAGGACTAACTGAAAGAATATGACATGTGACTGAAGGAATATAACAGGACTAACTGAAAGAATATGACATGACTGACTGAAGGAATATAACAGGACTAACTGAAAGAATATGACATGACTGACTGAAGGAATATAACAGGACTAACTGAAAGAATATGACATGACTGCCTGAAGAATATAACAGGACTAACTGAAAGAATATGACATGACTGACTGAAGCAGGACTAACTGAAAAAATGACATAGCATTGGTAAAAATTGTTTTACTCAGAGATTAATAAAACCTAAACGGGTTTCCTGGTTGTTTTTTTCATTTGATTAATATTCCAAACCAACAAGCAAAAATAAGTGATAAGAATATTTTTTCAGGAATCGGCTCTAGTAAAGGAAGTAAATGATCTGTACACTAGAACACTGAAGCAAATAGAGGAGCAAATGGAACGAAATCTTTCGTCAAAGAGTCGCCTTGAAGCTGATTGGTCTGATAAACAAGATACTTGGAAATTACTGCGAGAAGTCTCTCAGACTAAAACTGGGAACAATACCGTCATGTTCAAACCAGCCGCTACTCGATTCAGTGAAAAGTATGACTCGATATATTTTGACATGATTGATGTTTGCGTTTATAAAAGGAAAACGGAAAATTAAAAATGTTTAACATAGAGGTGTGTGTCCAGGTGAAGGAGGGGGGGAGTAGCTTAAAGCTAAAGTCAGATATAATAAAACCTAAATGTGAGAATAAGAATATTTTTATTACGGACTTACATCCAATAAGTAAATTACAATATTAAACAAAGAATTATTAAGCTACAAATTAACAATTTAAAGAAATTAAAACATGAATATATTAAATTTGTCAAGAAAATTGAGAGACTCGGACAACAGAGGGGGCATAGCCTATCTCGATATATTGAGAGGTTGAAACATCATTTTGGGGCTTTAGGGGGTTTGTGTAACCTCATTGAAACCTACTCTAGGAGCATGTTAAGGTTATAATAATTCAATTGTTTTGAGCTTCTCGCACATTGTTATTGTTTTTTATTTATTTCAAAATTAATATAAAATTATTGACCAAACTATTTAAACTATATAATTTTATGAGGAAGTGGTCAGATAGGTAAAGAAACACAAAATTTGAGCTTTCGGCCGTAAATTAGGCCTTCATCAGAAGTAGTTTTTATTCCAAACTGAATCAGAATAATAAATTGTCTTAAAAAAATAATAAAGGGTAATTAAGTTAATGACTATTAATGTTATTAAGTAAATTTCTGTATATATGACTTAAGTTGTTTGTGTCGGTTTTTTTATTGCACGCAGAAGGTTCGGAGGTTATATACCATTTCTTTAAAAAGTCTCTTTTATAATTTGTTCAACTTCCAGGATTTTACTTTGGTCAAAATTGAAATTATGGTTGTTGCTTATTGCGTGTTGGGCTAGAGCGCATTGACTGGTTATAGTTTTATTTTTCTTTAAGATAAAAAGGGCATTGGATTTATGCCCTGGTAATTAATTTGTGTTTTCTTTACCTATCTGACCACTTCCTCATAAAATTATATAGTTTTATTTATTTTTTATTTATTTATTTTGACTTGAATTTTAAACGTTTTACTATATAAGTAACTAAAATTTTGTTTTGTTTATTTGATTATATTGAAGTAGAAAATAGTCAAGTTATTTTTTCGATGTTTCAAAATTCAACCGATTGGGCCCCTCTAGTAATAATATCTCTATGCTGGGAGCTGCGATAATAACAGACACATACAGAAAGACGACATTATAAAACAATATTAAAACATATGATTCAAGAGAAATTCCGGTTTTAGATTTTTGGTCCAACAAAAAACAGAAAAACACAAAAAATGTCCTATATGCCTACTAGTCCAAGAGGTTTTGTACTACTTCAAACCAAGTGTTTCTGAAAATGTACCTTAAATTGTGAAGAAAAACTATAGTCTGCCTATCCAGGGTGGAGCCTATCTTATGATTGCGCTAGCTTAAAATTTTATAAAATCGCAAAATGTCATTTTTATTGAAATAAGTGGTTTCCTGTAGGTCGTGTGCAAAACACGTAGAGAACATTTTTTAAAGCTGATAAAATGTTCTATACAACGAGTCTTTAATCATCAAAATTGGATTACTGCAATCAAAGTAATAGCTCTTTCAAAAACACCAAATTATTAATTTAAGCAAACTCAGCGAATTTCTTTGAAAACATATTGGCTTTTTGTGCATTTTTTTGGCCATTTAACAAATGTCATAAATTTAGTTGTAGTCATCCGATTTTGGCAAAAAACACCCGTTTTTACTTAGGAAATTTTATCATAAAGGCTCCACTCTGGATAGGCAGACTATTATTTTCCTTCATAATTTAAGGTATATTTTCAGAAAAATGTTAAGTAAAAATTTGAAGTAGTACAATATGAGTCACATTTTTTAGGCTTGGCTCTTTGACTTTACGGTATAAATGAGACCAATTAAAAAATCATATAACTTATTTTCTAGCCAAGTGTCTGAAGAAGGGTGGGAAAGAAACACTAAAGAGTTGCTGATGACAGCGGAAGCAGTGAAGCAGCAGTCCGTAGCTCTCAGGACTATGATCAATGTTACCATACTGCAAGGATGTGCTCAGGATCTAAAAGTAATGCTTATTAACATTTTACAAATATATAAGCGAATTCTCACCAGAAAATCAAAATTCGGTTGAGGCTGGCCGTGCGATCGATTCAAATTGGTTTTATGGTCATAAAAGTGTGTAATATATATATATATATATATATATTATTATATTATATATATATATATATATATTATATATATATATATATATATATATATATATATATATATATATATATATATATATATATATATGTGTGATCAATGAAATTGCTTTTTTATAGTTCCCTTCTTCTACCCCTATAACTTCTACAACCCCAATCTTATTATTCATTTTAAAATTCAATCTAAATCACTTAATTTATTATTTAATTTAAAAAAATTGGGTAAGAGGTATCTCTGAACTTTTTCTTATCACATTGGACTCGCTACGCTCATCTTTTTTGCTACTGACCTCGCTACGCTCGTCCTTTGCTACGGACTCGCTACGCTCGTCCTTTTTGCTACGGATTCGCAACGCTCGTCCTCAGAATATAAAAGTCGTTACATTTATACTTCAAAACCTCTTCAGACTGCCTTCGCTCGTCCTTAGTTTGAAATACATCTGCATCCATGCTCGATTCAACTTGATTTTTATGGTTTAACAAAAATCACAGATATACTTGTCGCATATCTATGATGAAAGAAACTTAGTATGTACTTATTTATTACGTAAAGATATACACTAGTATCAAATTCCAATTTTACTGACTGAACGGATTATTTTCCAATTTGTTACACTGTTTTAAAAAACGTAAACTAGTCATTTGATAACAATTGAACTAATGCTGAAAATGAGATGAAACTTAGTACACATGTAAGTCTTATATAGCCAGCAAAATTTTTGCTGAGCCATTATTGAGGGTTAATGACGTTATGAAAAATTAGGGTCCTTGCAGCTAGCATCTAAGATGCCTCTAGTGTCCACACCGCATAGCATCCAAATAGTGCTCTCATGTAAAAAAATAGTAGTCAAATTTTTTAAGTGGCTAATTAAAGTAAATGTTTGATTCAACCATTGCATCAGGCTCAAGCTGACGCAGTAGATATGGCGTTAGCAAGACGGATAACTGAAACTGATGAAGTCGTGAAAGCTATGACGCGGGAACTTGAACAAATCATCAGAAGGAATGCAGACGCGGAAAGACTCGTTTTAGAGTTACAGCAAGCTATAAGGAACTTGGATATGGCAATGAAGGTAGCCCAGACTCGACTCGAGTTGATGCAGCACAGGCCCCGAGCTGAGAATTGCAGGGATGAAGCTCAGTTCGGGTAAGTTTTTAATCATTTTGTTGAAAATTATGCTACAATCTGTTTAATCAGTGTAGGCTCCTGTTATACATACATACAGATATATATATATATATATATATATATATATATATATATATATTATATATATATATATATATAATATATATATATATATTATATATATATATATATATATATATATATATATATATAATAACATTAAAATTAATGTTTAAAAATTAATGGTTAAAATTGTAGTGAAAAATATAATAACAAAGCAATTATTTTTCACTATAATTTTAACCATCTGTTTTTGTTTTGTTTTGGTATTCGCGAGTGCGTCTTTAATTTTTCTGAAAGAAAAATTTAAAATGTATATTAAAAATTAAATATATATTAATATAAAATTAATATATAAAAATGTTATATATATATAATATAATATAAACAATATATATATATATATAACATAAAATGTTAATATATAATATATAATATAATAATATATATATATATATTATATATATATATATATATATTATAATATATATATATATAATATATATATATATATATATATATATAAATATATATATAATATATATATATATATATATATATATATATATAATCAGGAGGTCTAGCTGGATCTATCCCCAACTAAATTCCTACACCCTCTTATAATGAAAATTTGCTAAAACTAAATTTGATATTTTCGGCTTAGTCTTGTTGAAGAAGTGAAGTCGCTGGGCGAGCAAGTCACATTAATGAGAGGACAACTACAGGAGACCGAAGACTCCCTCACTGCTTTAATCAAGTCCAGAGGATTTCTCGAGAAGGAGATTCAGATCAAGCTCAAGACGCTTTATATAGATAATCAGAGGTGTCAGGTGTTGAGAGCACAGTACCCCACTGCCACATGCCTTACAGGCAATTAACAACAGATACTCAACAAATTAGGGTTTATTTAGATAAGATTTTCTATTAAACAAAAGTAAAAAAAAGAAGTATGTAATACACCTAGAGCTCTTGGTTTTAGTATTTTCGAACAGATTATTTAATCTGTGAGCTATTCATTTTCTATTAATGAAACAGGAGGACTAAACGAACTAGGAGTTGCTTTTATAAAATAAGTGTGATAGGAGTAGTCAAGTCTCTAGTGACTGGCTGAAACAGATAGATAAAAAACTCTAATAAACAAGTTGAAGAAAGGCAATTAAGCTCCTATTAGCCTTATAACATTTAACGATTATAATAGTGTTAAAACATTCAACAGTTATAATAGTCTGATAACATTTAACAGTTATAATAGTCTTATAACAGTCAACAGTTATAATACTCTAATAACATTTAACAGTTACAATAGTCTTATAACAGTCAACAGTTATAATAGTCTATAACAGTCAACAGTTATAAAGTCAACAGTCAACAGTTATAATAGTCTTGTAACAGTCAACAGTAAGAAATTACTCAAAACCCAGCTTCCTACCATCTAACCGGCACTCATGATGATCTTTAGTTGGTTGAAAGCTGGTTATCCTTTATTTAAATAAATGTTAACATCAGTGGAGAGACTTGTTTTATTACTCTGATTCTAATGCCCTCCTTTAGCACTTATTTTTTTGAATCCTGATAATAAATTAATAGTAGTCAGATTTTTGTACATTGGACTGATTAGGTAGTAAGTAATATAGCATGGTTATACAATATTACTCTATTTAACATTGCTGAGTTTTGATTTGTATTTTTTTATGCTCTATTATATAAGTTACTTTAATGTTATGCTGATAATTTGATTATATTATTATTCAAATGTGATCAGGTTACATTTTCAATGTTTCAAAATTCAACCAAGAGGTTTGCTCTAGTTATAATATCTCTATGCTATAGCCTATAACATAGTTCAAATGTCTGGCAAAAAAGGATTACTAGCACTGCCCAGTAACCACTATAACACTGTGTTATTCTATCCAAGTCCTCCCTCTAATACTAATAATAATTGTAAGAAGAAAAATCTTATCTATATTACCCTATGCACAATCTAAACTTCCAGAACAAGCAAATAAAATTGTTTAACTTTATTGTTAAAAATAAATTGTTTAATAAAAAAAAGGGAAATCTCTACACTAATATAAAATTAATTTTGCTTGTTAACTTGATCTCATGTGTAGTATTTAACATTTAGATTGGGAAAAAATATATTGAAATAAAAATGATTAAAATGAGTATTTTTATTTTAGCAACTACATGTTTAAAATTTACTATATACTATAAGAGTATTTAAAATACTCTAAAAAGTTCAGATTTTCTGTAAAACATGACATTCCAATGGAGATCTAATAATGCAATTAAAGTACAATTGTTACACTAATATAAGAATACGTCCCATGTATTTCAAAATTATGGAATATTTTTTCCAGTTTTTAAACATTTTCTATTTAATTTACAATCACAAATAAATTTAATCTTCTGGATAACACAAGATTGGACCCGAAGATTGGATTTTGTTCCAAGTTTCAATTCTCAAGCAACAATACACTGGCAGTTGGGATGATTACA
>JACMZG010000002.1:24012826-24033630 GCA_018340805.1 Microvelia longipes
AATTGATTCATTCTTCTATTTCTTAAGCCATGTTATCGGCTCTGAAACATCTGTTCCGTCATATTTTTTGATTATAAAATTAATAAGCTCTTGAGGTCTTCTTAGGTAAGGCTTCGTAAATAATTTTTTGTTGTTGACGAGGTTACACATTCACATTTTTGACTTGGTTTCCTGTTAAGTTAATTCACAATCATCTTCATTTAAATAACGAAATAATTAATTAATATTTATTTTAATTAAAATACCACAATTTTTAATATTATTCAAACAAATCTGCTAACTTAAACGCTAATTGGTTTTATTTTAGTTAATAAACCTTTGATGTTTTAAAATTATGGTTTAAAAACGCTCAAATCTTTCTGAACAACCTAATAGAATAAAATATTATTATTGTTAAATGTGTATTATTAAAATATATATCAGTGTATATTTTTAAATAAAATATTATATTTTTAAACTGTAATCTTTTTTAAATCTTGAACATTCTGAGATATGAATTATGTCATTATAATTATTCAGCTTAAGAAAAATTCAAAACCAACTTGTAATATTTTGAATAAAAAATTTCTAATGGATAATTTGACATTGTTAAATTAACTAATATTGATGTATTACAAAATTAATGATTGATTATTGATTAATGTGTATGCGAAGTTCACAAAAATTTAAAATAAAAAACGAAAAATTAAGTATTTATATTTAAAGAAAGAAAATATATTTTTTTATAAGACAAAGACAAACAAATTTATACCCTGTGCTATTAGTTAAATTTAGAAATATATCCGAATTTTCCATAAATTTTTATTTCAATACAAGATTTTTTTACATATCAAAAGATGTTACAATAATTAACAATATTCAAACAGATATTCATACCCAAGAATTATATTTCAAAATAATATATTTTGTTTTTATAAAAAATATTCCAAGATTTTAAAACATTTATTTCTAATTTTTTATATTTTGAAACAAAAATTTAAAAAATCTTTATAATAAATAATTTAAATACTTCCATAAAGTCATATATATACTTAAAAATATTTAAATATTCCTACAAGTACAACATATAAAAATTATTTAAATCAATATGAAAATTTCCTTAAGCATGAAATACTTGGTTGAATATGCTCACAGTACCTATTTACTATAATTAATTAATAATTAATTCCAACACGTATTTAAATACAAAATGAAAACCTCGATGGTTATTTAAAGTGATAATGCATTAAGATTGCTCTGCATTGTTACCTTGTTTAGGCTTGTCCATCAAACTTCGCCAGAAAATCATGGGTAAATAAAAATTAAAATAAAAATAAAGGAATTACAAAATATAAAGTAATTAATATATTATGAATAACACATTTTAATTTTCAACAATGTTCTTAATTTGGTTTCTTATATTAAGAAATTTAATAAATTATTTTAACAATTAGAAATATATTAGAAATTTCTTAAATATTAGAATTTCACCACCTATTTAACTCTATAATATACATGTAACCAAAAATAAATTAAAATATTTATTTAGAAAAACAATTTTTATTTAACAAAATTTAATTAGTATTTATTCATTTAAATGATTCATGAAAATGGGGTACTTAAATTTAAATATATGATTGATTTAAAAATATATAGCATATAAATATTAAAATATAATACATTATATAAAATATAATAAAGCCAAAAATAATTTCATTAATTGGATTTATTACTGCATATACAGAATGCAAAAAGCTGACACGATCCACCAGGAAGCTACCAACCATTCTTGAATGAAATCGGATAAGCATAAAAGTTTTTCCTGGCAAATAAAATTAAAAATAAATTTTAAAAAATAAAATTTACGATATTTAAAATAAATATACAAAATATGAAAAAACTTTGTTAAAAATTTAATATATTTATATTAAAAATAAAATGGAATTATTTTAATGATACTAATCAATAAAAATGTTTTAATAGAAATAAAATAAAAGAAACAAATTAATAGTGAACCATAGAAATTTCATAAAAACAATTAGTTTATTATAAATAAAATCATCAAAATTATTCTATTATTATAATAGAAAACCGTTTAAAATTAAATTAAAATTTATTTTTATTTTCTAATTTTGATTAATGATGAATAAAATGATAAATAATTGAAATAATTAATAAAATAATTATAAAAAATAGGATATTTAGTAACTTATATGAGTTGTCGCTGACAATTTCAGAGCTTATGTTATTTTGTATATTTAAAAGGCACGAAGAAGATATATCAAAATTAATATTAATATGGGATCTCATTCGGATCCAACACCGACAAATCCGTTTTGTTTTAGTTTATTCAATTTAATCATTTTTATTTTAAATTCAATGTAAAAAAAAATAATAGAATTAAAAGGTTAAAATTAATAAATAGTGAATTTTAATAATTATTATGTAATTTTAGATGATACCCGCATAATGAATTTCAAAATTATTTGAAATTTATGGTTTTGTTTTAATTTACTGTCAATAAAAATTCACTTAGGATATACAAAAACCAAAGCAATATGCTCTTAAAACTAAACTGGATTTCATTAATTTGTTCAAATCTCTAAATTGCATTTAATCATCAAAAAAATTTGTAGGTACAATTATTGGTTTAAAAATGGAGGAAAAAGCTCCGAAAAGTAGAACATTAGTAAATTAACCACTATAATTTATTGTGGTATTTTAATAGAAATATGGAAAAACACTGTTTGAATTAGAACAACTAAAAAACAATATTAAATCTTCTCCTGATTATAATTAAATGTGATATCATTTATAAATTGAATTTGAAAAGGTAGCAAGCTGCTGAAAAAGCAAATATCTAAACTTGTTGACAAAATAAAATGTTTGATTTCAAAGAAAACTGGCTTTGAAAAGCAATTAATATCATGAATGGGTGATGCAAATAAAATGCAAATGAAATTAATAATAATTTTTTTTAATATGAAAAAATAATAATGCAGTTGTATGTTTACTATGTAATATTTATTCGTTTAAACAATAATGAACCCTTGAGCCAAACTGTGGTTGTGTTGGAATCGAAGTTTAACCATAAGGTTACGTTATGTTTTAAGACTTTAGTTATTTTTTCAAGCTCATGGTACAACTGTTTTTATATCATTTATTTTATTGTATGATTATGGGTAAATTTTACTTAACGAAAGTAAACTTCATTAACCATTTATGATAACACACTACTATTAATAAATATTACAGCAAATTTGTAATGATAAAAAAAGAAATAAAACTTCAAAAGTACGGTATTTCTGCTAAGTTTCTATTGGACTTTTTTATTCTTTAATTATTAGTGATAAACATAATTTGATAATAATCTAATTTCTTGAAATTTTATTGGATATTAAAAACAATATACAAAATTATGGTTGTTTAAAATCAAACATTATTTTCTATTTAAATTTAAAAGCTATTTAAAACCAATTTAAACCAAATGTTAATGAATTTTTATATTAATTCTTGTAAATAATATTGATGGGAATTGACCGGAAATTTAGGTATATTATTATTATAAATTATTTTTTTTCTGCACAATTGATTTATTTAATTAAGGGTTATTGGAAGAATCAATGATAAATAAATTATTAATCAATATTTGAATATTTGACACCTTTGTAAATATAAAACTTTATACGTTTTATTGCGTCATTATTTGAATTTACAAAGTAAAAAAAATTTCATATGTTAATTTAATTCCAAAATTTTCATTTAGGACTTTCCATTAAATGATCTACTTATTAAAATTCAATTGACAGTAGTTTCTGATGAAATTCGAAATTTCGTATATTCACCTATTGTGGACTTAAATACCAACAATTATTTAATAACAATTATGAATTAAGTAAATTATTTTTCTTAATTATTTCGCCGATTTATTCTCGATTAACAAATTAAAAAAAATCATAATACGCAAAAGTTAAAGTAATTTTTGTTTTACTTTGCTAAATTCTAATTCTTACTACTCGATCGTTACTATAACCTTAATTAATTTATTGTATTTTCTGTTTATTTAATTTCTATTTGGTAATTTGTAACTCTTAATTTTTCTATTTCATTTTACAAATTAATTTAAAGTTATCTTCCTCATAATAACTTGTATTTAGAGATCGTATTTAGTTTTCTTATATACATTTTCACTTTTTATATACACTTAATTTGATGTTATTCTTAAGATATAAAATATATTACAAGTTTATTTTACAATTTTATATGTGCTTTACTTAAATTTTACTTATTTACTTATTTACACTATTATGAAGTCATATAAACATTCCATATACTTGTGCAATTCAGAGAAAAACCTCATTTACTGGTCAGTAGTAGATTCTGGTCAAAGTAAAGATAACAAGAAGAGGAGTCTGTTACTTGATTCAGCTTCCATTAGTTAAGGGTACTGTTTAGCTGATATTAGCAATACGTACCATCAATAATTGAAAACTTCTAAGTAAGTACTTTTTCTAAAAGAAGTTGAAAGGACTTATGTTCAAAAGCACCCAGACATACAAACAATCAAAGATTAAGTGGATGGATACTTTTCTTACCATAAAAAAAAAATTTGGTGTAAGTTACTCTAGGCTGAATTGACACAGCTCACGCTAGAAGTACTAACGAATCCCACAGCTGCTTAACTTCCGAGATCGATACCACTGTCAGAGAATCTTAATTTAAATTTATATTTTATGTGTAACCTCTTGCAATATTATTGTAAATATGTATATTAAGATATTGGTTAAGCTATTGAATGTTTTTTGAATAAAGATTAAACCAACAGAAAAATTAAATGACTGCTGAATTATCATACTTGTCAAGTTCTAATAAATTTTAAACCAATTAAAAAATTAATGTTTGCAGTCTTTAAATTTCAGTATAACGGAATAAGTTAAAACTTGAAATTTTATACAAATCTCATTTCAAAAATTGTATATCAAAAAATTATTACATTCATATTTTTTGTGAAATAACACTGTGCAACAAAATTACCCTTTTTTCTTTCTTAGATGCGTTTAAGTCTTTCGTAAATTAAGTACGATTGTTTTTCAAATAAAAATAATTTAAATAAATTTAATATTTAACACGTTACAAGTATATTAGGAAAATAATGTTATTATTAGTTTATTTTAACTTCCTTTGCATTAGAGTAACCGTCTGTAGAAAAGAATTATGATAAAGTGATGAAGTTGCCAACAGTTAATTCTGAAAGCATGGCTAAACTCAATCGTACCTTATATCTGATTTCCAGTATGGAGATATTTGATGGATTCTTTCCACTATGCTCATTCACTGACATCTCAAGGTTTTAAGGAAAGAAATCCAGATGTGAGTGTAGTAAATGGTATTTTGGAACATGTACAGCAAGGTTTTTGAAACAAGAAGAATACACTTCTGGACTACATATTGTAATTTGCGCATTTTGAGGTTTTCCGAGAAAAATTTTCAACTATGGGTTTGAACATCAGCCAGCATCTAGTCGTATTATTCAATAGACTGTCAGATACTTATCTCCAAAAAGTTACTTAATTGAGGCCCTCACTGAAATGCCTTTCTTTATCTTTTTTCAATGATCTTGTTTGGGAAATTTTGAGATAAGTAAAGGCACAGGTAACTTTATCTAAATTATTGGAGAAAACTTTTCATGAGGCTAGCTTTTTATGTATTGCAGGTAATATGATTTGAATTTTTCTTACCAGGGTTTCATGGTTTTACATTTGTTTTTCGTTGTTTCAAAAGATAGTAGATTCCATTGATTTTATCTTGGAAACCTAAAATTTCTGCCCATCTTGACTAAGAACTAGATCTCTTACCAGATTATAACCAATTCATCCAAAATTTATAAGATGAGGTCGATCAGGATAATGCAGGTTAGAATGACGTTGTCAGAATTGGTTTGTTCTAATCAGTTCACTGTCATTTGTGTATTGATAACTGCTGTCATCTAAGGAGAAAAATTAGTTGTTGTGAAAACAGGTCAAATGACTGGTTTGTGAGTTTTGTTAATGAGACGGAAAAAACATTGGGATATTTCATAATTTTCTCTATATAGCACTACTATTTGCTAGACATAAAAAGCAGTATTTGAAGGATTAATTTTACTCGCCATCTCATTGGACACCCAAAACGACATAGATTTATATTTAAATGACTGCTTAGCCAACCTACAATAGCGCACACAAACTGTGTTTTAGATTATCTACGTCATCCACCTTTTGAAATGATTTACTCTCATCACATTCTTTTACACGATTGTAAATGTTTTTCGACATGAACACTATCTGTTATTAACAAAAAATAGTTAGTAGGGTAGAACATCTTCCTAATGACATTTCCAAAATAATTAATAATCATTTGATATTTTGATATATTATATATTATGAAATATATATTTTGTGCTTTTGATCTTAGTAGAGGCATGGTTTTTGTGGTTTAATATTTATAAAGCAAAGGTGTACAATGTTCGTTTTGTATATAGTTTTTGTTGTAAAGCAGAGATATCATCTTCTCTTGCTAATAAACATTTGGAAATTCTCTTTTATTTCCTCTAACATTCCACTATTAATAGTTTTTTTCTCTATAATTTAATGGTTTAAGTAGAACGCTTCATAAAAATGTTAAGTTCAAGACGATTCATCGCGCATCCTGTTGTTTAAAAAAATAACGAATTAAACAAAGATGGGGCTGAAGATTCTTTGTCTTCATCTTTTTAAAATATTTATAATTTCAGAAAAATCTCTTCATTGGTCGAATGAGCTCTGCGGTTAGATAGTTAAAGCTAAATTAAATTATTTTTCAATAAAAGCAAGAGAGGAAAGAATATAATATGAATAATTCATACGAAATGTATATATAATATCAAATCTTAACCTATGGTTTCGTATATCATAGATCAAATTATGATATAATATTTATTCGATTCCGATTATTACATAAATTTGAATAGTTATTAGTTATCCAAAGAGTTTTAAGTAAAGGATTATTACGACACAAAAATAAATACATATAATATTCAAACTTCTTTTAATTTAATTAATTTATATCAATCCCTAAAAAAAGACAAAATCATGATCATGCTAATTTTCACGAAATTATGATAGAAAGCATAAATTGGGGTTTTATTTGACTCATTGTTTAGTAAGAATAGTGTTAAGTTATTTGTTCTTATGAAAATTGTAATATTATAATTAAAAATGACACGAAATAATGACATCAATTTTAGCTATGGATTTTCACTAAGAAACATTTGTTTTAAAGGCAATCACAAACGGGGAAAATAGTCTTTCAATAAGAGTGTTATATCTAGTCTTTATAATGGAATTTACGGTAAATCAGATGTTTTTTTTAAAGTTTTTCTTTTTTTAAAATGCAAAAATTTAAGGTGATGGTTAGTTTTAAATGAAATAACAAACAATTTTTGATTGGAATAGCGGAAAGTTATTTGTTTATAAAATTACGATGTATTTCGGAGAAAAGAAATTTTATGTTTATATCAGAATCATTTTACTGTGTGAAGAAGAACCAACAGCTTTAATACTTTCAAAAGTAATAAATTCTCTTTGTTTCATTTAATTAAAATAATAATTTAGGATCAATAGATCTTCAAACATTTGGATTTCATTAACTTTAATGACGATCTCGAATCTTTAATCGCATCAAATATTAGCGCGATCCAATCTATATCATTAGTGGAAAAACATTTGGTGGTTTATCAAGACATTTAGGTATTTTCAAATTGAAAATCAAAGTTGGTGCCATCAATAAATTAAATAAAATTTCTATTAATCTTCTCAGATATTCAGGATTTAATTGTTGAAATTTGTCGTATTTTTACAATCTACAAAAAATAATGGTTTCGGGTTGACTTTAATTTAGTAGTATAACAATAATGGAGTGATCATATTTAGAAAAATTAGGAAATTAAAATTTTCATTTTAAATACAACTAACTTTTTCCACATTTATGTTAATCACCAAACCATTGATATGACCTTTTATTACTTTTGCTAAAATATCCTTTATTTATTTTGTTTCTAATTCGTTATTGAGCTTCTTCAAGTTGTAATTTTATTATTATATTGATATGGTTTTATTGTTTACATTAGTGTTTCTCAATTGAGAGGATAAAGTTACCACGACATTTGTCACATAAAAAAATATATTATTGTATTCAAATAATAAAATTACAGTTATTATTTATCATCTTATTATTGTATTTGTAATAAACTATAAAAAAGTAAAAAAATACTATAATATATTAATACTATTAATAAACATAAAACTATAAATAATAAAGCTATAAGTTATAGGGAAGCCAAATTTTTTAAAGGGACAGAAAATAAATTTCAAAAAAAAAAAATTCTATTAGATAATTGAGATTTTACGCAACTAAATAACTAACGGGATATAAATAAATGATATAAATGATTAAACTAACTAAACTAACTTAAGGGAATTTCATAAATAAAATGTTCAAGTTTCATAAATAAATGGTTCAAGTTTCATAAATAATGGGTTTCAAATAAAAGTCAAGTTTCATAAATAAATGGTCAAGTTTCATAAATAAATGGTCAAGTTTCATAAATAAATAGTCAAGTTTCATAAATAAATGGTCAAGTTTCATAAATAAATGGTCAAGTTTCATAAATAAATGGTCAAGTTCATAAATAAATGGTCAAGTTTCATAAATAAATGGTCAAGTTTCATAAATAAATGGTCAAGTTTCATAATAATGGTCAAAAATAAATGGTCAAGTTTCATAAATAAATGGTCAAGGTCAAGTTTCAAATAAATGGTCAAGTTTCATAAATAAATGGTCAAGTTTCATCAAGTTTCATAAATAAATGGTCAAGTTTCATAAATAAATGGTCAAGTTTCATAAATAAATGGTCAAGTTTCATAAATAATGGTCAAGTTCATAAATAAATGGTCAAGTTTCATAAATAAATGGTCAAGTTTCATAAATAAATGGTCAAGTTTCATAAATAAATGGTCAAGTTTCATAAATAAATGGTCAAGTTCATAATAAATGGTCAGTTTCAAATAAATGGTCAAGTTTCATAAATAAATGTCATGTTTCAAAATAAATGTCAAGTTTCATTAATAAATGGTCAAGTTTCATAAATAAATGGTCAAGTTTCATAAATAAATGGTCAAGTTTCATAAATAAATGTTCAAATAAATAGTCAAGTTTCATTAATAAATGGTCAAGTTTCATAAATAAATGTCAAGGTCAAGTTTCATAATAAATGGTCAGGTTTCATAAATGGTCAAGTTTCATAAATAAATGGTCAAGTTTCATAAATGGTCAAGTTTCATAAATAAATGGTCAGTTTCATAAATAAATGGTCAAGTTTCATTAATAAATGGTCAAGTTTCATAAATAAATGGTCAAGTTTTCATAAATAAATGGTCAAGTTTCATAAATAAATGGTCAAGTTTCATAAAATCAAGTTTCATAAATAAATGGTCAAGTTTCATAATAAATGTAAGTTTCATTATAAATGGTCAAGTTTCATAAATAAATGGTCAAGTTTCATAAAATAATGTCAAGTTTCATAAATAAATGGTCAAGTTTCATAAATAAATGGTCAAGTTTCATAAATAAGTTTCATGGTCATCAAGTTTCATAAATAAATGGTCAAGTTTCATAATAAATGTCAAGTTTCATAAAATAAATGGTCAAGTTTCATAAATAAATGGTCAAGTTCATAAATAAAATGGTCAAGTTTCAAATAAATGGTCAAGTTCATAAATAATGGTCAAGTTTCAGTCAAGTTTCATAAATAAATGGTCAAGTTTCATAAATAAATGGTTCAAGTTTCATAAATAATGTCAATTCATAAATAAATATAAATGGTCAAGTTTCATTAATAAATGGTCAAGTTTTCATAAATAATGGTCAAGTTTCATAATAAATGGTCAAGTTTTCATAAAAAATGGTCAAGTTTCAAGTTTCATAAATAAATCAGTTTCAAGTTTTCATAAATAAATGGTTCAAGTTTCATAAATAAATAGTCAAGTTTCATAAGTTTCATAAATGTCCAAGTCATAAATAAATGGTCAAGTTCATAAATAAAATGGTCCAAGTTTCATAAATAAATGGTCAAGTTTCAAATAAAATAGTCAAGTTTCATAAATAAATGGTCAAGTTTCCCAACTAATAAAATGGTTTTCATAAATAAATTGGTCAAGTTTCATAAATAAATTGGTCAAGTTTCATAAATAAATAGTCAAGTTTTCATAAATAAATTGGTCAAGTTTCATAAATAAATTAGTCAAGTTTTTCATTAATAAATGGTCAAAGTTTCATAAATAAAATGTTTCATTAATTAAATAGTCAAGTTTCATAATAAAATGGTCAAGTTTCATAAATAAAGGTCAAGTTCAAATAAATAAAGTTTCATTAATAAAATCAAGTTTCATAATAAATAGTCAAGTTTCATTAATAATAGTCAAGTTTCATTAATTAATGGTCAAGTTCATAAATAAATGGTCAAGTTTCATAAATAAATGGTCAAGTTTCATAAATAAATAGTCAAGTTTCATAAATAAATGGTCAAGTTTCATAAATAAATGGTCAAGTTTCCATAAATAAAGGTCAAGTTTCATAATAAATAGTCAAGTTTCATAAATAAATGGTCAGGTTTCATAAATAAAATGGTCAAGTTTTCCAAGTTTCATAAATAAATGGTCAAGTTTCATAAATAAATGGTCAATTTTCATTATAAATGGTCAAGTTTTATAAATAAATCAAGGTCAAGTTTCATCATAAATAATGTCAAGTTTCATAAATAACTCAAGAATAAATGGTCAAGTTTTCATAATAAATGGTCACAGGTTTCATAAATAAATGGTCAAGTTTCATAATAAATGGTCAAGTTTCATAAATAAATGTCAAGTTTTCATAAATAAATGGTCAAGTTTTCATAATAAATGGTCAAGTTTCATAAATAAATGGTCAAGTTTCATAAATAAATAGTCAAGTTTCATAGTAAGTTTCATAAAAAATGGTCAGTTTCATAATAAATGGTCAAGTTTCATAAATAAATAGTCAAGTTTCATAGTTCAAGTTTCAAAATGGTCAAGTTTCATAAATAAATGGTCAATGTTTTCATAAATAAATGGTCAAGTTTCATTAATAAATAGTCAAGTTTCATAAAATAAATGGTCAGTTTCATAATAAATGGTCAAGTTTCAAATAAATCAAATATAATAAATGGTCAAGTTTCATAAATAAATGGTCAAGTTTCATAAATAAAAATGGTCAAGTTTCATAAATAAATGGTCAAGTTTCAAATAAATGGTTTCAAGTCATAAATAAATGGTTCAAGTTTCATAAATAAATAGTCAAGTTTATAAATAAAGTCAAGTTTCATAAATAAATGGTCAAGTTTCATAAATAAATGGTCAAGTTTCATAAATAAATGGTCAAGTTTCATAAATAAATGGTCAAGTTCATAAATAAATAAATGGTCAGGTTCATAAATAAATGGTCAAGTTTCATAAATAAATGTCAAGTTTCATAAATAATGGTCTCATAAATAAAATTGTCAAGTTCATAAATTTCATAAATAAATGGTCAAGTTTCATAAATTAAAATTTTCAGGTTCAAATAAATTGGTCAATTTTTAATTAAAATTTTTAGATTTTTTTTATATTTTAAAAAAAGCAAAAGATAAAAAAAATCAATTATTTTCAATTTTAACATAATAAAATTGGAAAATAAAATTAAATAAATTAGAAATTTTTATTAAACTTGCCTATTTATAAAATTGACATGTTCCCAAAAATTTCGATAGTATTCATTTAAAATTCCTATTTCTCCGAATTTTAATAAATGGAACGGTGTTAGTAATGACAATGTAGCCTTTCATAAATGTAAAGAAATTACTGGATTTTTGACAAACAAAAGAATTACTATAGTATATCTTCCTCCATATTCACCAGAATTTAATCCAATCGAAATGTTTTTAAGGTTGAATTCTATAAGAAAGAGCCACAAATAATGAAAATTTAATACAGGTAATACAATCGGAGAAATAGGAATTTTAAATGAATACTATCGATTTTGGGAACATGTCAATGCTTTTATAAATAGGCAAGTTGAATAGAAAAATTTTTTTTTAATTTTTATTTTATTTTTTACATAATTTTTTGTATATAAAATTTTTGTATAAACTAATAAAATTGATTTGTGTTTTTGTATCTTTTTGTTCTAGAGGTTTTTGAAAAATATTGTATCATCCAATAAAAATCATATAATTAAAATTGTAACATTTGAATTGTAAAAATATCAATTTATGAAACTTTGTTTATTTATGAAACTTGACCATGAAACTTTATTTATGAATCTTGACCATTTATTTATGAAACTTGACCATTTATTTATGAAATTCCCCAAGTTGTAGAAAAACTTTTTTAATTTATTTTTTACATAAATTTTTGTATATAAAATTTTTGTATAAACTAATAAAATTGATTTGTTTTGTATCTTTTGTTTCTAGAGGTTTTTGAAAAATATTGTATCATCCAATAAAAATCATATAATTAAAATTGTAACATTTGAATTGTAAAAATATCAATTTATGAAACTTGACCATTTATTTATGAAACTGACCATTTATGAAACTTGACCATTTAATTTATGAAACTTGACCATTTATTTATGAACTTGAACCTTTATTTATGAAACCTGACCATTTACTTTATGAAACCTGGACATTTATCTTATGAAACTGACTCAATTTATTTATTACAGTGACACATGTCCGGATGGAAGGGAGTGTGGTAAATTTTTTAATTTTTTTTAAGTTGGGTTTTTAATTATAGTGAGCATAATCTTTGCTTGTATCTATTCAAAATGGTTTCATTAGATTGTGGAATAACAGACATGCAATGTTTCTGTTATTTATTTCCAGTTCGGGTGAGTTTGGTAAAAAGTTATTAAAGATTTAAAATCAAATTTTCGCCATTTTTAAATTGTTAACATTGTTTCACTGTAATTAAAAAATGACTATACAAGTGATCTAAGTACTTGGATCTAAAAAATGCTGTTAGTTTTTGTCACAAAGAATATAGTCCGTATAAATATATACATTATAAATACGTCATAAATATATAATTTTATAAATACCCTCTGCGGCCGCATAGGAAAACTACCAAAATAAAAATTTAATGCATTTTACGCGTGTTTAATTTCTAGACAAACCAGCGACATCAGAATATTTTGAATTTTCGGTTTTGTTTTCGGAAATTTACTTTGACAGTTTCAAAAATGGCTACAGCCGAGATCTATTTGAAATTTTTCGAAAATTGTTGTGTATAAAAATGTTTTACAAATAAAAATCTACTGTACATTGTTAAAGTGGCTTGGTTCTAACAAGGCTTAGTTTTCGCGCACAAAGACATTAATTGGTAGAATCCAGGCACTTTGATCAATGTACAGGGTAGATTGTCTTATTTAAACAATTTTATACAACCAACATTCAGCCCCAACGGCCGATATGAAAGTCAAGTCCTAATGTTTTTAAAATCTTTGATAGGGTGTATTTTGAAACGATCATTTTTGAAAAGGAATATAATGATATATTATACGTATAACATAATCCAAGGGATAATTTAAGCAAGAAAAGAAGAAAATAAATTTTATTAATGCTGTACCAATTAAAATTATTTGGAAGTAAAATAATCAATTTTAATTGGCCAAGGAATTATCAAAAATATTAATCTGATTATTAGGGATTTGTAAATTAATCAAGCTTATTAACTTAAATAATTTAAATATTATATGTATTTATATTTATGTACTTATATTTGTGTCAGGTAATTTTCATGCTTGAACTCTTCGAGATTATGTAAGAATCGGAATCGATTATTATTAAAATCATAAATTAACCTATGATATATGAAATCATAGGTTAAGATTTAATATATATTTATTTCGAGAATTACGAAGACAGTTCATTCTTTTGATTGTTATTAAATAAATATTGAGTTTAATTTGTAGTTCTATCTAACATGGCGACCACGCAGGTTCTAATAAACAGACTTCTACCGGAATTTATATGATGGAAGAATGGATTTAGAAACATTTATTTTGGATTGCCGGAGATTTTTTGACATCGCAAATATCGAGGAAAATTCAAGAGGATTAATCATCAAAACAATGATCAACAGAGAATTAATTCCAATTTATGAAGCAGTTGAAATTAGTATAACGGGATATGAAGAAAGATTAAGAAAAGCATTTCAGAAACCAAGCTCACTTATCAATGATATTAAAGAAATCATGGAATACCGAAAAGGATCGACAACTGCAGCTAGGTTTTTTGAAGATATAAATCGAATGACAGAAAAATTATTGAGACACAAATGGGACAAAAATGAACTGACAAAGTATTTTTTAATTCATTGCGTTGATGACAAAGAAATTCAGAAAGAAATCAAAATGAGAGAAACAACAGATGTGACAGAAATTGAAAAGATTTATTAAGAAGATGGATAATATTATGATGGAAGAAGAAGTTGCTCCAATAAAGCGCCTTACATTCGCAGAGGTGGCCAGAGGTGAGAGAAATTTAGAGAGAGTACCAAAACAAAAATATGAGACCAACTAATGTGGGGATCATAAATTCCGCGAATTAAGAAATCAATGTGTTGGACATGCGGTTATGAAGGTCATGTTTCACGACAATGCAGAATGATGCCAAATGTAAAATGCTACGCTTGCAATGAAGAGGGGCATATTCGAAGAAATTGTCTGAAAATCAAATGCAGTTATTGTCATCGATCAGGTCATGTGGAGAAGCAGTGTTATTTTAAAAATGGATTTCAAAGACATCAATTCAGAAATCGATATGATACAAGAATCCAAAAGAAATGAATTCAATAATAATCAATTTAATTCATATGATAACAGAGAAAATAGAAACAGAAATGAAGAATATGACAAGTATCAGCGAAACCAATTTTTTAGAGAATACAAGAATTCGGTGGACAACAATAAACAAAACCGAGTGGCAGCTGTGATGATGATTTCTCGGAGCACCAAGAAGATACATTTAGATCAAGTTACCCAAAAGACGAGGCTCTACCATGCGAAGAGATGATCGGAGCCATGCAATAAAAGGTGGGAATTATGCTGACACAAATTATTTATATTATAATAGATGTAGTAATAATAATTATTATAGAACTAAATTTGATAAAAATAGTATTAATAATAAAAAATTAAATAAAATTAATTATTTTAATAATAGAAATTTTTGCGTAAAAATTGTGATTTAAATAATGATAAAAAGTTTAATGATTTTAGTAATAAAAAGTTTTGATTAAAAGTAATGATCTAGATAACAATAGAATGTTTAAGATAGTGATTTTATGATTAAAAAATTTTAATATGATTTGTTGATAAGCGAAAGTTCTGATGAAAAATAGGGAATTAAATTTTGATAAACCTTGCGAAATTTTTTGATGGGAAAAGAGAAAATTAATAGATAAAAATGTTATCGTAGATAAAAATAGAATAATAGTTTCAGAATTGAAGAAATAGATAAAAATATTGAAGGAAATAGTTATAAGGTTTTTGATGAAAATGATGAGAAATAGCAAAATTTGAAAAATGGAATGATTACTTTAAAAGTGGAAAAGATATAAATGAAAATATACCTATAATGACAATAGATGAATGAAAGAAGAATCTGAATTGTGTACTACATTATGCAAGGAAGACCTAGTTTAAAAATAAAATTGAATCAGATTTGGGTAGATTGTTTATTGGATACAGGAGCTAGAGTAAATGTTATAGATGAAAAAATACTTAAAAATATGGTTGATGTAAAAATTGAAATGACAAATGAAAGATTAAGAGCTGCAAATGACAGTATTATTAAGACTTTAGGAAAGGCAATATTGAAAACTGAAATTAATGGTTGTATCAAATGGATTGAATTTATTGTAGTAGAAAATTATCTCCAAGTGTTATTGGTGGAATTGATTTACAAAAGAAATTTAATATTAAGCTTCAAATAGAACCGGTTGTCGAAGAAAGATTAATTATCAAGTATGCGAAATTATTGCCAATTTGGTAAGGAAGTAACTGATAAGGAAAGATTTGAAAAGGCCGTGAACACTTTTAAAATAGATAAAAATTCAGGATTATACGATATAATAAGTAAAAACAGAGCAGCATTCATGGTAGACTCGTGGGATATTGGATGTACAAATTTATTAAAACATACAATAATTACGGAAGGGGACCAATTTTAATTAAACCTAGACGTCAACCTGTAAATTTGGAAAATAAAATCAACGATCTATTCAAAATTTATATGAAAATAAAATTATCAGAAAATGCAATTCACCGTGGAATACACCTCTAGTGTGTGTATGGAAGAAAGATAAAAAAGATATAAGATTGTGTCTAGATTTTAGACAGCTTAACAAAATAACTGTTAGACAAGCTTTTCCGATGCCTAATGTGGATGAATTATTGGATACTTTACATGGTGCACGTTATTTTAGTTCAATTGACTTAGGAAATGCTTATTATCAGGTGGAATTGGATGAAAAATCACAAGAAAAAACTGCATTTTCAACAAAATTAGGACAGTTTGTTTTACAAGATGCCATTTGGTATTGCTGCTGCACCAGGAACATTTCAAGAACTTATGAATAAAGTGTTAGTCGGATAAATGGTGTTGAAGCGTTGGTTTATTTAGATGATATCTTAGTTTTTTCGAATTCTTTGGAGGAGCACATGATTCGTTTAAATAAAGTGTTGGGTAGAATAAAAGCAGCAGGTTTGCGAATTAATCCAGAGAAATGTTCGTTATTGAAAAAAGAAGTTAAATTTCTTGGACATATTATTACTAGTGAGGGAATACGCACAGATCAAATAAAATTGAAGCAATAAGAAAATTTGAAAGGCCAAAATGTATTAAGAGTTTGAGAAGTTTCTTAGGATTGTGTAATTATTATCGAAAATTTATAAATAAATACGCAGAAAAAGCTAGAATTCTAGAGGCATTATGTGGTAAAGGTAATGAAAAGCTAATTTGGTCTGATCAATGTGATGATTCATTTAATCAATTGAAAATTGCACTACAAAAAACACCAGTTTTAGCATATCCGGATTTTAATAAAGTTTTCATTTTGGACACGGATGCTAGTTTTGATGCAATTGGAGCAGTTCTCTCACAATTAGATGAAACGGAAACGAAAGAGTTATCGCATATGGATCATGCAATGAGTTCACACGAAAGAGGTTACTGTATTACAAGGAAGGAATTGCTAGCTATTTATTATTTTACACAACACTTCAATCACTATTTGTATGGCAAACAATTTATTCTTCGAACAGATCATAAGGCTATTACTTTTATGCTCTCTACAAAAAAACCTATTACTTCACAATTTCAGACGTGGATAAATTTTTAAGCAGTTTGGATATTAAGATGGAATATCGAAAGGGAAGTTTACATGCAAACGCTGATTCATTATCTCGACAAACATGTACAACATGTTCTCAATGTCAAATGAATCATTCCGAACTTAAATCAGGAAAGTTAAAAACTCGCATCTTGACTTTGATGACTGACAATGTTGGAAAAGAATGGCAGGATGGAGTTCAAGAAATAGAAGTAATAAAAATCAAATGGCAACAACTGGAGAAGTTATTTTCAGTTAGTGGAAGATATTGTAAGAACGAAAGATAATAAAATATGGATACCAGAGATTAAAAGAGCTGAATTTATTAAAAAAACGCATTTTATTTTATGTCATGCTGGATGTGAAAAAGTCAAGTCATATATTAAAAATAATTTTGATATGAAGAATTTGGCAAGTTTTGTGAAAGAAATTATTGATGGATGTGAAGCATGCCAAAAAAAAAATAATAACAACTAAAACGAAAGAAAAAATAATTCCAGAAACATCTTCTAGACCATTTGAGAATATTTATATTGACATTTGTGGGCCATTACGATCAACTTGGCATCAAGAAAATATATTAGCAATTATAGATCATTTCAGTAGGTATATATCATTAACAGCAATCGCTAAACAAGATGAAAATACTATACTGATACTTTGTTAAGAAATGGATTCTAAAATTTGGTGCACCCCGAAAAATGCATTTAGATTGTGGGAAAAGTTTTGAATCGAAGGTAATAAAAGAATTGGCTGAAATATAGTATACAAGTGATTTATTCTAGTCCATATCATCATAGTGCTAATGGATTAATAGAAAGACAATTTAGAACAATTAGAGATCGCATAAATACTTCGTTAACAAATAATAAGAACAAGAATTGGGCAGATTTGATTCCGGAAATCGAATTTTCAATAAATGCTTCAACACAGAAAATAAAATACAGTCCAGCAGAAGTGGTTTTCGGTTTTAAGATAAACAGAACAGAATGGCATGAAATGGATAAAATGAAAGATAGAAATGTTATTACAGAAGAAATATTGGATGAAAATAAAAAATCAGTTGTCATCAATCGAGCATTAGAACATTTGCAGTTGGGGACAAGGTATTAGTAAAGAAAGAGAATCGAATAAACATGAAGGAAGATATGATGGACCGTATTTGGTGACAAAGAGAATACATGAACGAAGTTATGAAATTACAGATGTGAAAGGAAAAAGATTAATAAGAAATGTTGAATGGCTCAGAAGTTTTAAAGAAGGGGGATATTAGGGATTGTAAATTATCAATTAATTAATTAAATAATTTAATATTATATGTATTTATATTTATGTACTTATATTTGTGTCAGGTAATTTTCATGCTTGAACTCTTCGAGATTATGTAAGAATCGGAATCGATTATTATTAAATCATAAATTAACCTGATATATGAAATCATAGGTTAAGATTTAATATATATTTATTTCGAAGAATTACGAAGGACATTGTTATTAATAAATATTAGAGTTTAATTTGTTAGTTCTAAATCTAACAATGTTAATATTTTTACAATATAATAGTAAAGGATATAAGAAAAATAAATTAAAATTAAGGTATTTTTTCAAAACATTGCATTGGACTAAGGCCAGTGATATATTTCGAAACCATTGTTGTTCAAAATAGTTGTTTAGATATTCATTAAGTTAAAGTTTCAAGTGCCATATTTTTTTTTGCCTTGTTCATCGTATTTTCTAGCACTGCCCCTGCTGCATAACTGCTTGCATCAGTCGCAAGTAAGAACGGTTTTCGAATTCGGATGATCTAATATAGAGCGCTTTGAGGCAAGCAATTTTGAATCTCTGAGGGATTCGTATGATTTCTGCTGTTCATCTTTCCATTAAAGTTGTGTCTTTGTTTTACAAGATTTTTGCATTGGTTTTTGCAATCGTTGGATTTACCTTTAAAAAAAATTTCTGTAATACCGGCATAATCCAAAAACTCTTGGATTGCTTTGACGCATTTTTGGTTTACTGGAAAATTCTTGATTTGTCTATGTTTCTTGGATTGGTTATCTACCTTTATCTGATTATCTGGCTGTCCTGAAGAACGTAACCTTTGTTCTTGGCTCATTCGCATTTAGTTGGTTGACTTTTAAATTCCAGTGTCGGCAGTCTAAACAGACTTGCGTGCAGATCTCCTAATGTTTTAAAATGGCGTTAAGAATTGACCGCAAAAAACATTAGAATCAGCGAGATTTTCTGATTCACAAAAAGGCTCTCACATTGTGGCGTTATCCAAAAACCCAGATTCATGCGGGAAGATTGATCATTATCAATGCAATTATAGTAATCTGATAAATCAGCAAAATTTCATGGAATTGCACTAGAATCCTAAGTAGATCACTAATTATACTAGATGGATCACTCTTCTACTAGTACAAGAACTATCATTTGAAGGATATTTTTTTCACTTTATCACTGAAACTGTGATATGCATCTCGTTCTACTTTTTGATCGTCCATGATTTTAGCATGATTTGTTCAATAAATATTTTGTTATGATGGTTTCTGTTGGCGCATTCATTGTATAATTAGTGGCAATAAAGTCTTTGCTTTTCTAAGGTTTCGATTGATTTACTCGGAAAGGGGACTACACGTAATTTGCATTTAGCAAAACGGATTGTGTATGTCAATGTAGAACTTTTCTTCCAAATCTTTTCAGAGATTTTATTTGATATCTAAGAAATTAAGCTTTCAGTTGTATAACAGGACCTGATCATTGATTTTGTTATTGCACAATAGTATGTAGATCCATTCATATCCTTTTCTTTAATTTTGGCTGGTTGGAGCTGTATACTGAGTGAGATCAAGAAAGTCCCATAAATGCTCATTTTGCACTATAGGAGTCGATGTTATTTCATTGGGATCGCCTGATGATATCTGTAGACCTCAATCTGTCTATATTAAGCGCCAAATTGGAGATTGTACTTTTTTTCTTTCGACGAATCTTGTGGGAATTTTCTATTTAAACAATTGACAGTTTGCTGGGTGTAATTAGTGGCGGTTGCTCAGGATGGCTTCACTTTCAGGCACAAACTGGATCTTTGCTTGAACTCCTCGTGGAATCTATTTGATTGGAAGTTGCATGTTTCGTGTCTGATTTATTTATTAGAAGAAATATTCATTTTTCATATGAATATTCTAAAGATGTGCCTGTTTTCAAATTTCCAGTTTATTGTTAACTTTTTAGATTTAATAAATTTTGGGGTTACCGAATTATTTACACAATAATAATTACAAAAAATTAATTTATTTACACAACGAATTATTACAACACGAATTTAAATTTATTCAAACATTTCTTCGATCCATGT
>JACMZG010000002.1:24035819-24061727 GCA_018340805.1 Microvelia longipes
ATTGATAATGAACATTTTTGAAACTACCATTATGCTTTGAGAAATTTGATACCAATATTCTAAAATTCGGTAATTTTTTACGACCTATTTGTGGTAACCTAATACACATTTTATTCTTGAAAATTTGCATATTTTTGAACACAAAATGCACACCCCTGCTGAAAATGGTTAGAAATGGGGAGAAGAGATGTCGGAAAAGTCTCCACCCTAGGTAATCGGACCTCAGTGACCTCAAATATGTCATTATTTTTTTCGGTAACTTTGGCAATTATGGTAATTTTATTACCCGAATGGTAATTCCGTTAAACTTAAAATGGTTAAATGGAGCATACCATGATATGAACATTTTTAAAAACACTACATTATGCTTTAAGAATTTGATACCAATATTCATAAATTACATACACAGTTTGTTCCCAGATGGGGTTGCCTATACGTGTAAAATGAACAAAAATATTTCATATAAAATTACCACTATTTGCCAGATACGTTTTACCGAAAAAATAGATGACATTTTGAGGTCACTGAGGTCGTTGACCTAGGGTAGAGACTTTCCCGACTCTCCTATATCCGATTTTAAGCCATTTTGCAGGGGGGGTGCAATTTGTTGTTCCAAAATATTGGCAAGTTCAGAATAAAAAGTGTGTATGTATGATACACAATAGGTGATATAGAAAAATTACCGGAATTTTAATTGATATGGCGTATCAAATTTCCTTAAAGCATAAAATGTAGTTTTTAAAAATTTGCATATCATGTAGTGCTCCAATTTAACTTTTAAAGTTACGAGGAATTTCATTTTCGGGTAATAAAATTACACCATTATTTGCCAAATAGTTACCGAAAAATAATGACATATTGAGGTCACTGAGGTCGCATTACCTAGGGGTGAGACTTTTTCCGACTTCTCGTATCTCCATTTCAACCATTTCTTAGCGGGGTGTGCATTTGTTGTTTCCAAAAATATGGCAATTTTCAAGAATAAAGTCTTGTGATGTATGTTACACAATTAGGTCGTAGAAAAATTAACCGGAATTTTATATATGGTATCAATTTCTCAAAGCATATGTAGCTTTTCAAAAATGTTCATTCATGGTATGCTCCAATTTAACTTTTTTAAAGTTAACGAGGAATTCATTTCGGTAAGAAAATTACCATTTTGCCAAATAGTACCGAAAAAATAATTGAACATTATTTGAGGTCACTGAGGTCGATTCCCTAGGGGTGGAGACTTGTCTCCGACTCTCTATCTCTATTTGTACATTTTAAGCAGGGGGTGTGACCATCTTGATATTGTTCCACCCATGTTATATATATATATATATATTATATATATATATATTTATTATATAATAATATATATAGTATATATATATATATATATATATAATATATATATATATATATATATATATATATATATAAAACTGGAGGAATGTCAGTGGAGTATAAAGGAATACAATGGATCCTGTACAATGAGGCATTCTTTATTAATTGCAGAGAGTAGAGGTTTTGGGTTGCACAGTAAGTATATGCAACGCATATATTTTTTTCTACATTTTTTACTGAGTAAACAAGAAATTGAATTTTAGGACAAAAACAATACTTTCCCTGTATTTCTAGGGCAATTAAAAAATATTACTAATCTATAAGACAGGTGCTCTGATAAGCGGGTAAAGAAATAATAAAGAATGAAGAAATCAGGAAGAAGACGGAAGAAATCCCCCGTCTAAAGGTTAAATACAAACAATCAAATATATAGTACGTTCAACACAATCCGCGGAATATGTTACGAATACGTCAACTTAACTTCACGGTTTTGAGCGAATTGTTTGTCGATCGGGTGTAATGGATTCCGCCAAAAACATGCGTCTTGTATAGTGAAACCTTCACTTTTGGTTATAGGGAGTTTAAACAAAAAAATATTTATTAATTGTGATTTCTTTGCCTAATTAATGAAAGTTACACTAAAAAAAAATAAATTCCCAAAGTTTATTGATCAAAAAAACGGTATTATAAGAAGTGAAATAAAAGTTCGCTGAGAAGGTTATCGTTAAATACGATCGTCTTTAAGTACAACCACAAAAGACAGCGATCGGGGGATCCATTTAATTCATCTCCCTAGTTCTAGCATATGCGATCGGATCCTCCGCATGGTTCATACAGCTTAATTACGTTATTGAGGGATCTACTCTTACGATACGGCAGATCTAAAGTGTGTGTGAACGTACTCAATAGATCAAAACCAAATAATTCAGTTGATTGAACATTTTTCAGACCAATACTATCTAACACAGAACTGTGCAGAGACACCTAGAAATGTAATAAGCAAAATGCAAGCTACATCGGGAACTGTTCACTCATTTACATTCGGTCTCATTGATGGCTCAATTAATGTATGTTCCCATCTGTTTCGTTACGTCTTACTCATCAGGGCGCGACAGGCCTGAACTCCACTCTGACCTTCAATTAATTCCGAAGAATATAATGTGAAGTATTTACCAGAGACGAGCGGTGCTCTTTTACTGCCATCATGTTACCTCAAGTAAAACATATAATTGTGTCTCTCGCACAATTATATTGTGTCAACTATTCATGATTTGCAAAACTCATAAATATAACGATAAATAGTATAAAACGATAAATACTATCCAAGTTTATCAAAGCTGATCTAAAGAGAATATAGAAAACAGAATCACCACAAACCAACAACACAGACAGACGGACTAAAAATGTTCATTACATTTCTTTTTACCTGATTTCCCATGCCATGGAGGGCGAGAGACCATAGAGTGGAGGGTCCCTTCCCCTAGAGAGTCTGCATAGTCGTGTCGCCTCATTCTTCAACTGCAAATCAAATCAAATATGTTTACTTCTCATTAAATACAATTAATGTAGTCAAACAAAATTTAAATATCATTATAATTAGAATTAGATTATGAGTGTGGATCAATCTAATTTCCTTCTTAAAGCTATCAATGTCTAGCTGTTTAATGTTTTTAATAAAAAGCATTGTACCACATTATGCCTGGAATATTTTGGTTAACTTCCACTTAGTTGATTCTGCCGTTTCTTTTAAAATCTTGATTGTTCATCTATGGATATACAACAGGCAATTATATACAAATAAATATACAATAGCCATCACTTCTAATTTTTAAAAATCGGTTTTCAGCGAGCAGAAAAAGCATAGTGCTTTTTTATAATTAAGAGAGGCATCAGTGTCGCATGACCCCATGGCATGCAAAACTCTAGCATAAATACACTGAGAACTACGTTGATAACAGACATGAACATACTGTTAAGCTGACAAGGTGGCGCTCAAAAATAGTTTTAAGAAACGCTTAACTCTTTGATAATATCTCTAAAAGTTCAGGTCGCTCAAAAGAAGCCTAGCCCTTAAAGTGCAACCAGACTGGTTGTGGTTACAGAACATCACTCAAAACATAGCTTTGTTAAAGGCTATAATACAGACAGAACTTTTGAACCACTAGGGAGGGGCTAAAAAACACCTAAAAGAGATAATTCGTTCACATCCCGGTTTCAGATTCATTTTGCAAACACAATATTTTTCCTATATACCTAGGGTATAAATGAGGAAAATGTAAAAATGGTTTGTACCGTACAAACTGAGCCAGGTTTGGCTCCAGGAGGATTATTAAAATAAAATACTATAAATGCATCTGTGTTGGGGACTGGGTCAAAAACTTTACTGACATCATCACAAGTCAACTGAATGTACTCTTGTTTTTCCAAACTCTATTTACAACTCTCATTACAGCTTGAGTAATGGATTTTTCCAATCTAAATAAAAATTGACTGTTAGTCGCAAACTCTATCTCAATTACATTGAGAGGCTTGAAACATCAGTTTGGGGTCAACTTTTACAGTCGTTATCACAAAAGCCAACAAGCATACATACACAGAAACAATACTGCGCTATTAGCTGTCTGAACAATATCTTAATTTAAATCACACAAATAAAATCTGAACAATATCTTAATTTAAATCACACAGATAAAATCAGAACAATATCTATTTGTTAAAATTATTATGAAAAAATAAGCCAATAGAATGCCTTCCCTCACAAACTTTTAGTAGTTTTTTAACTGTCCAAACCTAAAATTATTACAATGGAATAAAAAACAAATATATAGAAAATAAATAATATAAATGTAAATCATAAACTTACAGCTCCCCAAAATATGTTGGGAGGGAGTTCAGGGAACTGGGTGGGAAGATCGTAAGCCACGTTCTCCATGAACCAGGAGAAATTCTTACACTGGAGACGCTCTTTAAGAGCTAACTGCTCTGATATGTCTCCCATGTCTAAGAACCTGTAATGAAACAACATATTTAACATTTGATCCAACAAGCTGTTAAAATTAACTTGAATCATTTATCAAGAATTATCTAAAATGGATTGACCATGGCCTGCATCTTAAATTGCCTGAACAATGAAAAATAAATCACAAGATTAAAAAGAAGAGTGAGAAAAAACAAATAGAAAAGATAACTATGACAATGATTTAGACATTGAACATGACACATCTCTCTTATGTTCTCTTATTTCTTATGCTTATTTTTTTATTAAGTGTAATCCTTTTTTTTTATTGTTCTGGCCTTAGAAAAATACTAATATTGAAAGAGCACAGGACCGAAAACACGTTGAAAAACATGAAAGCCGGTTTACTGGTGGTCAAGTAGGGGTACCACCATCTAATTACCTCCTCAGTAGAAATCTTATTATCTCCTCAGTAAAAATCTAATTACCTCCTCAGTAGAAATCTTTTTTATCTCCTCAGTTGAATTCTTATTATCTCCTCAGTAGAAATCTTATCTCCTCAGTAGTATCTCAGTATTATCTCCTCAGGTAGAAATCTTATTATCTCCTCAGTAGAAATCTAATTACTCTCAGTAGAAGCTATTACCTCCTCAGTAAGAAATCTTATACCCCTTTAGTAGAAATCTTATTATCTCCTCAGTAGAAATCTTATTATCTCCTTAGTAGAAATCCTATCACCTCCTCAGTAGAAATCTTATGACCTCCTCAGTAAAATCTTATTACTTTCTCAATACCACCTGGATTATATATAATTAAAATTCTGAAAAGTCTTAAGTCATTAAGACCTGCATTTCCCCAATGAGAAACTAATTTGCCAACGACACAATGTAAACAAGAGAGAAAAAAACAACTAACTTGGGCAAGTGGCTCTCTGGTGTAGAAGTACTTCTTATGTTTCTCATCAAACCAAGTCTCTATGACTCTCTTGTAGTTCTGCAAACAAACAAAAATCAATACATACAAAGTATAAATATATAGATAAAATAATTACAGGCAAAATATAAAACTCAATTTAGACTTTTGCAGTTCAACTATTCACTTGAACAGCACTCCTTGTATTAACAAGGAGTATCACTTAATTATGATGCTGTATTTACGACAAGTCAATTACCTAGTATATATAATATATAATTATATATTATTATATATATATATATATATAATATATATATATATATATTAATATATATATATATATATATATATAAATATATATTCTTAAATATTCTAAATCATGGATTAATTAAAGATAAAAACAGATGCCTACTGCCTCTTTGCCACTCTGCAAGCTGGCAGAGCAGCTAATACTGATAAAAAATGAAACTTGGTTTACTATGTAAACCATTCATAGTAGTATATGTGTAAAAAAATCTAAACACAATATGAAGATTTGTGATTTTTTGAAATGTTTGTGGGGTCATTTCTGTGGACTAATGACGTCACACTTATTTCATAAATAATAGGGTTCGGGACATTGACAAAGCTGATTTTTGTAACAAATTTCATTTTGATCCAAGAAAGCATTCGAAGTTATTGTGTCCCATAGACATAATATTTGTGTCTAGGGCAACCAAATCTCATGGAATATATAATATATATATATATATATATTATAATATTATATATATATATATTATATATATATATATATATAATACATACATTACCATTTGTATCTGTTCAAATAAATATAATTATTATTATATCATCACAAAATTTGATTTGAGAAAATTGATGGAAACATTTTTTTAGGGGGGGGGGGATTTGGGGTTTAAAAACTCATTCTGCACCCCAGGTAACAATTGTTAACTGGTAAAAATGTAATTTAGCAAAATCAGCCCAAATGCTAATTTAACACCACTAACAATACTAGTTTTAGCTTTGATTACATTAATGATAGGGATAAAAAAGTAACGAGAAAATAAATAATTTTATATGATTTTGGTGATCCAAGGATTCATATCATACAAAACACTTAGAGTTGATATCTATTTAGAATTAGGCAAAAAGACCTAAGAATGACTTACAATGGTTATAAGAGGTCCCTTTTTCCTTTTAGCAAGAGCACCAAAGTTATACGGCATGAAGCCTCTGTAGACGTGAGCCACGCGAGAGCAGGGAACCCACTCTATGCTTCCACCACATTGCCATATCTGCACAAACATAGTGTTAAATATTAACTTAAAATACATCAAATAAGCTCAACTTTAGAGGGAGGACTGGCTAGGTTTAAGACAGGGATAAGTGTGTTAAGGAGGTCTGAAAGTGAGCTATTCTCCTCTAGTAGAACTAGAGTATTTATTATTATTATTACTGTTATTATGGGGTTTTCTCAGTGTTTCCCTTAAAAGAGATTCAGAATTTTTTGTTTAGTAATTCTGCCTTTCTTTATATTTTAAATATTTTTTTATTATTGCAAAAATTTTGAATTTGGTCTCTTTAAATTTTTAAAGAGTAATGTTTGAGTAATGTTAAGAATTTTCTGACCAAGTAAAGTAACTGCTTATTGTGATGTGGCAATTAAATTGGTATTTATAGTGTTTAAGCTGTCAGTGAGGGATTTATATACAATACCTGTACTGTATACAACAGATTGGGTACAACGCTGTATACAACAGATTAGGTACAATGCTGTATGCAACGGATTAGGTACAATTCAAGACACAACAAAAGAGAGAGCTGTCGAAGCTTTTTTGAGAAAAATAATGTTATGACTGTTCACAACTTATTCATTTATAAAAGCCTATATATGTAAAGTTAAATTTGAGTTCATACACAAAAAATATGGAATATGCACTTATACAAATACCAGAAATAAGTCCAATTAACATCCCTTATCACAGGCAGTGTAAGGCAGAGGTTGGCTCTATATTCTAGGGTTAAAGCTATTTAATCATTTACCCGAAAGAATAAAAAATATTGAGTTTAAAGAATTTAAAAAAAGAGAGTTAAAAATATATAATTTTATCAAAGCTTTGTATAATATCAATGAATTCTTTTGTTGTAATTGTTTAAATTGCTTGTATATATGTCTATTGACTAAACCTATTGTAATTACTCATAATGGTTTGTAAATAAAATTCTATCACAACGGATTGGGTCCAACGCCTGTATACAACAGATTGGGTTTAACGCCTGTATACAAAGGATTAGGTACAAATCCTGTATACAATGGATTAGGTACAATGCCTGTATACTTTGGATTATGTACAAAGCCTGTAGCCAATAGAGCTTCTTGTTATTTCTTCCACTAGATTAGAGTACTTGTTGATTTTTTTCTATAATAGATTTTTATGAATTCTTGTACTTTGGTACAGCAATGCCAATTAAATAAGCAGGTTTTCCTGTTTCATCGATGATAGTTATACCTGGTCAGTAATTTTATTATCTTTTAATTCTTGGTCAAGTCTAGTTTAAAAAATTAGGGATGGGTTTTTCACCAAGTCTCTAGTTTTTCATTGTTATAAATTATATTGAGTGGAGTTTGGGTCAAGGATAGACCCTATCTGCACTGTGACCAGAGGTCTATTGTACAGTCCTCTTAATAAGTCCAGGTCAGAACAGTCCTTTTCCCTGGAGAAGGTCAAGGATACTCTTAACCGGTGATTTATTGGAAGAGTCAAACTTGTTAAGAGTGCCACTACCGAAGTTAGAGAACTTTTGAAAGGCTAGAGCCTCACATCTCAGATGTATGTGAGAGGCAGTTTCAGTATCTAATTGATAAAGTCTATACACTGGGTTCTATTTAAAGATACTAACGGTATGAATGTTTTTACAAAGGTGACAGTGGCTAGTTAATAGTCTAGTTACATTTCTGAAATCCTTTCTGCTTAGACAGAGAGGATCCTCAGTTAGTTAGTCACATTATTATAATGTGTCGTGTTATGTGTTCGGCAATTTTTTTTTAAATTGGATAAAAGGAGGTCTACTCACTACGCTTGATGACACTGTCCACTCTTAAGTGTAATTATTTCCTAAAACTAATACCTGGTTAGTCGATAAAAAAAAATATATTTACCTTGAAAGAAAGTTCAAAATTTTCTCCTCCCCATACAAGTAGTCCAGGATCGTAAGCACCCAGGTCAAGGAAATATTTCCTGTTTATGGCAAACAAACCACCAGCATGCGTTGGAGACCTTAACAATAGAGTAACCATGTTTTATTAAGTTCCCAGCTATTTAACATATTTGGAGTTTTTTGATTTTAAAAAAGAATTGAAAATTTTACTCACAGAAAATCTTTTTTATAGTATGAATGAATATTTTAATTTGACAAAAACTTTATAAATTTAATTGTATTATTTATTTATATTAATGTGTAACTGATTTTTCCCAATTGTTTGTTAAATCTTAATGGAAACAATAATTTTCTTATTTCTTATAAGTATTTTGCTTTTATATTAAATTTAAACATAATTGTAGTATGATCTAGATAGATCACCTACCACAGCAATTCTTAACCCGCCACCCAAAATTGAGCCAAAGACAATCATTGATAGCCAAAAAAAATTGGTTAAAGAACATTTTTTATTTTTTTTTTAAATATTTTTAAAATAAAGGTATATTTTTGAAATAATTGTAACAACAAAAATAATTTTTGTTTCTAGTTTAATTATGTTTAAACTTATATCAACAAATTTAAACCTCTAGCTCTACATTTCATTTCTGTAATTGACACATTATTTTAGTCTGTTAAATTGTTTATAGTTTAACCTGTATTCAAGTTAAGGAAAAATCATGGATATACTTGTCGTATTGGAACAAAACTTGGTGTACTTATTTATTAATTAAAGTTATACACTTGTATCAAATTTCAAGTTTGAAGGATTATTTTCCTATTTTTTACGATTTTTGATAAAAAATTGAACTAATGCTGCTAATGAGATAAAATTTGGCACATATGTTCGTCTTATATACAACTACATGCGTGACAAATCTCAAATTGATCCCATAATTGTTTTTTATGATTTCTCAAATTTGTTGCTGATTCATTATTAAGGGTTAATAACATCATAAACAAATTATTCCTTAGATAGCACAACTACACCTATGGACTAATTTTTGTACAAAGTTTCAACTCTATAGCATAAATACAATGGGAGCTACCATATCAGGCACACACACAACATTAAAAAACCACTTAGGAGGCCTCTAAAACACCTGAAATGGATAATTCCGGTGACATCCCACCTTCAGGTTTTTTGTAAACATAATACTTTTCCTATATACATATGGTAAAAATGAGGAAAAGTAAAAAACCTTAATACTGCAGAAATGTCTGGGGACAATTATATTGAATGTTTTAAGCAAATAATAATTAACTATTCTAGTAATACAGTACTCTGTAACTACCTGTTTTCTTAATTATTTTGGACTTCATTCATAATCTAATAAAATACTAAGCCAGCAAAACTTGCCCATATACAAAGTATAAGCTAAACGCAGGGTAATTACCATTCAATTTTATGTGTCGAGGCTCCAAAAGTATGAGACACGCTGGTTTAGTGGGTAGGCCACAGCATTCAGCATTATATGCCAACATCTTTCCACAGTAGGTTATGGTAATGTTAATGAAGGAGGAATGAGAACCACATGTTCAATCATCTGATACTCTTAATTTAAGACTTCCAGAAGATTTTAACAGCTCTTAATAAAAATATTCCATTACAAAAACAACTGTTTATTTTATTTCATAAAAGAGATATTTTAAACGAATTTCTTTTATAAGCTGGAATCAAATCTATAAATAACCTTCCAGTGCGACCAGTAATTGTATTAATAGATTGATTAGACTTATCAATATAATAAAATACAAATTATTACTGATGCAATTAAAAATTAACGAGATTTTGGTTTAATGAATGGAATGTCCTTCAATTGTTTGATTAGATTAATTCTACACGGCTAGATAACAGAGCAATTACTGAAAATTGTAGTGAACCTTAACATTAAGGCTACAATAAACACATCAACATAGACAACATGGGCAACTCACAGTCTAAGTTTTAGGCTCCAAAAAAGTAACAAACTAGTACGGCTTATCAAACTAATTTTACAACAAATTATAAAGATAAATCAGGTATTTTGGTACCTCGGAAATTTTCCTCGCCATATTGGATTTGCTAAACTTATCCTCACCACTTTAAACACGCTTAAAAAATTGAAACAAAAAGAATTGAAACGAAGTGCAAAAATCAATCTTTAGGTCAAGTCATACTATACAGAAAATATTTTTTTCATGACATCAATAACTCAGGAAACTCAATTTTATTCAAATTTTTGTATGTTTTGGCACAACTTGAGACTTCTTGGCACATTTATCTCTCTTAGAGTCATCTTCCCCTTTAGTTGCACCTTCACTAAACATTAAGTGGTAGTGTTAAGAGAGATAATAGATCACTAAGCAGAAGGTAGAACATATCATTGGGTCCTTCTTGCTAACCTTATGATCCATGTCATTTCATTTTGCTCCTCAACTGCAGAGCCACGACTTCATTATTAAGTTTTCATATCTTTCACAAGAAGCAATATGTGCCTCACTCTAAGGCATAGCTTTATTTCTCTTAAAACCATAAGGCAGTAATATATATTTTATACTATTATCTACCAATTGAGAGTCTTAAATTTTACCTAAAATCAGGTTTAATTACAAATACACAGGGTCAGAATGAAATAATTGTTTTAAACGTTATTTGAAACATCCCATTCAAAGGATAGCACAAGTAAGGATTTTCATTACATAAAAATACTAGAGACCCCAATGGGGATTGAACCCAAACTACCTGGGTGGCAGGCACACGTGCTAATCATTACACCAGCAGGACCCCCTGCTATATACCTACAGTATTAGGAGACTAAAAGTTAAATAAAAACCAAAGGCTTGAGGTAAGTTTTGCAACTTACTTGTAGGGTTCACTATTGTGTTCCCGTCTGTTGATTTCTTTCTGAGGTACTTCTATTTCCTTGTAGAGCATACCCCACTCGAAGATACCTCGGAACAGAGTTCCGTGCCTGTACACAGGTCTTACCTCAAAGTGATCATGATCGATGCCATCTATTACCGGGACTGTCATTGTATGACTGTAAACAAATCAAATATTCAACAGGTTAAACTACATTAGAGGATAGAGGAGGGGGGCAAACTAGGAGTCTCCTAAAGCCCTTGTTTTTTATATGTGCTTTAGATAGACCAGTGGTTCCCATTCAGTGATCCACGGACCACTGGGGCTTCTTAAGGAGGTTTCAAGTGCTCCACGGAACATTTCGGATGAGTAAATAAAATTGTTTAAAATTAATTGGATATGAAGCCTTCATTGCACTCTCAGAAATGTTAAATCCATATTTTATCATTAACAAACAAGAGGCCTCCAGCCTATTGGCCACGTGCCTTACTGTTGGCCACATGGTCCTTGACCCACATCAGATTGTCATATTCCAAGTTCATATAAGTGGCACACTGCCACGATATAAGCGAATTTTCAAATGTGTTAGTAAAAAACACACAATTGGTTTTCATTGTGTTATATATGTCAATCAATAAAACCAGAAATAATGCTGATAATAAAACGTCACTTTGTACTTTTGTTAATCATGCATAGAAGTACATTTGTAAAAAATTTTGATCCGAGAAAGCGTTCTAAAGTTGTCCTGTCCTATAGACGTACATACACACACACACATATATATATATATATATTTGATCAGAGAGTCCCCCCATCTCAAAAAATAACTCCCCCCCCCCTCCTCTATGACCTCAACCACATCTCATTTTTTCTTCGAAAATTCGCTAGAAATTTAAAAACTTGTTGTATTAAGCTGTATTAGGAACACAAAATGGCAAATTAAAAAATACTTGACACGAAAAGTAAGATCATAGTCTGGGCTGTGAACCTGTGACCCCCAATGTAAACATTGAGTACTGAGATATTATTACCTATCCCTGTATATAGGAGCAAGAAGAGGAGGCAACCAGTTGAGATTGACTTCACAGTGAGCATCGAGGAAGACTATAACCTCTCCAGTAGCTTCCTGGGCCCCTCGACTCCGGGTCCTGATAAGTCCCTCTCTCTGGTGATTCCTTATCAGTCTAACTTTCCCGTCAAACTGCTCTATGTATTCTTCTAACTTCTGTTTTAAGTCCTCTGCATCAAGAAAAACAATAACCCTTTCATAGAGGTTGTTTGGATAGCATTGGTGGGGAGAGGGGAATCAATTCCACTTGAACACTAAAAATATATTTATACTGTTATAACCTCCTTGACACTGGTTTACTTCATTCTTCTTCGGCCAACCATAGTGACACCAAAGTAATACCAACCTAATATAACAAAGTAATAACCCTTTGGGTAAACATGAGATTCTTAAGACAAGCAAAACGAGTTTAAAGTTGTGAGGAAAAGCTTGGAGGTACCCCGCACCCAATTCAATAATATATAAAAAACCATCACAATATATTTTTATTTAAATGTATGAAAATGTATTTGTCATTGAAATGTACCAATAAAAATGTTACATTGAAACAGTTCAACAGAGAGTGATAGTAATTCGGGAGAGGAGATGAATCACCTAGCAAGTAGACCACATTGTTCGGCCCTTTTTGCTAACTCCCTTAGGTAGAAGATAGTGTTCTACTAATGTTATAAAACGTAAAGTTGATACTAAACTCACTTAATAACTGGACACTCACCCTTATTTAGGAATTAATTTTAAATATGTTGTATTTGGAATTATTTCATTAATTAAATATGTTTTATGAGTTTTTTATGTTTAAAGCTTGGTGAAAAGGGTCCAAAAGTGAGGTCTACTCACCAGGCTCGGCCTTCCCACCTCAAAATATGATCAGTTCTTCCTCTCATAGTACTTGATTTTTGTGCCAAGTATCATTAAAATTGGATAAGACATTTCAACTATGGTGTGGTTAAAGAACTGAGAACATCCATACATAGATAGACATTATTTTTTTTAAATTTTTGGGATTTGTGTATGCTGAAACATCAGCATTTGATGAAAGAGGGGGCGTTATGTTTTTTTTTCAAATGCAATGCTTTACTCCTCTGATAGGAAGCAAGGAAGCAAAATAGATATGAGGGTGCTAAGTAATAATAGAAGATGAGTTATAATGAAGTTAAATACTACCATCATACTTGCACATCATCTAATTATTTTCTCAGCCACTGACCCGGAACCTTCCACTATTCTCTTTCAATTAATCCTGGCTTTACATTCTCAACTAGATTCAAATTAATCTCTCACAATAGTTTGCCTCTTCTTTCTCAAGCAGAGTAAAAGTCAATTCAGAAGTTGTGAAAACCAAAGAAATTTTTTGATTTAGCATCATTGTAACCTTACCAAGTCTAATTTAAACATGAATATTTGTAATTGTGACAATATCTGCTATTCTGATAAAAGCTTGGGTACACAAAAAGTAAAATACAAATTATTTATTTATTGGCGTTAGTTTGATTCAATTTAGAGTCATCGTAAATTAAGTTAGACGACTGAGTATGATAAAACCTTAGTAACCTCTGATAACAGTTTATTAGTCTAGTCCATTGCTTCTATTAGTTTAGTAAAATTATATTTTTTGTCATTCCTTATCTAATCTAATTGATAAAATAATTTTTAAATAATTCTTTTATGGTATTACCTGATAGTACTTGAAATAATTAGAAATACTACTTGTATGGAATATAAATTTATTGAGCCTTTCATTTGATATACATATCTGATTATTATATATATATATATATATATATAATATATATATATATATATATATATATATATATATATATATATATATATATATATACATACATATACTTAATATTAAGCAGAATATGTAATATTATTTAAATTATGTATCTAATTAAGTTTTAATAAAGGCTTATTTATTTACACATATATATAAATTTATATTCTACAAAAGTAGCATTTGTAATTTTTGACTACAAAAATTAACAATTTCTTTATGGTTTGCCTCTGCTATAACTTTGGTTGTAGTAAGCCAATTTTGATATAAGAACACTCAATTTATTAGAAATTTCATCAGCTTTAAAAAAATATGTTTTTTTTTATTTTTTGCACTTAACTAACAGTGAGCGCTTAGTTCAAGAAATCTAAACTTTGTGCAGTTCTTCAAATACTGAACACTTAAATACCTTCTATAATAGAAGGATGCAACGACATGCCTCGCCCATAACACTTCCTAGGGATCAGCATGACATAATTTTACTTTGATCAATACAGGGTGGACCCAAATTCCTCCTCTTAATTTTTGAGCCATAAATAATATTTTGAAACTCAAAATTTTTGAATTTTGATTCCTATTATGTATTATGTCTATTAAGTATTTGTTTTGCATTAAACATTAAGGCGCAGTACCCTAATGGGCCTAAATTTGAAATTTCCTATTGGACACTATATTTTTTTCTTTAACCAAAACAATTACTATTTTTATTTCAATTGCTAATAGTTTGCTCTGTAGGAAAGAGCAAAATTGTAAAAGGGGGCTAAAAAATTAATCAAAACAAATTTTATTAATTGTGATTTGTGTTCTTTAGGTAAAATAATTATGTTTTCTCCCTAATAATTTGCCCTCATCTTTCAAATTTAATGTTTTTGGACGCTCACCCCCTTTAAGGGAGTTTAATTAAAATTTTATAAAATCAACTACATTCCATAAGCACCTTTCATAACCATCACTGGGCACCTCTGTTCTGCTTTCGAGCCAAGATTGACGAGGGAATACCAAACCTATTATTATTCATACTAACCACAAACATAATCTCTTTATTAATTTTTTCTTAAATACGCTAAATGAAATGTTCCTACCTTTATCACTAAAATCGTCAACCAATAGGATCTCTTCAAGGAACTGAGGAGGAGTTCTATCGAGAACTGTGTGAACCGTTCTCATTAAAACTGAGAAACCTTCGTTGTGAAATACCAAAATGACACTTGCTCTCGGCAGATCAGTCGGGTAGTCCCAATGCTTACACCTGTCATTTTCATATTAAACAATACATATTAATAGTATGAATTTAACTAAGCATGAATGTACTGCCAAATAAATAGTGCATAGCTAATACATAGATAATTAATACATACTACATAGATAATTTAGGTGAAATTTTTTTTTAACATTGGTAGGTTACTATATACATTGAAGAATATTTAAGTTTATTACTTATAATTTTTCTGTATTTAATAGCCATATTAAATACATAATATTTAAATTATTATATGACCAAGTAAACATGGTATAACTCAGCCTTAAATCATGACTCCTTGGTCATGGAGATTGTAGGTATTTAATAGACGCGGAGGTCAGGGGTTTGTATCTCGAGACACACTCTTAGTTTAATTATTGCATAATTGTTATATTTTTTTATAAAAAAAATTATACAAAATAAATTATTGCCACGGTAGTCACAACCCCCTTAGTTGATTCCAAGGGGTTATCCCCCTGATGACCTAGCTGCAAGGCTCTAAACAGGTTTTATCAAAATAAACAAATGGAAATAAAGTTTTATTTTTTTATAAAGACAGCAGTTAATATAGCTGATAAGTCCGGTGTCTACACATTAAGTGTGGAGGATGTGGTTCATGTTATCCGGACAGACCGGTAGGCGATGTACTGTCAGATTTGGCGAGCACTTGTCTCAAAAAACCAGCAGCTTTTATAAGCACATAACTGATGAAGGCCATAGCAAAGGAAAACATGAATTCGCGCTCTTACATGTGTTGCCGAAAGGAGGTAGGCTGACATCATTAGAGAGCTTGGAGATATTCAGAAATAAGGAAGTTTAGGAGATAAGCTGCTAAATAAAACGGGGAAATGGGGGCGGCGTCTGCTGTTATGCGAACGCTAGCTACGGCTCCCAGGCCTCCAGTCAGATTTCAACCTCTGTCTCAAATGATATAGTCTATTTTTCTTCCTTTCTCGCTTCTCTACGGTAATTGGGTTTTAGTTTTTGTTTTTATGTTATTTTATATATTTTTATTTTGTACTGTTATTTTATCTTTTGACATTGTTTTATTTTACTTTGTACATAGTTTATCTTATTGTTTTTTTTACATTGTTGGTAGGCACTGATGATGGCTGTTAACAGTCGAAAGCCGGCTTTGTAAATATAGCTTTTACATTTGTGGAGAGACTGTTGCTTTATTTATTTATTTTATTTTTTATTCAAATCTTAAGGTTAAGAGAAGAAAAAAAAACAATAAGGTACCTTGTAATGTTTCTCCACCTTATCAGATTCATTACATTGTTAATATATGGCAGAGAAGTTAAGTTAACTAGGCAAATTTAAACCAAGCATATGAATGATTGGAACAGATTAGTGTCAACCAACTGAATGCTTTTCTCAAATAAAACCATTCACAAATATTAGGTATTATAACTAAGATGTATTATAAGTAAAACTAAATGCTTTAAAGAAAGGGATATGACAACTAAGACAGGGATGTGGGGATGTGGCAACTAAGACAGGGATGTGGCAACTAAAGAGGGATATAGCAACTAAGCCTCTTGACTTTACCACAATCCAATGTTAGTTTATTTTACCCATTGAATGAACAAAATTCAATACTGAGAATGTTTTGTATACATTTTTATACAAAAAAAACAAAACAATTAATAATAGACCTACTCGGGATCTCGCAGATCAGGTATAGATCTATGAAGTGAAATTTCATTGGAGCAAGCGATATTCATTCCGTACTCCGACTGTGACAATGCAGCATCATTCCGCTGACTATCTTTTAAATAGTGAGGTTTCCCTCCTTCTCCTGGCCCGTCCTTCACTGGTTCGGGCTCTGGTTCAAAATTACCCAGACCAGAAACTAAAACTGGAGTCTATAATCAGAAAACAAGTAACTGGAGTCAAGTAAGGTTACAATGATGTTACACAGAGCCCATAGGCTCTATGAGCCACCATAAAGATGTTTCAAGCCTCTCAATGTATTCCAATAGAGTATGTTCCCTCTAGTAATATTGTCTTTATGAATGAATCAAACTAGAAACCCTGTCTTCTTGAGAGAATGTATGGAATTCAAACTCAACCTCTCACCATGAACACGAGTCTGTTCTCTTTAAAATAACGTTACCCTTTTTTACTGTCTAGAATTCACCACAGATATACCACAAATTTAGTGTTATACGTTAATATTGCTGAGCAACAATGATATATCGCCAATGTTTACTATAGGAAAGTAGCTCCTGTAGGAGCCCTGGAACCAAGGGGGGTTAACCTAAATGAGAAAAGTTTGGATTGTCACAAGCGGCAGACCGGAGCAGACAACTCATGAACTAAACCCATTAGCTTTCCAAAAATGACCGATTATATTTATTTAAATTTATAAATACCATGGCAATTTTTGGTAATGACAGCTACATTTATTGTTATTATAAAATGATAGTTTTCTTTATTTATTTTCACAAAAACAGTTCACCGTTTTCATGTTCTGTATTAAAAAAATTCAGACACAAAGGCAAAAAAAATGTTTTAAAACTTCCACAGAACACTACTGATAGAAGATAAGTGAAAAGTTCATTTAATTAATTTATTGATTTAGTCGATTTTATCAGGTAATTAATTACATTTAATCACATGTACATTTTAATAACATCAGCATCTTGCAGATGTAATTAAAATACAAGCTGCATAAAATTCCTAAATCTATCTCGCACATTTAAACTTTAGCTATTATTACCTGATTGATGCCCATTTTTCGTACATTTTTTTTAATGAAGCATTAGTAAATGAGAGATTAAACTAATGACAGATTAAATTTGTATCACCGGTTTCTCAAAACAATATTTAATCTTCAACTAAACCAATTTAATCTTAATCTCCCATTAAGTCCAATTTTAATGGTCCATTAGTTTGTTTTTCAAAATTATCATGAGCGTAATTAAAAAATGACACTTAAAAACAACTGTATTATAATACAACACACGGCTAAAAATCAATTGACAGCCCGCCAAAATCTCAATGCTTTAACCCTCTTTTTTAATAAAAAAATCCTTTTTTTATGTAACATAAAAGAAATTCCCTACTCTAGCAACACTGAAAGTCAGGTTATGTTTTGAATTTCATTATTTGTTTTTATTTGATATCGTATCTTTTATTTTTAAAAATTAGTTATTTACTTTTTAAGAAGGATATTGTTGTATCTCATAAATTTCCAACTAAGTGTTGCTTTAAATTTGTTCGGGAAGTATGAATTAAGTGGAGTTAAAGTTGTTAATTACGTAATGCAATGGATCATAATACTTCTTCGATATAAGTTTGACGATTTAAATAAATTGTCAGGTATAATTACTTTTTTCTAAAACAAACTGCTTTTTTGTGTCAAGTTTGTATAATTGAATGCGTATTGTTTCATTATAAAAAATATGACACAATATGCATTCAAGACTTAAAAAAGTCAAGACTGTCATCTATTGAAAGACATGGCATTTAAAAAAAATGCTGTCTTTTGGTTGACAGAGCACAGAACCTGCGCTGTACTCAAATAGCAAGAAATGCTTGAAGTATACGTCAATGTCCAAGCGTCAAATATAGGCACTCAGATCATATTACAACTCCGCAATAATTGGATGAATCGAACAGATTGGAATGAAACGAAACGAAATCAAACGCAGATCAATGAGCAAAATAAAAGCGACGCGAGGTTACAAATATTTACAACCAGTGTTGCCTTTTTATGATTTTATTTATGAAAAAGGTATTTTTTTATACCGAGGTTGGCATGAGGTGGAGGGGGAAAGAGCGGGGACGGTCTGAACCAATAGAATTCTTTCCCTCACAGATTTTTGGCGCACTGTCAATTGATTTTAGCTGTGTGTCGTACTATAATTGGATATTTTCATAAATAGTTGAATAATACATAATATTAAAAAAGTAAACAATACTATTTGACAGATGTGTCAACATTGTTTTTATGCTAATCTGTCATTAAATTAGTTAAGGATTAAATTAATGGAAGATTATTTTTTATTCCAGTTTCTCAAAACATTTTAATGCTCCATTACATATAGACTAAATTAATCTCCCATTAACAGTTTAATGTGAGAATTTAGAAAAATAATAGGGTGTTTTAGTTATTGTTCTCTCTACTAGAAAGCGCTACTTTATAAATACTATGAAAATAGCAAGCGCATAACAAGTAGTACAATACTTTTTTTGTCACATAACATCATAATTTTAACTATTAGAAATATAAAACCATTGAATAATTTTATTAATTCAACCCATTTATGTTTTAATAAAAAAAAGTTTTTTTTTTACTTTTTGTTAAGTGAATTTTTAACATAAAGGAATATATGTTAAACAATAAAATTGCTACTTTTATACTAATAAATGTTTTGTCTTCACAACGTTTTTGCCTTACAAAGTAGTATTCACATATTAAGTATTTGATTTTAGGGAATATGCAAAGTTTTTGCTAAGTTATTATTGTAGGATATAGCGTAATAAATGTTTCATAAACAATAGGATTATATATTCTTGATCAGTGATTCTGCCCTTTCATAAAAAACCACCTTCCCCTTCATAACCCTATTCTCATAAGATAATTTTCCTTTGGTTGGTTATTTCCCTGGCCTACCTTTTTGGAATAGTTCAAGTCAAAATAAAACATACTTCAGTTCTACAAAAAAAAAAAAATAATTTAGAACATGGTTTTGATAACTACTGATTTAATTGCCCGAATTCCTCCCATTAAATTCTACAATATTTAATTAACAATTAGTTTGTAATGATTCTTCAAGAAACCCAAAAGTTAATGGACCATTAATTTTAAAGGACAGTCGGGAAATTTGATTATTAAAATAAATTAATGTGCTTTTGAGAAACTTAAATTTAATAAGGCATTAAATCGATATTTCCCTATGTAAACAAATAGAATGAACTGACATTAAAACAATAACAATAAATAATAGATGTACAAGAAACCCATTTTATTTTTAATCCTTCATTAAAGTTTTCATTAGTTTAATGGAAGATTATACCCACTCTGCACTTAATACAGTTTGAGAAACCCAAAACAGACTTTAATGTCTTATTATTTACTAATCTCCCATTAAAATTGTTTAATTGGCGTTCGAGAAACCTGGCATTTAATTGATTCATGATTACTCAAATGAAAAAACTTAAAAGTAATCAAAAGCATTCTGTGTTAGTTTTAAGACGACAAAGCAATACGGCTAGTAAAATGTATACAAATTTAATTTTAAACTATTTGTGGGCAAAAAGCGGAAAATTAAAACACGCCCACTCAATTGAAAGGGGCACTTATTTACTTGGTTCCCAACCTTAATTTATCTGACAAAAATCTAGTGGATTTGGGTATAGGAACTAGGAGGTCTGTCTAAACTCCATTAAAATCCCTCCCTTTCGGGCACTTATTTACTTGGGTCCCTATTTTATGTTGGGAACCAAGGGTACTTCGCACTATATTATCTTATTTACTTAATTATCAATCTTTTCTTTCCCCCTTCTCAACCCCATACAATAGCCCCTTTGCTTTCAACATCCCCTATTAAGATTGTTAAATAATTTCTGTTATATAATTTAGTAAATATATTGTCGGTACCAAGTGAATAATTGCCTATATCGCCATATTACTTGGGTCCCAACTTATGTTGGGAACCAAGTAAATAAGTACTTGAAGGTAGGTCCCCCGCCGCTCTAGTGTGGATAGAAATCCAAATTTTCCCCCCATTGAGTCGACAGTCTTACTCTTAACGAATATATAGTCTCTGCCTAGAACTATATCACACCTTGACAACTAGATGTAAAAAGGGGAAAAAAGAGCAACATTGTCCAAGGCACCAACCGATTAATTAAACATCACTTCAGAATGTACAATTAGTTTCCCGCATTTCCGCAGAACCCAGGTTCAGTTTGCGCTCTTCTAACAGAATTAAATAAGACCTATACACAAGCAAACGTACCTGTTTCAGACTGAGTTGAGGGAATTTCCCAGATCCATGAAATCTATTTGACTTCCCATAAAGTAAAAACATAAATATCACTAAAATAATAACAGCCGAAGACAATTTAATAACTCTAATAAATTTTATTTGAAGAACTCTCATTGTAGCTCACAATAATAACAATGTTAACAAACTAATTTAAAATAAATTAACTGACTAATAATCTAACTAAATTTAACTAGCTCATTTATAATATTTCGGAATTTTAAACTTCACATCGAATTTCGGTATTTGACAGCTCCCACACACAAATAATTTTTCAATTTGCCACGAAACACGGAAACAACAGGAAAATCCCATCAATAACGCTAAAATATATAAAAGCGATAAATCGGGTCAGGTTCGTTCCGTCGAATGACCATTCTGTCGAAAGTCCCGTCCGTCAAATTTAATATATTTTTGACGGGACGGTTTCAAAAAGTTAAGTTAGGCCCTTCCGTCGAAAATATTTATTTTTAAAGGAGTGGCTTTTTCTACCAACGGCAGACCGTTCTGTCGATATTACCAACGCCTGCAGAAGATCATATCGTGTCGTAGGATAGTTAACCGGCTTTACAATAACGTTTTGCTAATTACATACCTCACAAAGTTAAGGCGCTATAGTGTCGTAAAGCATATAGTTTTTTTTTAAAAAAAAATAAAGTTAAACTTATTAAATAAAAACTACATATAGATTCTTGCCACCAAATGGGGATTCTGGAAGACTGTCATTTAACCTTCTCTACATTTCTGCTTTCTATTTACTGCTATATATATATATATATATATATATATATATATATATAATATATATATATATATATATATATATATATATATATATATAATGTATATATATATATATATATATATATATATATATAATATATATATATATATATATATATATATATATATATATAATATAAATAAATTATATATAATATATATATATATGTATATATATATATATATATATATATATATATATATATAATATATATATATTATATATAATATATATACATAGTCATTTATATATATATATATATATATATATATATATATACAGGGTGGTCCAGCTAAGAAGGACAAGACCTTTTTCTCGGAAACTATGACAGCTAGAAGGATCGGTTTCGGCGTTGGATTCAATGTAATAGTGAGCAGACGAGAAAAATCCGTTTTCGGCGCGCTTCGCGCCTGTCATAAGATGTTATGCTAACTTTTTTTTAATTTTATAGTTAGGGTATAGGGAACTTTTTTTTTCTTTAAAGAATGAAAATAAGAGAAGATTAGTGAGACCGCATCAAAATCGGACAATTTTAACCGAGCTATGATGAAAAAAAAACTTTTTTTTAAAATTTAGTCTCCTCGCGCCAATTGGATGATATGTTGGAATTTAAATATATATTATTATGGACATATTTTTAAACTAGAAACATTGCTTTAATAAAAGATGCTAAAAGTTTTAATTCCAACCTCAGTTTTAGGGTGTAAAATAGTCGTTAAAGCATAAACAAAAACAAAAAAAAATATGGTTTTTCTAAGATACCATGAAAAGTAAGATAGGGAGCTATAGTTTTTATGGTTTGTACAGTTAGCCAACATAAAAAGCAACAAAATGAGTCCAATTTTTAACAAATTCGCTTCACAATTCAAAGTTATTACTATTAAATCTCTTAAAATTGCCAAAAATGGAATATTTTTTATAGTTTACCACCTATTGTTTGATATTTTAATGGAATGCAACGTCATCATACCTTGTAATCTTATTGCAGCTTGTATATAAGGATTCCAGACGCCTAAAACACTTATTTTTGTTCATTGGTTGTGGAGAAATTACGATTATGGTGATTTTCGTCAATCGTAGAATGCAGATTAGAGGTACCTTGCAAAAACCAAGTAAATCCTTCATAAACGTTAATAAAAAATTGATTTTGATGATAACTACTTCGTTTCTAGGAGTGAAGGACCAATAAATAGCAAATCACACAACTAGACTGTAAAGTGATATTTCATTGCTGCGGAAATTTGGTAAAAAAAATATTGTATAAATTAAATATGGTGAACTGAACAGTACTCTACAAATAATAAAAACATATAGTACAATTGAGTGACAAAGAAAATATAATATTTTTGAAAAATCATAAAATAAAATATTTTTTTTAAGAATTTGCTCAAACTGGCACCCCCTGCCATAAAACAGGTAAATCACTTCATCTTGCGTCGCTTAATACAGGACTCTATAGGGAATACTTGCTCAATGCTCAATTTTTGTAGTCTTCCACACTTCTAACAGTTCCTACCTTTTTATATACGTTTTCCTTTAAAGAGCCCCACCGGAAAAATCGCGTTGGATCAGCCGGTGACCTTAATGGCCACCTAATTGAGCCGCAGGTCCCCATATTATTTTACCTTAATTTTGTAAAGTATGAATGGTTATTTATCAATCTTGTGTTTTAATTTCTTTAAACTAAGTTAAATTAAATTTTCATACAAAAAATCGACTCTTTTTAATAAATGCACAACTAAAGGTAATAATATAAATAATGATAATTTATAGCTCCGGAAATAAAGTTTGCTGTTTTATTGTCGTTAATAAACAAATTTCCGCAGCAGTAAAATATCACTTTACAGTCTAGTTGTGTGATTTGCTATTTATTGGTCCTTCACTCCTAGAAACGAAGTAGTTATCATCAAAATCAATTTTTATTAAAGTTTATGAAGGATTTTACTTGGTTTTTGCAAGGTACCTCTAATCTGCATTCTACGATTGACGAAAATCACATACGCGTAATTTCTCCACAACCAATGAACAAAAATAAGTTGTTTTTAGGCGTTCTGGAATCCTTATAAAGCTGCAATAAAGATTACAAGGTATGATGACGTTGCAGTTCCATTAAATATCAACAATAGGGTGGTAAACTATAAAAAATATTCCATTTTTGGCAATTTTAAGAGATTTAATAGTAATAACTTTTGAAATTGTGAAGCGAATTTGTTAAAATTGGACTCATTTTGTTGCTTTTTATGTTGGCTAACTGTACAAACCATAAAACTATAGCTCCCTATCTAACTTTTCAAGGTATCTTAGAAAAACCATAATTTTTTTTTTGTTTTGTTATGTTAACGACTATTTTACACCTAAAACTGAGGTTGGAATTAAAACTTTTAGCATTCTTTTATTAAAGCAATGTTTCTAGTTTAAAAATATGTCCATATAATAAATTTTATTTAAATCCAACATCATCCAAAATGGCGCCGAAGTGAACTAAATTTAAAAAAAGTGTTTTTTTCATCATAGCTCGGTAAAAATTGTCCGATTTTGATGCGGTCTTCACTAATCTTCCTTATTTTTCATTTCTTTAAAGAACAAAAAAAGTTCCCTATACCTAACTATAAAATTAAAAAAGTAGCATTTACATCTCTATGACAGGCGCGAAGCGCGCCCGAAAACGATTTTTCTCGTCTGCTCACTATTACATTGAATCCAACGCCGAAAACCGCATCCTTCTAGCTGTCATAGTTTCCGAGAAAAAGGTCTTGTCCTTCTTAGCTGGACCACCCTGTATTATAATAGTTTAAGTCTAAGTCGGGCGGAAGGTAAACACGCTAACTATTACACTAAGAATGAGGGTGCAATAGTTGAATCATACCAGGGAATTAAAAGCTAACAAAGAGACTAATACTTGGAGGTAGTACATGGGCAGAATAGCACAGTGATAAGGAGTCTGGAAGTAAGACAGCTTCCACTAGGTGCCGAAAACTGTACTTTACCCCTACTATAGTCTCCCAAAGAGAGACTAGATACTCCCATTCCTCTACAACCCCTATTGTAGCACACACTCTACAAACGGCAGGCATTTTTTCAGTGATGCCAAAATTAAACCACTTTATTCAACACAGACAATTTAAAATACATGCAATAGACAATCATTAGAACCTTTTTTAAATTAATTTTTACTTAATTTAAGACCAAAATAAATGAAAAAAATTAATTAATATTCACATTGTATTGTAAAAATAAAAAAAAAGACGTCATCAAAGTACAGTTATGGCACCTAGCTACCCAAGGAATGATAAGAGCTGTTGTATCCTCCCTCTAAGTATTAGTCTCTTTGAATGCACACACACACATTTGATTGACACACACACACGCTGCATCTGCTTAGTTAGAATATAGTGAGACTTACTCTTCATAATTTGTTTTTATTTCATTTATTTACCCTTAAACATTTTTTTAATTAATATTTTATTAAATTCAAATTTATTAAATTTTTAATATTTTACTTTCCTTATTTATAATGTAGGTGTATAGAAAACATTTTGTTGCGGAAAATCCGAAACCGGGATTCACTTGAATTATCTGAAGGTTTCCACAAAGTCGTCTGTATATCGTCTATGAGGTGTGTTATCATTGTACCTTCTGCGTATTTATGCTAGGAGTTGAACCTTGGCACAAAATTTAATCTATAGTCTAGTCTAGTGTGCTCTCCAGGAATAATTTTTACATGAGATCATCAATCGGATGTAATGATTCAGCAAAAAATTGTGTTCAGTACTTTTATCATTATTATATT
>JACMZG010000002.1:24070565-24075565 GCA_018340805.1 Microvelia longipes
AGATAATTCAAACCGACAAGTTGCGTTAGTTTCCGTATTTATGTCGTTTAATGTAAAAAAATACTTGCCTATGCACCGGCCGCCATCTTCGGATTTTTTTATGGCAAAATAGAAGATGGCGGTGACTTTTCGGATTTTTCGGAACGCTCTGGAGGCCGAACGGTTTGAAGAAGAGGAAAAATTTCAAATTACACGGAGTTAGTACTCTTTATTACCTACAAATTGCAGTGGGTAACAAATTTGTGCCAAGTACCACCGGTATCGTTTTGGGGTCACTAACTTCCAAACCGGAATAACTCCGTTCCGGTTGGGTAGAGGAGTTCGGACAAAATTACGTTATTTGAGGCGTCACGTGATCTAAAGGACCAATAAGTAAAAAGTTTTTCAAAATTTTTCCGTTTTCCCGCCAGAATTTTTTTCGTGATTTTCGGCGCTTTTTTTACGAGTGGCAAAAAAACGGGGGGGAGTTGGAGACCTGGAAAGCTTTTTAAAGTAACTTTTTTTCGGTGTTTTAGAATCTTTAACAAAATTGCGCGGTGCAATTTTTGAAACAAAAACGTTAACTTTTTTAATAACCCGCGTTTTTTATTTTTGGCGAAAACGGCTATACTTAAGGAACAAAAATTTTTGAAAAATGAATTTCTGAGATAGCGCATTCTTTTGGCATTGCTAGACTAAAAATTTGTCGACGGAAATATTTTTGCCATTTCCGGTTTAGCCGCCATCTTGGATTTTAGGTCAAAACTTCAATGGGGTCTATCTCAGCTATTAATTAAGATATTGAAATATAATTAGTCTCTAACTGTTGTAATTTGACAAATGCACAACTTTTATCCGAAAAACATTTTTATACAAGTCAATACTTTTTGGCTGTAGAGGTCATCGAAAAAAAATGCCATACTTCATTTCACTTTGGCAGGTCCTGTAAATCGTTACAGGTACAAGATAGAGATTTTGTTAACATTGTAAAAAGTTAGCTTTTTAATGATCTTTCCAATGATACCAATATCGTTAGGGTCAGTAAATTAGGGGTGGATAATAAATGACAAAAGTTGGAGAAAACTATTATTGTCTGTCTAAATATTTTTTATAGTTATATGAGAGTGTAGCAAAGTAATAATTTAAAAATCATAACTTTTTTCTATACATAGCTAGAAATAATATTGGAATCGAATGATAGTAATGAAATACTGTTTCAAGAAAAAAATAAAACATGGCTGCAGCGAAGCTGCAGTCGCTTACGGCTGCGCCGAAGGGCGCAGTCTATATATATATTATTGCTTATACATGGCTGCAGCGAAGCTGGCAGTCGCCACTTGCTGCGCCGAAGGCGCAGTCTTTTTATATATAATTGTATATACATGGCTGCAGCGAAGCTGCATCGCCACCAGCTGCGCCGAAGGCGCAGCCGTTGGGGTGGGGGGGAGGGCGCCAAAGGCGCCGAGAGTGGGCGGGGCCCACTCGTACAGTAGAGCGTTAAAAAACTGCAAATCAAAATACATGAATGTGGTGGGAAAGCCAAAAACAATTTGATTTATTGTAACCTTAACTAACTCTTGGAGGGGTTTCAATAAGGTTACACAGAGCACCTGAGAGCCCCAAAAAATCCCTACAAGAAGGGAGCGGGAAAAAACTATATAAACAAATCAGGTTATTTTACCCGTTTTTTCTTGGCGATGTTTTTTTACATTTCTTTTGAGTAGTTATATTTTAAAATATAATTTTTAAGATTGATTTGAAAGTATTTTTTCAAAACGATGCAATCAAAAGAAGAACTACAAAACAAAGTGAAACGATTGCCGGGAAGAAGGTTTTTTCCCTACAGTGGTTATTGTAGTAGGGATTTTTTTTCTCTATTTAAGTGAGTGGTTGGCAGTCTTCTCTGATTGGTCAATCCCCAAAATACTTATGACCTTGGGGATTTTTAAACTAAACGATAGATTGTAGTATATATCTTTATGCTTATCAGTACGAAATGTTTATAATTTGTGTAAGAAATATATTTTGTCACATCCAATAGAGGTTTAAGTGATTCATTAAATACAAGCTTTGTTTAAATTACTTAAAACGAGCGACAAATTAAACTTCCATTTGTTTGCACAACTCAATTTTTTTATATTTTTGCAAGTGATCAGGGTTTTCCCTTCACTAATGTATTCCGTAATAAAAGGATAATTATAGTATTTGTCATTTTAAGTTATACTTAAAAGGCAATAAACTTACGTCTGTAAATTAATAAACGAAATAGTATTATCAAAACAGTTTCTCTTTTGAGAATGATTGTAACAAATATTTCACAGTTCACAGAATTTACTTCTTCTTCTTCTTCTTTTCTCTTTTAAAGTCCTGAATTAACAAGTTGGACTAAAAACACACACAGAATTTAATGCAAATGTTTTAAATCAGTACGTACATATTAATGTTAGAAACCATAGAGATTATATACTAGAGGGGGCATAGCCTATCTCAATACATTGAAAGGCCAGAACCTCTTTTTGGGGCTCCGTGTAACCTCATTAAAACCTCCTTAAAAAGTGAACTAAGATTATAATAAATCATTTGTTTTTGGCTTACCGGACATTATCTTTGTTCTAATATTTCATTAATATTAAAACCATGACGTTATCTGTGTAATTTAATATATTACCTCGCGTCTACACGATATGTTTGGGTTGAACACCTGGTTGAATCCTCGATACTGATTCTACTCCGTGTAAACGGGGGTTGAACACACCGTGTAAACGAGGTGTATTGTTATTGTTAACTATAATTTTGTACTGTTTATTTGATTATATCAAAAGTCGAAGATAGGTTATTTTTTTGATGATTCAAAATTCAACCAATAGGGCCCCTCTAGCAATAACATCTCTATGGATTTTTATATTTTTGAGCCAGCAAACAGCTGATCACGCATGTCCGAATTTTTACTTGAGTCTAGTACTTCGTCCACACGCGGGGTTTCAACCCCAACTGTTCACACGGTATATTTCACCGTAAAAAATGAGATTCAGGGTTAAACCCCGTATTCAATCCCGTTCACACGATAACTGGGGGGGGGGGTTGAACCCCCCTGTCTAACCCCGCATCTGAACAAAGTAAGAATAGGAGTTTCCCCACTTGGTTTATATTATATTACTTTTGTTAAAAATTAATCTCTTAAAAGGGACTTTAGTTATGTTATAGTAATAGCATGAGTAATAGGTTATAGTAATAGTTGCAGTTATAGTTAACAGTAATATAATAGTGCTTGTATTAGGTTACGTTAGCATGAGTTATAGGTTACTGTAGGAACCAATAATTAAATAATAATAATATATATACAAATAATATAATATATATATATATTATATATATATATATATATATAATATATATATATATAATAATATATATATATATATTATATTTATATATTTACATATAAAATAATAATATATTTCTATTCAATAGAAATAAGATGTAGCATTAGTACTAACAGGTATAGAGCTAACAATGATATAGTAAGTATAATAGTTACAGAAGTAATATTTATGCGGAGTTATATTAGTAATTAAATATTTGTAGCAGACATACAAAGAGAATAATAGTAAATGGTAATGAAAATAAAAACATTCAAAATGGCTAAAAATTCAATGTAAAAAATATAGTACTTATATATTGCGATCTATTGTCTTATATAATTATGCAAAATATTTAAAGATTCTAGTTAAACTTTAAATAAATTTATAATTATATGGATTAAAACGAATAACAAAATAAAAATTTGAAACTTACTTCACTTCATCGGATATTCCGCTCTGCATGAAGGCTGAAGGCCAACTGACGAGAGCCGACCGTGTCTCCCTTTTATATCCTATACCCCCCTCCGCCATCTTGGATATCATAAACAATAATATGAAATATTCCATTTTATTTATGATAAAATTTATTCATAATCGTTAACAATATATTTTGCAATTAATATTTAATAATTGATAATGTTTTTTTAAATTTTAGACCAAAACTTACAAAAAAATACAGATCTGTAAAAAGCTGATAAGACTAATACGATGTATTTTTATTAAATATACATTAAATTTCATAATCTTTAATAATATCTTTAAAAAGATACGTTTTTTATTTAATATTATTTGAATTTAATGAATTTTAAAACTTATACTGAAATTTATCCGTTTATACCTCGAGTTAAGTAACCTCCATCTTAAATGTTTTTTAAAATATTTAACAAACACATTCGTTAGAAAACAATGATTAATTGATATTTAATTATTAGTAACTATTAAAATTATTACAATTAATGTTTAATTTGAAATACTTTTTAATACATTTTTTTTTTATGGCCCGTATCAGTTGAATTTTGAAACATCGAAAATATAACCTGAACACCTTTGACTATTAATATAATCAAACAAACAGAACAAAAATACTGTAACTTATACTGCAGAACGTTTAAAATACAAACCAAAACACGAAAAATGTGCAGAAGTCGAAAATAATTTATTTATTATAACCTTAACTCCTTCTAGGAGGAGGTTTTAATCACGTCACACAGAGCCCCAAAATGACGTTTCAAGCCTCTTAACATATGAGATAGACTATGGACTTAACTATAGACTTAACATAGATTAAAATTGGCTATGCCCTCTCTAGTGTAATATATACTATACTATGTATATATACTCTTTACTTTGTTTTTATAACCTAAACCATTGAGATCAAGGATCTTGAATAAAGGGGATGACGCACTAAGTCGATTTGCCATACAAAAAGTGACCCCATCGAAAACCAAAAATAGAGAGAATTCAACACGAAACACACGTCAAAAACCAACCGCACATGCTTGGTACAAACTGCGCATGCTTCTAACAGCACAGGTCTTAAATTTTAGAGGCAAACTTACCTCTCAATAGTTTCCCATTGTTTATTGCTTGAGAAGGTTATAACAAAACACGCTTAAATTATCACACACTGAAGTAGCAAAGTATAGTCCAAAATTTGAT
>JACMZG010000002.1:24080565-24118065 GCA_018340805.1 Microvelia longipes
CTCTGTGTTATTTTAGTACAGCCTAAAAGAGGATTTTTTTGTTATGGTTTAGTATAAACTTTTTAGAAATAACCTTCATCAGTGACAGGCAACAAGATATTTGCAAATAGTTACTCAAGGCGCTAAAGTAGCCCTAGCGGCAAAACATTTCTTCTTTTGACAACAGCAAGTGGTTTGACAGCCCAAAATGCTGTAGTTACGTAGTTCACTAGTTGATTCTATTCCACTATAGTAAAGAAAACATTTATCAAGTTTATTTACAGAGAAGATCATCAATCAAACAAAATGTTTAAAATAATGTATTTAATTTGTGTGAATTACATCAGGGTGAGGCAAGAACTTAGAGAGAAGAATAAGAAATTATAGATATATAAACAATTCTAGAACTCACATGCTTAAGCCACTGAAAATATCACATTTTCAGAAAATCAGTAGTCCCATCTCAACATGAATCTTAAAATTTAGAAATAATACTCAAATGTATAAAATATTGTTTAATGAATCATAAATTGTAAGTTTTCTTTGTTTAAACTTATTAACAGTTTGTTATACCTAACTTGATTTACTAAATATAAAATTTAAATTTCTTGAAGAAATTTAAATTTTTCATGAAATTTAAATTCAATGAAAAATAAAGGACTTTTGTTTAATAAATTTGTTTCATTTATCAAGTTATTATTATTAAGAATTGCTTCCCAGAAAAATTTAAAAATTTCATTATAGAATCTTAGGAGATGTTGAAAACCTTTACTACGTTTCTCCAAGAATTGATTTACTAAGGCTTGTAATTTTAATTATTGCTTCTATGCTTTATATATGGTAAATATATAAGCTAAAGCTTTGTAATTGTTACAAAACAGTATTAAATGGTAATATTGAAAAAAAAATGTAAAAATGAATACTTATAAACTTAGAGCGTCTTGCTAAAACTACACCATCACCTAATTCAATAACTTTTTAATGAATACTAGTAACTTTAAATTTAATATTAAAGACCAAATTTTAATTATAATTGTGAAATTTAAATTCTTGGAAAATTAGCTAAAAAGAAACAAGCTGTACAAAAAATAAACGAAAATCATAAGAAACATATTATTTTTTTACAACAGTTAAATAAAGTTATTTAAAAAAAATTTGTGGACTTATAAAATGATAAATAAAAACAGATTCATTGTAGATGAGTCCTTTATTTTTTTATAATAATTAACTAAGCTTTTGACTAAAAATTGTTGACCAAGAAATGTGTTTTTTTAATTTCATATTTTACCTTCTGTTAAACTCTCATAATGGCTAATTTAGTCAAAAGCTTATTTAATTATTGTAAAAAATAAATAAAAGACTTTTGTTTAATAAATCTGTTTCATTTATCAAGTTATTATTATTAAGAATTGCATCCCAGAAAAATTTAAAAATTTCATTATAGAATCTTAGGAGATGTTGACAACCTTTACTACGTTTCTCCAAGAATAATTTTAACATCTGAACAGAAATTTAAAAGTCATTCTAGAATACAGGGAAATTTGGATACCCGTTAAGGAATCCAGGGAAATTTTTTCCCAGTAAAGTTAAAAAAATCATTAGAGAATCCAAGTACCTATGTAAAAGAAACCAACATAAAAGAAAATATGTAAATTAATGTTGATAATGTCCAGATTCTCTCTTTAAACCACTTAGCATGAAGTGTTTGGTACCGTACCTGGTATGCCTAAAGAACACTTACATTTGTTTAACTGTAAATAAAAGTTAAGTTTATGCTGAAATATATTACATAACAATTTATTAATTCATCTTAATTTTTAATAATTTAATATTAACTATAGACAGTATGATACATAGGGTAAATAAAATATTAAAATGATTTCCTTAAGTCTTATAAAGCAAATGAACAAGTGCAGGGACTATGTACAAGTGGGCAACAGGTGATAACTTTACAAACAAAATCCCCACCTGTTGATAACATGTTCAGTTTCAGTTACAAGGCTATATCCTAAAAGTTGTTCATTTAGTACCCACATCTTATTGTTTGAACTACCAATAGAGATATCACAAGTGGAATGGTATAACCTAATTTCTTAACGTTGGAAGGGTTGAGATATCTTTTTACATTGCAACCTACTAAACCTTTATTACATATTCTCCTCTTAGAAGTATAAGTTATGTATCAATATTCAACCAACGTGCCAGCTCTAGCTTTAATAATATCTCTACATATAATCACAAAAAAACATTTCTAGATTAGGACCCATTTTATTAAAAAAATGTAAATGATAAACTTCTTAAAAATATTTATAACTTCTTAAATATAAAAACCAGATGACTGAAGATTAATTTATTAAAATATTGATAACAAAATAACATCAAGTTATGCATCAGTGAATCTAAGCATTTTAACATCAAAAAATTTCAAATCCTGTAAATAAACTTCAATAACTCAAACCTCCTTAAACCTAATCATTTGGGAACAGTTTGTTCTTTGTTTATAAATACATTAATTTACAATTTAGAATAAATAAAAAAAGGCATAATGCAATAGCAATTTAAAATATTGACTTGGGTTAAATATTCTGTAAAAAAAGTTTTATTTTTAGTGTTGGTTTCAAGCCATGTTAATCATAATGACTTGTTTATTAAAGAGGGCATAATAATTATGATTTTTACAGTGAGTTTTATATAAAGTGAAACTCCATCATATTGTTGATTTTTACATGGATTTATTTAAATATAAAATAAATAAGGGGCTGCGTGCAAGAATGAAAGCAGTGAACGATGGGGGTCCAACAAGGACCATTTACCTGATATGGGGGGTGAGAGGGGCTTTGATGTTTGCATAACCCTACAATAATACATTTGTCTAAATATCAGTACCAGACTGTAATGATTTTGGCCATGTCTGAAAGTTGGCTCATATATTATCATAGCTAATACCTATATAATAACATAGGTTTGCACTGTTGTGAATTTATGTTAGACTTGAACCATAAGTACATCAATCTGGAAGGGGGAGGGTACCCCCCCCCCCAGTGATTGGGTTCTGTAAGACTGACAAGCAGACCAATGTCTGCATGCATGTCAGACTTGGGCAACAATTGTTGCCTAAGTCCCAAGAAATTTATCACAAACTAAGTGTAAATTGTGAGAGTTCATCCTAATCTTTTTGAGGCCTCTCCTAGAACTTTAACAGACTACGATCCTGTCAGCAGAGGCTGATTTCGTATTAAGACACTCTAAGTTAATTTGAAACAGCTTCAACAATGTAACAACTCAGTGGTCAGCAGAAAATTTGATTAGTAAGTAAAAAGGTCCCGAGTTCATATCCCATCCAGAATTGATACATTTTATCACTCTTTATGTTTAAATAATACCTTAAAAAAGATTTATTCAAGAAATATTTCTTCTTTATACATTTAAATTATCAAGCATCAGTAGTTAAATTTTAATTTATCTAAAATCAATATTTACAGTGTTAAATATAACTATGACATCTATTCAAATTGATCTTTGTCTTTTAATTAATATTTTTGAATGATAAAAATAAGAAATAAAAGTTTAAAGTCTTCATGGAATTAATGATACATTAATGTTGAAGTAATCAAAGCCTCATTGTTGCCAACCTAGGACTGCATTTGTGGAAACAACAGTGCAATGCATTTTCGTTTTGTCTCTAACCTATAAACTGAAACTATGCTTAAAAAAATACTAGAGAGTGTATCATGTTTCAATGAGCTTTACTTAGACTCAGCATGACAATGCATTTTACTTTTGAATAAATTACCAACTGTTGAATAATGCTCCTGAAATTTAATTTCCTTATCAACTCTGTCTACACTGAGAGCTTCAAATTATCATCAGAAGAATCCAATGGTCGAACAAAAAATTAGTAAATCAATTGAAGGAGCAGTTGAAATGCAAACAACAAACAACTTGCTTAATTAAAATAAATTATAAAAGAAAATTAATTATTTAATTAATAAATTATGCTTTCACAAGAAAAAGAATTTATGTGGTAAATACACTTTTATTAAAAGAATTTAGATGATAAATTAAAATTTATTAAGTTATAAAACAATAAATGTTTAAATTTTAAATATCACTATAGAGATGAATTTGTTTAGATAACAATTGCAAATATCAAACTAAAAAAAAATAAAAATACACAAAAATAACTGTAGAGTAAATAATTGAAAATCAATTGGTAATTTCATAAATATAATTGATTCAATAGAATTTGATTTTAAATTTGATGTTAAATTCATTTTACATGATATTACTAAAAAGCAGTTTAAATCATAAAATTCATTCAATATAGATTTCATGATACGATTTAATATAATTATTTAAAAACTACCTATCTATTATTATCAATAAAAATGTACAGAAACAATATTAAATTAATTAATTATAAGTTTAAAAATTGCAAATGTTTTAACAATAAATACATAGATTTAAGAACAATGGTTGTTGTCAAATACACCGTGTAGGTAATTGGGGGTAAAATTAGTAATTAAGATGAAAATTCAAATGAAAATGTAATAAATACCTAATCAAATCATTAAACTTTATCTTCACTAACCTCAAAGTATGGTGGTTTTAGTGGAAAAGAAAATTAGAGTTCTTTATAATACGCAGTGTTATGTTAAAATATTTGTTTTTAGCTCAATTTAGTTTAAATTCTAAAATTTCCAACGGGGGGGGGGGGGGGGGGGGGGGTCCTGCAGTTTTGCATAAAACCCCTTCTCTTGTTTTTTTTGTAATAATGAACTATATAATGATATTCTAGGTTAATTAATGAAGACTTCAGTCCTATAGAATTTTTATTTAAATAAACATTAATTACAGACGTTTCGCATGGCGAAGCCAAGCATCTTTAGTGTAAACAAAAACCAAAAATAAACAACCAACACCAAAAATATTAGTAAGTATAAAAACCAAAAGAACATCACAAAAACTTTACCACAAGTTAAAACAAGAATAACAAAGTAATTAACAAATAATTTGAAATGTAAGGAAAAAACAACATCAAGTTTAAAAAACATTACATTTCAAATTATTTGTTAATTACTTTGTTATTCTTGTTTTAACTTGTGGTAAAGTTTTTGTGATGTTCTTTTGGTTTTGGTATACTTTACTAATATTTTTTGGTGTTGGTTGTTTGTTTTTGGTTTTTGTTTACACTGAAGATGCTTGGCTTCGCCATGCGAAACGTCTGTAATTAATGTTTATTTAAATAAAAATTCTATAGGACTGGAGTCTTCATTAATTAACCTAGAATTTAATTCTTAACAGTCCAATAACTATTTTGTTATATATATAATGATATTTCATCATTAATGCCTCATAGTATAGTCAGTGCAATCATATAATTAGTTATGCAAAGTTGTTTGACAATAAATTATTTACCTTAAGTAATAAAAAAATCAATTTAAGGTCATTATATACTGTATTTCATTGTAATAATTTACCAAGATGCAAAGAAAAAAACCAGTAGCAAATAATTTGATTAAATACATTTAATAACTGTATGAGGTCTAAAAACTAAAATATGTACAGTTTTACACGGTTTAACCTAAGCTCCGATTAAAAGATATAAATTTAAAAAAAGTTACAATTATAATGAAACATTTGTTTATTTTTCAAAATTTATGGAAACTATTATATTCTGGTAAAAGTCATAGAGATATTATTACAGGGATGTTATTATTGGTTGAATTTTTAAACATCAAAAAATTAACTTGAACACCTTGGATCATTTATCAATTTGAATAGACAAAACTACAGCAACTTATATGATTTAATACTTACAGTACAAAGAAATACAAAGAATATGTGAAAAGTCAGAGCTCCTGAGACCCTTAAAATGATGTTAAGTTGCGAGCGTCTTAATTGATAGAGATAGTGTATGCCCCTCTAGTAACATATCTCTATGGCTAAGTAATATAAATAAAATTTCAATTTTAAGATAAGGTTGAAATAAAACAAAATTTATTAAGATAAGGTTGAAACAAAGCCGTTAACGTCATGTGTACTTACTAGGTCTCCCTCACTCACAATAGCTGAAAATTTATCATACAAGAGAAGATAAGATACATACAAGATACATGTAAGGTAAGTATTGTATCAAGTTCCTTCCTTATACATATTTCTTACTTTTTTAAAGTTACTTTTTATTATATTGCATATTGTATAACATTTATACTTTTGTAAATTTAAAAATTGTTGAAATTAAAAATGTAACTATTTCTTTTGTTATTTAAAATAAATCTATGAAATCGCCAGCAGACATAGTCATCAAAAATTGTTCCCACTCACGGAGTTATCCTTGTAGGATTTCACATCTAATAATGTTTGTAAAATATGTTCTGTATATTGTTTAAAAAATGTCTTTTTTTTAATAAAAGAAGTATTGTAAGGGAAATAGGTAGTGACAAAAGTTTATCTGTGAAACCTTGGTGTACAGTAGGGCAGATCAATTCAATTAAATTTAGTGCAATTTATTTTGGGGCAGTTTTGCCAACTCTGCTTGATGCAAAGATTGATAATAATAAAGGTATTGCCAACATTTAAACTTCAATTGTTTGAAATCCAATAAAAAAAATATCTTAAGTTTTTAAAGCAAATCAATAATTGACACAATATAATTATTATAATGTATGCTATGCTACATCTGGAAACTGTTCCCTTTTGGAAATCATGAATGTTGAAATCATTTGACATTCGTTACTATTAATCTCTCGACAATATGAAATGTCAAAACCAATGATGAAACAGTTCCCAAATGTACCATATAATTATATTCCTAGGTGTCTCCCGTACAATTATATTGTGTCAACTATTTACAATTTGCAAAATTTGGTAGAATCAAATGATATAAATAGATAATGTTAACCTTGAAATATTTGTATCGAAAGTGATTAATACAAAGCGATTCTGATCATTAAAATCATACAAAAAGAGATTTTATTTATCAGGAAAATATGTAGAAAAACTACAGTGCTATACAGGATAATTTGGTATAGGCACACAGAGGAATCCAATGTGCTATTAATTGTTGATATGACTTCTTTTGGTTCACATTTTTTTATTGTTCCGTTTGTCACATTATTTTATTGTTCCATGTCATTTTACAAAGAGTCTACCTTATTTTAAGGTAGACTTTACTCTAAACTAATTTTAGAGGTAAAATTAGTTAAATTTTAAGTTAATAAGTTTCAACTTAATTTCCACCAAAAGAGCTTATGTCCTACTTATTTTTGGTCTTAAAAACATTACCCCAACTTATTTTCGGTCTCAAAAGCTTAATTTCAACTTACTTAATTTTAAAGAAAGGCAATTTTCAAAAAAACGACAAGAATCCATGAATAAAGAGTCAAATCAATGAATAAGGATATATGTGAATTTTAAAAGTGTACTGCTCTTTTTATAATTAATTTTCCTACTATTAAAGAGCCCAACAATTTTAAAGATATAAAATTTCAGATTAGAAAAAAACTAAAATAAACAGGCTTTCATTAAAAATTAACTCTAAACGAAATAATTAACAGATAAATTTTAAAAAAGAAATAGGAAAATATTTAATAAGAGTAGTATATAGGTAAGTAAAATAAGCATAATTTTCATTAAAAATTTGATGTAAAGAATTATTTTTCCAAACATTATTTAAAAATATTTTACATTATCTAAAATTTCAACACAAGCTCTAACTAAAAAGAATAGAGAAATTAAAAGCACCATTTTATACATATTTTTAATTAAATAAAGGTTACAGGACAATTTGAATGTCAAACAAATTTGGGTTTTATGTAAAACAGAGGTAAATTTTGCAAACTTCTACATAATAGGCTGACTTTGCTTCTGATGTTCAAAGAATTAGTCTTGAGGTCAACTATGAAGTCTTGTTGGTCAAGTTTTTAGTTGACTTTGCTTCTACTGTTTAAAAAATTAATAGTGAGGTCAATTAAAAAGCCTTGTTAGTCAAGTTTTTAGTTGACCTCTCCACTAAAAACTTAGCGGAGAGGTTAAAGACATTAGTACCAAGATCAAATTGAAATGTATATGATTAAAAGCTTTCTGTGACACATTGACATAATCACTAAATTATCCAGCAGCATTAGCCTTTAAATTCAATAACTCTCTAATGTCATAAATTGAATTAAAATTATGAAAATTATAAGCACATATGATTACTTCAAATACAACGTAAGCATATTTTTTATTGAAAATTGGCTACAATGGTAGCAAAGAAACATTTGCAATCAAGTAATTCATGTAACCTTTAATTTAATCTAATCTGTCATTTAATTATAAAATACAGTTTCATACTAATCTATTCACTAATAAATAAAAAACAAGTAAAAAAAAACAAAATAATCAAATGAGCTTATGAAATAATAAAAAAAATCACACGATAATCTTTGTACAGTAAATATAAGCAGGGAAATCTAATTATTTACATAGGAAAAGAACAAAATACCCTAAAAACAAGTAATTAATTTAATGGATTTATATAAAAAATAATTAAAAGAAACTATTAAATTACATAATTTTTTAATTAAAATAAATTATAGACAACTTGGACTCCTGAGGAATTTTATAAGACATTTACTGTTTTAGTAACAACATTGAATCCTAAAAAAATTATCACCATATTTTGGTGAAAACATTGATACCAATATCACAATACTCTGGTGAAAACATTGATACCAATATCACAATATTCTGGTGAAAACATTGATACCAATATCACAATATTCTGGTGAAAACATTGAAACCAATATCACAATATTCTGGTGAAAACATTGATACCAATATCACAATATTCTGGTGAAAACATTGATACCAATATCACAATATTCTGGTGAAAACATTGATAACAATTTTACCATATTCTAGAGAATAATAAGTTGTATGAATCCTTAAAAAGCAAAATTAAGATCAAAACAGAAAAATAACAATAGAAGGGTGAATTTTTTTAAACATTATTATACAATAGACTATTAGCAATTCTTTGCTTTATCATAAAGTATGGTATGTAGAGATAATCACAGTAAAATATTACAAATATTTTTTTTGGAAATTTTGCAGAAAAACAAAATATAAATTGAAAAATGACATTTTGCTGGGGGAAGAGCCTCAGAGAGTGCATTGGGTATAAGGGTAAGCTAGATAAAAACCAGAAAACTTGGTACAAACTTGGGCCTTGTATGACATGCAGACATGTCTCAGTATAATTTAAGTATAGTTCCTTTACACTTAAATTAATACCTGAGCAATCTCTCCACTCTTTCATCCATTCCCTTTCTCTCTCTTTAATCCCGTCTTTTACAATTCAAAAATGAGTAAACAATTTTGATGCAGCCTAAAATCATTTTAATTGTATTATCTTCATATACTTAAGAGTATGTATGTATATCTTCATAAAATATGTAATTATAAAAATTACGATATCGTTATTATTAAAATATTTTTTATACATATTTTATCATTTAAATTGACAAATTTAAAAAAATGCAAATAATCTATTGTTTATTTTTAATTAATTATACTTTTATGAAAGATTTTTCCTATTCTCTGATATTATTAAATAAAGAAGTATTATCAAGAGCAACAATATAAACAATTGTAAAAATTTAATAAAATATTAAAAAGTCTTTTGAGACATTTCAATTATTTCCAAGACAAATGTTAACTTCTTAATCACATCAAGTCTTTGAGTTTACTTAAAATGATTGGAAAATTACAATGACACTTTATAAATAATTGCATGATTTATCATTATTTTCTTTCGGGTTTAAGAACTAACCATGACAGTAGGTTTTAATGAAAAAATAAAATTCATGCTGAAATGAAATTTGGGAATCAAAATTGGTTAATTATGTTTTTCCAAAAATTGTTTTTTTTAAAAAACTAAGTTTTTCTTAGATTTTCTATTTTAGCCAATAATCTGTTGTTATTATTGTTAACAATATCAAACATTTGCTTTAAAGAATTATAATCCACACTATTTTTTAACCTTTTTAATTAAACAACAGATAATATTTACAAGTTTACAATGTAAAAAGCATCAAAATGAGTATTTAATTTATAACTCAATTATTTTCATATTAGTTTTTATCAAACTGTAAATGTAAAATTAAGTACGGATATATCTGTCTAAATTTACAAGCTGGTTTATATTATTCAGGAGACAATATGGTTAGGATTGGGACGGAGGCTGTCCTGAGAGGCACCGAGGAGGGTAGTGTTGGGACGAAGGCTGTCCCTGGATGCCCCTAGAGTGGTAGACGAAGGCCTCAGGTTGGAATCTTCTGTAGCATCGTGTTTGGCACAGCTCCCCGTACCGTTAGCTTTGACTGTTTGGTCTGTGGCAGGTCACTTCCCTCGACCACTCTTTTTCTTCTTGCGTTTAAAGAAGCAACAACACCTGAAACAATCATTAATTATTAATAATTTGATAAAAGCTCTCAGAAACAATGCTGTAAAGCCAGAGGTTTAATAAAACAGTGCAAATGTAAACAAAAAGCAACCAATTAAAAATAACAATGAATTGAAACCATAATTAAAAGAGCTAAAAACGTTAACGCTCATCTAAATTTATATAAAAATTGTATATAATTATTAATAAAAGTTCATTAATTGTTTATTTATTATGGTCAACATGTTAGTTTTTCTAATTTTCCCCAATTATACCATAGATACATAAGAACACTATTGTGTTAACAAAAAAATCTGAAACCGGGATGACACGAGAATAATCCGTTTCAGGTGTTTTAAAGACTCCTAAGTGGTTTTCACAAAATTGTCTGTCTGTATGTATGTGTGAATGTTAAAATCGTAGCGTCTTTATGCTAGAGAGTTGAAACTCTCCACAAAAATCAGTCAATAGCTGTAATCGGAAAAACAGAAAAAAATGTATTCGATTGATTTTATAATTCAGTTGTTGTTCAGAAGACATTGTTTACTGAAATGTTTACTGAATAATTAAAACAAAATAAATGTTGTGACATACAGAATTAAAGCCTACTTTTATCTAGTAATTTAAGATGAAATTCTATAAACTAAGAAGAGCAACTAACAAAAAACTACTCGGTAAAAATTTTAAAACGCGGAAAAGTGATGCGATCGGATTGAGATTTGGCATGCAATGTATCAGACTAACACATTTGCCTAGTTTAATCTCACTATCAGCATTAGTTCAGTATAAATTTAGTGATTTGTAAATTCTGAGGACGAGCAAATCAACTTACGTATTCGCTTCGCTCATCATGAGCGAAGCGAATACGATGTGATGAGGAAATGTTTCAAGGTAACCCGTACCAGATTTTTTTTCTCTTTTGCTTTCCTACATCCTAAGAGGCGGAGCAGCACTGCATTAGCCAAAACCGTAAAACCCTTTCTATTCATAAAATGTTAACTTTTCACCACCTACAGCTCCCAAAAATGTAAATGAATTTGGAGTGTGTATGCATGAATGACATACACATTAAAAATCTATTTATTAAAAATAAATAGTTTTGTATAAAATATCTCTAGGAGACAACCAGCGCTAGAACTTGATTGTAGAGAAATGTCACACTAAAACTCTGTTCTATCCAAAGCCTTATTTTGGGGGAGTCAGGGCACTATGCCTCCTCCTAACCACTACTAGATAGTACAACATCACTTTATGAAAAAGTTAAAATCATGATGAGAATGCTTACTTAGTTTCATCGACTATTTCCACCTCTGCAGGAGCTGTGATGGGAGTGTTAGACTGGCCAGCAGTTGGATCATCATTAGCTAACTCACCATTGGTAGAACTCACCACCTATTTTAACAATAACATCACCATTAATATTATTCTTACATAATATTTTAACATAGAAAAATGTGCAGAGCTCTGCGAATATTGTTAAGTAGATATTAGTTTAGTACTGTAGTTTTTCTATAGTATCCACATTAATGCAGATAATAAATTTGACGTTTATAACTTGTATAATATCAGTATAAATTTTATTTTGAACTGAGTTTGGTACCAACAACTAATGGAACTAACAGAGTTTGGAACCAAATGGGTAAGCATGTGCGCCTGACATGCAGATTATCTGGGTTTGATACCAGTCAAAACCTCTAGGACTTTCATGTGAGGGACGGAAATCTTAACATGTTTCCTCCTTTGAAAGGGACATTAAGTCAGTGGTTCTGAGCCTGTGTGATGTCAGGTACTCACAAACGATCCCTAGCCCTAAATGAACCTGAGTTTAGGCAAAATTGAGAATCCCGAATAATAGCTTATATCAAATGTTTCTGCCTTATGTTTTTGAGAGCAGGTAAGTATAGTATGACAGCGGAGCCAATTGCTGTTTCTAAAACTTATGGAAAACTCATGGCTCTTCTGTGGATAACAGAAAAATCCCTGTACTAAGACTCATAAGGTAGACACTATCATCTATCTAAGGGAGTTGGCAAAAAGGGCCTAACAACGTAGACTACTTGCTAGATGATTTATCACCTCTACCTAATAACTATCACTATCACTAGAGAGTTTAGTACCAAAAACTAATAAGACTTACAAAGTTTTGTATCAGAGACAAGTAATACAGAATTTAATTTTGAACTTTTAACTTAACACTTTTAACTATGTTAGTTCGTGGGTTTAACACAAAAATAATTAATACTAATTAAAATAGTAAGAGATCCTCAACAATAAACTTATAAAAGTCCACAGTTTTCTCCAGTTTCTAAAAAATTCTTCAAATAAAGCGTCAATTTCTTTATGTATTATTTATATGCTAAATTAAAATTGGTCAATTTTAAAGAAATTATAAAACTTTTAACGTACAAATAAGGTAAGAAACAACAAACAAAAGGTTAAAGGCATAATCAGAAATAAGAATCAGTTTAGGGCATGGAAGAGACTTCATTAGATACTATTACACAAGTATTAATAATCATAAACTTTTAAAACACAATATAAAATGAAAATTTCAGATGTGCCAACATTATACCTCAAAATTACAGTTTTGTGATAAAAAATGTATGTTACATATTCAAGAATGATTTTATCCCAGAATTAAAATAATATATAAACCAAGTAGGGAAACAAATGCGATTTCTGTCAGACCTGATATGTAGTTCACATTTTGTCCACCAGGGAGTTGGCTCATATTTTCCTATGGGCAGAGCCGTTTTGTTTTACCCTGGTAAATGTAAACAAACATTTAACACATACATTTTAGTACATGTTAATAATTTGTGTAATATGTTTTGTCACATCCAATAGAGGTTTAAGTGCAAATCTTAAAATACTAGGTTTGTTTAAATTACTTAAACGAGCAGCTAATTAAACTTTTGTTTTGTATGCACTTTAAATATTATTTATAATTACTAATTAACAACTTAAACCTAAAATTTTAGAAAATAATAAAAGCGATCGTAATTTTAAGTTATATTTAAGGCAATACACTGTCATCTGTATGTTCTTTAAAATTTTAATGAAAACATGTGATTTACCTTTACTAAAGTTTCTCTATTTCTTTAACTAAATTATTGTAACAATTATCTCACAGAATTTAATACAAAATCATTAAATTATCATGTACATATTAAAGTATGAAAACACGATAAAAAGTAAAGCTCACCTAATGTTATCAGGGTTGCCAATAAAATTTAAATTAAATATAAATTTATTTAGCAAAGCTACTTAAAAAATGACATTCTTAAAAATTACACAAATTTACTTTTTACATTAAAAAAACTTAATTTAAGTAAAAAACTTGAAAACTTAATTCAATTGTTTTTTTACTTAAATTAAGTTAAAAAGTGTAAATCCTAAAAGCTCATGCGCAGTTATTCCAGTTTTTGCTATTTATTATTTTTGAGCCAGCTATCAGCTGATCAGGCATGTCTGAATTATTTTACACAGGTTAGTTTAGGAGTTTTCCTACTTGGTTTATATATTACTTAACCCCAAATGAACAAACTAAAGATGATACAAACATATACAGACTTTTTACTAAAGATTGGTAAGTTTGTTACTAAATTAGAGTAATGAAAGTATAGAAGAAGCAAAGTGATGCATAGAAGGAACTTAACTTTACTGCAGCTTAATTATATATATTTACCACTATATTTTTATTAATTTTTATTACTCCTGCCTGAGTGCAATCACTGGATTGTTTCTCTACCAAGTCTCTCAAGTCACTTAAACCATTTAACTCTAATACTTGTAACAATCATAATTGTTGTATTAATCAATAAAATATGATAAAAAAACTTTACTGCATACATGACAGTTTCTTGTTTAAAATAATAGTCACACACATGGTAACAGGGAAAAAATATATTTAAACAAAAACTAAATAAAACTGGTAAAAAATATCACACTTGGGTAATAATTTATCAACGGATTGATCAGTAAATTTTTGTAGTCTCAAAAATTGGTATATTGAAGGTAGAGAACATGTTTTGTAGTTTCAGACCAAACTTAAGCATTGTTGTTGTAAAGGATTGTAATGTTGGCACATCTCATAAAAAACCCTTCTGGTTCACAAAAACGAAGTGTACATAACAATAAAACACAAGGAGGAGGGATGTAAAAAATTATTACAACACATTTGAAGTAATAGAATTTAAAAACAATAACAAAAGTTCAACAAATCTTAACAAGACTAACAAAGTTACACAAATATAACTACTAGACGACTCAAAGTGGGAGATAATAGATAAAATAAGGCTGAGGGGGTAACATGAAGTTAAAAAACAAAGAAACAACTATAATCATATAAACTATACAACACAGGGGTAGTTGACGTTCTCATTTTGTGCAATTGGGGGGAGGGGGAGGTTGTAACTTTAAGGAAAGAGGTTAGGGTTCTGTCGAGGTATTTAACAACAGACCTGTACAGATCCGTGCCTGTCTGCGGGAGAGAGAGTGTTTGACGGTGGGCGGAGGTTATCTGAGGTACCCCAGGCTTTCCCGTCTCCTATACCTTGTGTCAATTGCTATAAAATAATAACAAGCTTAATGTTGTCTTTTTTCGCCAAGTCATGATCTAAAAGTATTTAGTATTTTGAAATAAATGAAATATTTTGACGTTTCAGAACTAACTTAATGACAAAAATTCCAATGTATGCGTGTATGTAATGATTTTATACAAACATACATACATAATATATTATATATATATATATTATATATATAATATATATATTATATATATATATAATATATATATATATATTTATAATTTCTGACATGGGTTTCCACAAGCAAGCCAATTTTCTTAAGGATGATTGATCATTTGATCAACAATCTATTGCTTGCTGCATTTTTCATTCAATATCCAATTAGTTCATTAATAATATTTAAACTTGTAAATGAAGTTTACCAGGTTTATGAAGGAAACGGACTTGCTTATTGTGCAGGGTACACAAAAGTAAGACCATACTTCAGGAATCGGGCATTTTTGCACACGTTGAAATATTACAACACTAATGTAATAATGTGATGTTGATATTATAAATAAGTCAAAGAGTAACTCATTAGACATAACTCATAAAAATCAAAGAAGAAATAAAAGGATGAACCAATGGGTTGGGCAGGATATCAACTAGCCCGTAGACCCTGGCCAATGGGTTGGGCAGAATATCAACTAACCCATAGCCCCTGGCCAATGGGTTGGGCAGGATATCAACTGGCCTGTAGACCCTGTCCGAGAATGATTTTATACTTATAAATGTAAATAGTGCAAATAAAACAATAAAAGCTTATCAGAGGAAGCAGGATTCGAACCCATGTCTCCAGCTTTAAGTACTTTGAGTGGTTAGTTCATGGCTATTTTGCTTTACAGTAACCTAGAGTTACCATATCCCCTTCGGACCTGTTTCATTCAACTCATAGCAAAGCACAATGTACTTACACCAAATTAATTCCTTACTCAAAATTTATTTTTACCCCTACTCTAAAATTTGTTGATTATTTTTTTTAAGTTTTTTGGTTATTTTTTGTTTTTACCAAAGTTTTATATAAAAATGCTAATCCATGTGAGTAATACAAATGCTAAAAGTAAATCAACTGGGGAGTTCATCTATATTATTAAAAAATAGCAGTCTCTCCTTCCTACCTTAAGCTTTCTTCCTCTTTTATTCCATTTTTATTTGACCTGCATAGACTGACCAGTTATATCATGATTATTTTTATGAATATTACTTTGTTTTTCATTTTATATTACTTTATAATTATCTTAGTTTTAGGAAGTTCATTATTTGTATTTAAATTAAGGTTCAAATTCAAACTCAAAAACGAATGAACTAAAATAAAATACCCAGATAAAAACTAAACTAATCAGAAATTTTTTTTTAAAAATAAACTGCAATAAATACGTGTCATGAAAACCTTGATAAATATAAAATGTAATTAATAAACAAAAATACTCAAATAATACCTTAAAATAAGTGATATAATGAAACTATAGGCACGGAATTAGTTCAAATTATCTAATTAATAATTAAATCAGTGAAATTTTAATAATAAATAATTCACACAAAAATATTAATAATTAAAATTACAAAGGATTTTAGATTTTTAAATACAACTAATACTTGATTATGTTTCAACTGATATAAAAAAGGACATAATTTAAATATGTAGATGGTTAAGATAATTTAAATATGTGGATGGTTAAATAATTCAAATATGTAGATAGTTAAGATAATTTAATATTTAGATAGTTAAGATATTTGAATACGTAAATAGTCAAAACAAAACACAGTGAGTTCATAATGCCTTTGACCCCAAGCATTGGTCATAAAAAACACTTAAAATAAGAAAAAAAGATGGAAAATTGTGTTGCCTGACAAGAGAGAGAGGGAGATGAGAACTGCATGTTCAGTTCAATCATCCAGCAACTATGTCTCTAGGACAACTTCTAGTAATTCCTTGTAAAAAGGGAGGACACTCTACACAGTCGTAACCTGAAGCCAGTGTCCAGATAATGCAAGATAGAATCATGCATCACTATTGGCTGATCACTAAGACCAACAAAGTTCACTATATAGCTTTTATATTTACTTAAAGTCTCACTTTTAACTTTTGCAGAAGAAACTTCGAGTTGATTTTATTGACTTGATTTTTTTTTATTCACAATTTATTAACAATAAATTTTAATTTTTTAAATTATTTTAATCCATTGGCATTGTAACGTTCTCCAGAGTCAGTTTCAACACTTCATCTGCCTCACAGAGTTATTCTGATTTGTACTATGCTATTATATAGCATTAACAGCCCTTTGCAGTCTCACAACAGAGTCTCAGAGCACATGTGTCAGAAAGCATTCACATCACACAATGTTTCAATGTTTCCCATATGGTGGTTTCCTCAAGCAAATATGTGTGCACTTGACAAGTAGCAAACCTAAAATTAAGTGAGGTCTTTACATTGAAAACCAACAGAGAAACCAGCATCACTCTCATTTTGAGGAGAAGGTAACTAAATGACATTTAATATTAAAACCATGTGGCCTGACTGAGATTTGAACCTGGGCTTTCATAAGACTTGAGGTTTTCCTGGGAGACGCTCTACCCAACTGAGCTGCCAGAGAACCCTGAAGGCAACAGTCAAGGCTGATATATTGTTTAATCCTTATCATAGTTTATGATATTTTATAATATCATAAACTTTTACTTGTTTTTTTTTATTTATTGTTTTATATTTGTCAGAGTGTATTTATATATTTTTTTTCTTTCCACTTTTGTGGGTTTTTTGTGCAATTTTTTTTTTAATTGTAGTGATGTAAAAAGGGCTTAAGCCCGTTGATGTGCTAATAAATAAATAATTAAGATAGATAGATAGATATCAATTAAATTAACGAAATTTTCTAATTTCATTTAAAATTTATTTACTTATTTAGACACGTGACATAAAAACATTCAAAATTTTATTAGTATTCAAACTTTCTCATTTTGTCATTTAAGAACTGAAGAAGCTCAGGATCCTGGGCGAAAGCTCTTCGTGAATTTATTTTGAATAAATTTTAATAAAAAAGGACTGAAGTCTTCGTTAATTTAATTGATATCACAATTTAAAACAGTCCAAAAAATATCTAAAAAAACTTATCATAGTTTAATTCATAAATACATGGTTTATCCTTCTCAGCCAATTTTCTCTGTTTTATTACTTGAGTACTGATATTATTAAATTTTAAACATTTCCTTTGATTTGTCATTAAGAGTTCAAAGATGAAGCCAAGGGCCAGAGACTTCAAGAACACTATATTCTGAATTAATAAAAAACTAAGAGTTTCTCTTAAAAACAAGGGAAACTCCAAGGAGATTACAAGAGAGGGCATAATTTATGTCAATATAGAGACAATAAGCCATAGAAATATATTACTAGATAGGGCATAATTTATCTCAATACATTTAGAGGCTTTTAACGTCTTTTTGAGGCTCTCTGTGTATCCATTGAGTGTAGTAGGTAACAATAAATTAATCTTTGTCGTCTTTAGGCTTAATGATTGTGTTCTGCTTTTTAGTATTCACATTTTAGTAAATAAAATGTTAACATTTACAGTAATTCTGTACGGTTCATTTAATTAAATTAATAGTCAAAAGTGTCCAGGTTTCAAAAATTAACAGATATAGTCTCTCTAGTTATAATAGATATCTCTATGGGAACTGATAAAATATGTTTTGATTTCTAGCTAAAACCCAGCTCTACTTTAGTTAACTGAATTGGCGCAACAGCTTTAAGCATTTCTAATGAACAAACTGAGCTATGGAGAGGGGTAAGATTTGAGAGCAAACCTTCAAGATAAGCATAGTTTCATCATCAATGCCTGTAGTATCATCACTATCCCAATTATAGAACTCTTGCTTACACAATAATCCCTAATTATTATCAACAGAATAAAAATATATATTTTAGATGTATTATTAAATGAAATAAATAGTAACTAATGAAATAAAATAAAAGAGACAATAGCTTCTTTAAATGAGAAGTAAATGAATGAGACTGTTAGTGGAAGTAGTGGAATAGACTGGTGTAATAAAGCCTGGCAAGAAGGGCCCAATTACAGGGCCTATTTGCCTAACATTACCTCCCCTCCCTAATACTACCAAGATCAGCCATAAACTAAAGAAATAAACTTAATTAAAATAAATTAAATATTAAGAAAACATTTAATTGTTTACATGGGTGACATTAATAGTTAAACAAAAAAAGTATAACAAGTTTACCAGTTAACTAACATTTGCCAGAGTAAAGTATAATTTGCCAGAAAGATAACTCTTTTTTCTTAGGGAAAAAATAATTATCAGTAGAATAAAAAATAATTCTCTTGTAGCCAGTGCAGCATGAAATGAATTGGCAAAACTGTAGGGATTAAATAATGTGGACAAAGTCATGCTGATATTGTTACAATATCATGTTGTAACTATAATGTCATTAACTTACCACACCATAAAACTTAATACATAAGATGCTTCATGTAGGAGAATCATTACAGCAGCAATGCAGGTCGAGATTAAATTAAATAAAAATGAATGCCTCAAAATTAAATTCTATTTTAACTTACAGCATTATTTTTAATTTTGAATCACCTAAATTGCCTCGTCCCTATCTGCATAGAGACTCGAAATTTAGAACAGATACTTAGCATTGAGTGCTAGCCTATTGATTTTTCATATCATGCTTAGGAACTGACTTGTAACACTCAGTTTAGATCATTTTAAGTGAGTGATAGACTATCACAGTTTAAATAATTTGAAGTAAGTTATAGTTAGTGATAAACTATCACGACGTGATAGTGTGATTCTGATGATGATCATGTCTGTAGTTTGGGAATAGAAAAAAAGTGGAAGTGTTTGCAGTGAAATGGTCACTACGTAAACATATTACCAACAGCATTAATTTTAATGTTCAGAAATTTTGTGAGAGCTCTGGAGTGCTTTACTACCTCATGACTGGCAGGGACCATTCAGCCATAGGATTTACAGCACCTCATAGTAGAGTAGGGTAATCCCCATCTAGTGTTTTATTGCGAGTCTGGACAACATGGTAACTCATCTCAAATTTTAAATTACCAAAACTGTTCTATGTTTGGAAAATGATGAAAGTTTGATATAAAACATCACTTATGAAGTATAATCTGTGTATGTAAAATACTTTTTAAACATAGCACGTGTTCACTAAACAGCCTTGTTTTCTAAAAACCACACAATTAATAACATGTTTTTTATAACCTATTCAATAAAATTGATTTTAAATGAAATTTCATGGGATCCTTAGAAAATAGAAAATAATAAGTTCATAAAAAAATATTAAAAACAAAAGTAATCAAACAAAAAAATAAAAAAAATCAAAAACTTAGGTAAATGCAAAAGCTTAAATTGGAAAAAAGTAAAAAAAAATAATCACTCAAAAAAAAATAGAAATATATTAGTAAAAACAGAAATGAATGATAATTAATTAACAAAAGAAATTAGTAAAATAAAAATTTAAAAAAATAAAATATGAGTCACCTTATTGGCAGATAAGTTGAAGCGAAGTTGGTCCTTTATTGGAGAAATAACTTCATGAGCTGTCTGAATGGATCCAACTGGAGTAGACTGGAAAACAGAATACAGTACAATTATAATAGGACCCTTTTCCTAGACGATGTATTATTGGAGTCAAGTTTGAGGATCTATATCATTGTTCTGTACTTGTGTTGCCGTTTTGCTGCAAGACGGTCCAAAAGGGGTTTGAATATCATACAATACTTTAACCCCAAGAAAAATAGTAGATTAGATAGACAGTAAAGTAGCCTTCAAGTACTAGTAATAGAAGTAATATGGGGGGAGTGGGGGAGTAGTAATATGTAGCTCTCAAAACCCAAAATTGCCATGGTATTCATAAATTTAAATATAAAAATATAATCGGTCGTTTTTGGATAATCGAATCCAAACTTTTCCTCATTTAAGTTAACCCCCCCTGGTCAGTACTTTACAACTTAAAAATATCAGGAGTAGCAGCACTCCATGTATTTTAACTATTAACTTTATCTGACTGATTAATTTTGCCGGCCAGGGAAATGCTACTTCTTACTGCATATAGTCTTTTCCTGTTGTGAATTTTACAAATTAATATTTTTTTTAAATATTTGAGTTAAAAATGTCATTATCTCTTTTAACACTATGAGATAATTATATCAGCTAATTTGCAGATGAAATTTTGTGTTAATAGATTTGAAATTTAACACACATGTTATCACATGTAAGACCAACATATGTGCTGTAAGTTTTATATCATTATCAGCATTAGTTTAACGTTTATCAAATGACATGTATAAGGTTTAAAAATTGTAACAAATTGAAAAATAATTCTTTTTGAGGATGAGAGCAGCCAATTTGCCATTGTGAGGAAAAGTTCCTTCAACCAATCTTTTTTAATGAAATAAAGGAGTTATTTATTTTAAATTCACTTAAACCCACTGCTAGCTGAAACAAATTTAATACCATTGTACCAACTAAAGCAAAATACAAACCAAGTAGAGAAACTCCTATACTAACCTGTGTAAAAGGTATTAACTCTTACATACATTTATGATTGTTTATGCAATTTAAAGAAAATGTCAAATTTTTTTCGTAAACAAATTGTTTATTTGAGTATTAATCTTTAGGTTGAATAAAATATATTCATGATTTTTTAAAATAAAAATACAGTTTTCGTCACTTAGGATTGTCCGATTAAGCTGAAACCGTCGCAATCGTTTAGAATGACTTCGACCATATAAAGACTACCTCGAGGTTTCCTCTTTACAGACCTGCTTAGCTCGGCATGGGTCAGTGGAAGCCATTTTTGTCCTGTCTCTCTGGAACAGTAGGCTCACCAGGATGGAGCAAGAGGTAGAGGCCCTCTTTTATACTATATCCCCACCTCTAACACTACTGAACCCAAGATATTCATACGAGTCTTTGACCTAGACGTATATATATACAAGATTATATATATATGTATACCGTTTGCGCCATTTGTGATGGTTCGATTGAGCTGAAACTGGTCTTAATCGATTCAGCTAGCCGTCTACTTGTTTTAAAGCCATTTCAAGTTCAAAAAATTTTTTTTTTCATGACGTCATAACTTTGATTGATGTCATCATAATGTTTTTCTAAACAATAGGCCTCGTAACCTCCTCAACATCTCGCGTTTGCAAAGTTTCGTTTCAATTTGAGAAACGCCTTCAAGAGTTATCGTTCGCCATACGAAAGGTAGAAACTCTTACATACACACCACACAACACACACCATATATATATATAATATATATATATATAATATATATAATATATATATATATATATATATATATAATATATAAACACATATATATATAATACATAATATATATATAATATATATATTATATATATATATATATATATGTATACCCTTTGTATGTATATATGTATGCCCTTTGTGTTGCAAAGGCCCTGATGAAGAATTTGTAGTTAATTCGAAACGTTGCGAGAAATAAATATATAGTTCATGTAAAGCTGTGTTTTATTCATAACCTTATCCCGAGATTGGTGGAGACGCGTATATAATATATATATATATATATATATATATATATTATATATATATATAATTATTAATATATATATATTATATATATTATATATATATATATATATAATATATATATACATATATATATATATATATATATATATATATATTAAACTTTTGGGACATATATTTTTGTTATCAGGAAGCCAATAGGAACCGATTCCGCTCACTCCCACCCTCAACTTCTGCCATCCGAACAACCTCATAAGCGTCATTTTCATAATGAAAATTCGCTAAAAATCAGACATGCCTGAATAACTCAAAAATCAAAAATAGCGAAAACTGGAATAACTGTGCATGAGCTTTTAGGATATATGCTTTTTAACTTAATTTAAGTAAAAAAAAACAATTGGATTAAATTTTCAAGTTTTTTTACTTAAATTAAGTTTTTTTTAATGTAAAAAGTGAATTTTTATGAATGTCATTTTATAAAGGGGTGGTTTTCACCCCTTAAAAATAAAAAGCACCCTACGGGCCTAATTCCAAATTTTCAGGTAAATCGGTTGATAGACAAGCAAATCGGAGGTAAGGCTCAGTCATCTTCAATGACTGTACTAAAATAATAAATAGCAAAAAATGGAATAACTGCGCATGAGCTTTTAGGATTTACACTTTTTAACTTAATTCAAGTAAAAAAAACAATTGAATTAAGTTTTCAAATTTTTTTACTTAAATTAAGTTTTTTTAATGTAAAAAGTGATTTTTATGAATGTCATTTTGTAAGTAGCTTTGCTAACTAAATATACATTTCATTTCAATTTTATTGGCAACCCTGATAACATTAGGTGAGTTTTACTTCATATCGAGTTTTCATACTTTAATATGTACGTGATAATTTAGTGATTTTGTATTAAAATCTGTGAAATAATTGTTACAATAATTTAGTTAAAGAAAAAGAGAAACTATAGTAAATGTAAAACACATGTTTTTATTAAGATTTTAAAGAACATACAGACGAAAGAGAATTGTCTTAAATATAACTTAAAATTACGATCGCTTTTATTATATTCAAAAATTTTAGGTTAAAGTTGTTAAATTACTAATTACCAGTAATATTTGAAAGGGGGAAAACAAATATCACTCGTAAAAATGTACTAAGTTAAGTAGTGCACACGAAAAAAAAAAATTAGCTGCTCATTTTAAGTAATTTAAACAAACCTAGTATTTAAATATTTAAAACCTCTATTGGATGTGACAATACATATTTCTAACACAAATTATTAACATTTTATACTTAAATGTACAAAGAAAAGCAATAAAAAAAAAAATTTTGAGTATCGTAAATAGTTTTTTACATTTATAATTTAACATTTACAAGGGTAAAACAAAATGGTTGTGCCCATAGAAAAATTTGAGCCAACTCCCTGGTGGACAAATGTGAACTACATGTCAGGTCTGACAGAAATCGCATTTGTTTCCCTACTTGGTTCATATATTACTTTAATTCGGGGAAATAATCATTCTTGAATATCTAACATACATTTTTGATCACACCTGGGAGGACAAAATGTGAACTACATGTTGGGTCTGACAGAAATTGCGTTTGCTTTCCTATTTGGTTATATATTACTTTAGTACCAACCAATAGAAACACGGTATTTGGAATAGAAATAATTACTTCATCTTAAACTACGCTGTCTATTGTTTGTTTTCTTAATCAGAGTACTCAGTTAGTAAAACGGGGGGGGGGGGGGGGGGGCTGGAACATTTTCTGAAAAACATAATAAGTTGTAGCAAATATTGATACAACATCAACCTTACCTTGTCACTTTTAGTCTTGCCAATGTGTGAGGGTGGCGCTTGTCTTAAGATTTTCAGATTTTCAAAATTGGAAGGCTTTCCCCAAATTAAAAAAAGTGCAACAACAAAACCAAAAAAACATGCAGCATGCACACAAACAAAAAAATAGACAAAATTACATTTATAACAATGTTGCTAGTTAAATTCATGGAGGTATATTACTAGAGGAGCCCTATAAGTGAAATTTTGAATAACTAAATTCATATAATTATTAACCTTTTTCAGAACCATAGATGAATATATCTATGGAATGCACAAGTCACATATATAAATGCGCAGTGAATAATGTATATACAGTGTATAACATACATACAGTGTAATACATATATACAGTGTATTAAATATATACAACAGTGAATACACTAAGTATAGACACAACTATATTCAATGAAAGTTGTTTGACCCAGAACTGCAGATTCCTGGATTTTCCAAGCTCATAAATATTCCCTGAACCCAAGATCCAAAGGTTTTCCTAAGCCAAATGTTACCAAGTTTTTCTAAACCTGAGATTCACAGGTTTTCCCAAACTAAAAGATTATCGGGCTTTCCCAAACTCAAAGATTCAGGTGTTTGCCAAAACCCAATCTTTGCCAAAACTTGGGTTTTATAAGACAAAAATTTATAGGGACCTGTATTATTTTAATTTATTAAATCTTTTGAGGAGGAATAGGTCCAAAATAATAAATAGAACTAATTTTGCTGAGCTTTTGATATAATTTTATCTTTTGCAAGGCTTAACATAATAAATAATAATAACAAAAAACAGTTACATGGTTGGTAACTGTGGCAACCATGTAAAAACATCTAATTGTTAGCAAACATGTAACTATTTTTGTTATTATTTATTAAGTTAAGCCTTGCAAAAGATAAAATTATATCAAAAGCTCAGCAAAATTAGTTCTATTTATTATTTTGGACCTATTCCTACTTAAAAACTTTAATAGTCTGGGGTTTTCCAATCCCAAGATTATGGGGTCAGGGCAAATTCCAGTCATAAGGACTATATTTTAATCATATTAATAATTCCATAAACTATTATAAATAATGAAACAAGAACTAATTCTAATAACTTTAAAGCTTTTGGACTGCTAAAAATTGTAATAAGAACTAAATTAATGAAGACTTCAGTCCTTTTTAAAAAATGATTGAAAACAAATTGACAAAGAGCTTTCGCCCAGGGATTAAACTTGCTTATTTCATTTGAAAACTTAATAGCAAATTGAATTGCCTTTATCAACTAATACTCAAATATCAGAGTTGTACCTAGACTGTACACACTTGAGATACAACTCCAATCATGCTACAGAAATCAGCTCTCAACTGATTCAAAGTTAATCTGTTAAATGTTATTGACCATTTCCATTGTGAAATACAGAAAAAAATATTCATAAGTTTAAGTGTAACTGATCAGACAATTTCGCAAAAACCAAGAAATCAGGCAACAATTGTTCAGCCAGAAAATCAAGTAACAAAGTGTTAGCCAAGAAATCAAGCAACAAAATTGTTCAGCCAGAAATCAAGTAACAAAGGTTTAGCCAAGAAATCAAGCACAAATTGCAAGCACAAATTGTTTAGCCAGAAATCAAGAGCCAAGAAATGTTTAGCCAAGAAATCAAGCAACAAAATTGTTTAGCCAAGAAATCAAGCAACAAATTTTTAGCCAAGAAATCAAGCAACAAATTGTTTAGCCAAGAATCAAGTAACAAAGTGTTTAGCCAAGAAATCAAGCACAATTGTTTAGCCAGAAATCATATTGCAAGAAATCAAGTTTTAGCCAAGAATCAAGTGTTAGCCCAGAAATCAAGCAACAAATTGTTTAGCCAAGAAATCAAGCCAAATTGTTTAGCAAATCAGCACAAATTGTTTAGCCAAAATCAAGCAACAAATTGTTAAGCCTGAAATAAATTATTCCAAACTGAATTGGATGGCTGGTGAACTACAATTATTTTACAGTTATTAACTTAAATAGAGTTAACTTAAATAGAGAAGAAATAAGTTTCCAACCCTGGTTTCTAGTTTTAATTACATAGAGAGGTCATATTATTTTCAGACTATTTTCACACCACTCAGCCACCCAAAAATATAAAGGTAGAACCAGGTAGAATAAAACTTTTTTATATTAATAATTATATTATAATAATATATACAAATATATATAATATACATACATATATATATATATATATTATATATATATATATATATATATATATAATATATATATATATATATATATATATATATAATATATATATATATAAATATATATATATAATATATATATATATATATAATATATAATAATACTATTAAAGAGATTTCTGACGGACTCCTGGGTCCAAACCCCGCCATGCTAACGAAATAATTTGTAAAAAAATAATTATGAGTTTTACTAAAAAAATAATGATAAAATTAATAAATAAGCAGTGTAGGAGGAAACATTATATTACAAAAATTTACAAAAGAACAAAAACATTCTTGACGAACACATGCAGCATAAATAAACATAGGGAACATAAATGTGCAGGGTTCAAAGCATGAACAGCAAAATAATCTTGACATATATATATATATTTATATAAAGGATCCAAAAAAACTTCATGATCAACTTCAAGATAAATATTGATTTTCATTTCCTATTGTTTCAATGAGACTCCTGTAGAGAAAATATAAGGTCAAATTTAAAAATAAAGAATACAAGGCGATTTATGAAGGAGAGTGTCATCAGTGCTAACAATTGATGCATTGGGGAAGTAAGGAGAAGCCATCATTAGAACCAGTAAACAATTTAAGAAGGTAGTAAAGAGAGAGTATCATCAGTGCTAACAAATGATGAAATGAAGGTGTAAGGGGAGGGGCATCAACAGTGCCAGCAAATGATAAATGAAGTCAGTATGGAGCAGCAATTATCAGTTTCAAAGAATTATTTAATAATGGAGTAGTAGTAGTAGTAATATGGGGGGAGTGGTAGTAACTACCAGGCAAGTAGGCTACGTTGTTGGGCCTTTTTTGCCAGCTCCCTAAGATAGTGTTCTACTCCTTTTAATTTCAAGTGTAGGTATATTTCATCTAATCTAGACAGAAGAGCCATGAATTTCTATGGTTCCTCTCATGCTTTATCAAGCAATCATACATATTTTCACTGACCCTTATAGTGTAGTGAAAACTAGGAACAACACGTGCCCTCACTGTTAAACCAAACCTCCACCCACTTTAAACTACAAGGCAGAAACAGTATAGTTATTATAATGAATCTACTATGTGGGTCCTAAATTTTGCCTATACCCAGTTTCATTTCGGGTAAGGGATCTTTAACGAGTACCTGACAACGCACAGGCTCCAGACCACCGGCATTACGTCCCTTCTGAAGGACATAGTACACAGAATTTGTATCCTTCTAATAAAAATCCCAGAGGCCCGTGCTGGGATTGAACCCATGACTAAATAAACTCGGAAGATTAAAGTCCATTCATTCTGTGTATTGGCCGCGTACCTTAACCACTACACCACGGGTGACTCTTAATAAGGGAGTAAGGTGTGGCCATCATTATTGCTCAAGAATAATGTATTAAGGGAGTAAGGAATAGACATTAGTTCTAGCAAAAATGTATGCTTAAATAAATTCATCTGGCAGCCTTATTCTTATGTTAACAACATAGGAATAAGTCACCGATGTTCTTTAGTAGCTCTTTTTACTTATCTTTTTCCAAATTTTCTTTTTTATCTAATTAAAATAAATATTACCAGAAAAATGTACGAAGATAATCATTTTCCAATGAAACAACTTCTTAATATAAATTAATTCAACATAAAAAACCAACTGTCTCTTCATTCTCAGTCTTCCAGAAGTCTCATTTGATGTTTTACTCGTGTAATTAACATTTTTAAGATTTCTAATTTAAAACAAAATACATGAAACAATTTTTTTTAAATGGTTAGTTGACATGAACATGCAACATAAATATATACGTAGTAAAATATAGATTATTAATTAAATGATTAAGGGCTTGTCTTTTTTATTCACCTGAGAGTTTAATGGTTGGTTGGACTTAAGTGGATCTGTGGTTGGTAAAAAGGAAGGAGGAAACAAGATAAGACTTGCTGGAAACGGAGCTTGTAGCGTGGTAAGTCAGGTTTTACAATTAATTTCACCACAGACCCACCTCAACAGAAACATGAGTCAAATAGACAGCTCAACAAAGGTAACCTGCAGTGGGGGAGGTACCCGCAACCTGCAGCTGCAGGTAGGCCCACAGGCCAAGGGGGCTCATGGAGGCCTCAGAGGAAATAAATTGATGAATCGACTTTTTTTCAGGTCCCCCATTTAGTTACGGCATTGCTTAGAAAATGAAATCATAGCATATCATCTTAGCATAGCCCTTATCAACAATCAGTGCTGCCAACTTTAAGAATTTACATGAGCTGTCAATTAGTTAAGTCTACAAGTTCCTTTTGATTTTGTAGGGCAGAAATTACGGAAGAGCCTAGTAAATTAAATCCCAGAGATAATGCCCCTAAAATCCACTGTTTAATCCACTGAATTAAAGAAATCCCAACAACCGGTCAGCAAAAGTTTAATTAAAAGACAAGCTGTAAATAACACCTTTTCCAACATATAAGATATATACACAGAAATATATGGTTCCAAGGAAACTATGGAATATCATTAAATTGTAGCCCCGAAATAAGCAAGAGTAGACTCAAAGAATGAAGCCAAAATCCTTTCACCCCGTTTTAAGATTAGGTTTTAAGGTTAGGTTTTTGAAGGTTTTAAGGTTAGAGGGGCTGGGACAACATTGGACTTAATTCCAAATGGATTAAGTCCAACATTAATTATTAATTCCACTAAATAAAAGTAAATTAATTACTGGCAAAAAAGGAAAGAAGTCAGACAATAATTTTTTAAGGACTTTAATATTACGAGGTGTGTCCAAAAAGTATCGCGAATTTAGTATTTTTTCAAAAATTATTTATTTATTCATGAATACTTCAAAAAATCATTTTTTTATCTTGTTCAGCTCCTCCTTCGATGCCGTCTTTATCTCGTCAAGAGTAGCGTAACGTCATCCTTTCATGGGCCTCTTTAGTTTAGGGGGCCAGATCTGGGTAATGCGGGGGCTGCGGCATCATTGGTGTGTTGTTTTTAGCCAAAAAGTCGAGCACAAGCAACGATGTGTGAGCAGGGGCATTATCGTAGTGCAAAAGCCACTTTTTGTTCTCCAACAAATCCAGGCGTTTCTGGCGGATTGTTTGGCACAAAATAAGCAAATTACCCATCTCATGCCCAAATCATTGATAAAAATCGAATGGCACAAGCCAATCGATATGTTTAGGTCCTCAGCACTTCTCTAACAGTGATTCGACAATTGGCCAATATAATTTTCTCCACATTATTAATTTTTTCGTCTGTTGTTGAAGTGCTTGAGCATCCGGCTTGCTTTTCGTTGTTCACATCTTTTGGCCTTCTGATAATATTTTGTACATTCGAAATGCATCGCTAACATAATTTCATTTTTCACACAAAATTGGATACATGTTCTTTAATCCATTTGATTTTTTTTTAAAGCTCTTTATTTCACAAAAAAGTATTGATACAAAAGTAAAACAAGATTGAATAGGTAATAATCAAAGACGATCCAAAACACGTTCAAGCAAAGCAGCTGTCAACAATTAATTGAACATTCAAAATGGCCGAGCTTGTCGGCATAATAAAAAGACATGAGTACAACATAAAGCCACAAAAGATCGAAATTCAAATATACGTAACCCGCGAAATTTAAAATTTGTGATACTTTTGAACACACCTTGTATAGAAGGACCAAGTTCTGCAGCTAACTGAAGGTATCCTGGGTGAATTAGCTACAGTCTCTCGCATAAGAGAAAGACTTCAAGGCCCTTATTACCATGCACATTAATATTTCTGTATATTTAAAGATTTTTCAAAGGTATTTCATTTGGTTTCCCCTCTTGTTACCGCACCTAGGATATCTCATTTCAGCTACAGGACTCTACCTTACTATAATATCAAACTCCCAGAAAATTGATAGTCAGATATCCTTCCTTTTTTAACCAGTAATTAATTCACTTTTATTAGCTTTTCATCACTTTTGTTCAGCCGTTTAATTGTTATTTGGTTCTTATTTTTGTTTATTTATGTCGTAATACTATGTTGTTGCAGGGCCTGATGATGATCTGAAAGACCGATAGTCGGCTTTGTTAGTAAATATAACAAATTATTGAGGAGATACTGTTTTCTTTCAATTCCTATTACAGAAATATTACATACGATACGGGTTGAGTTTTTTTTCAAAAGAGGATTGGCATTAGCTATTTTGACAAGTCAATCTCCAAAACAGGTGATGATGTCCTTCTAGATTTATAAACTTAGTAGATATCGAAATGATGGTAATGAGGCTGAACCCAAGGAGAACATGGTACCTTTTACCTCATTAACATACTGCAGACGACGTAAAACAGTCGTCTCTCCAGATACATCATATACTCTCTGCATTTTAATTACAATAGTACAGAATGAAGGTAAACAGAAAAAGTGTTAACCGCTAACTGTGTATAAATACAACTTTTCTTTCCTACCATTCTTCTCTGAGTAGAAAGCATTACAGTAGTACATAATCCGCAAGACTTATAACTAACTCTGATGGTCACAGAGGTATTCCCGCAAAGTCATTTGAAGTGAATCACAAGACTCCGTGTTTTTTAATTGATCTTAGTACTAATATAATACAGTAAATATAACCTTAACAAGAAACATTTTAAACTTCACACTAACCACAGAACAATATAAACATCGTGCTAAGTAACGTGCTCTATGAAGCAACAGGTAACTCACCATAGTTTTGTCAGTCCAGTCGAAATCCGAGTCATCGACGTAACCTTTCCTGTCGAAAAGATCTTGAAATAATTTCCTTAAATATTCATAATCAGGAGTTTCAAAGAAGTCTAGTCTACGGACATACCTCAGGTAGGTGGCCATTTCCTCTGAAAATATCATTATGGAATAGTATTAATAATAATTAGTTATGCACCAAGTACCACCAAGCACATTTAACTCCTGAGAAAAAGCTAAGGGATTTAAGTATTTAACTCTCGAAGCAAAGCCAAGCAATATAAGTATTTTCAATCCCGAGACAAAGCTAAGGGATTTATTTATTTAACTCCCGAGACAAAGCTAAGGGATTTATTTAACTCCCGAGACAAAGCTAAGGGATTTATTTATTTAACTCCCGAGACAAAGCTAAGGGATTTTTTAACTCCCGAGACAAAGCTAAGGATTTATTTAACTCCCCAGACAAAGCTAAGGGATTTATTTAACTCCCGAGACAAAGCAAGGGATTTATTTATTTAACTCCCTAGACAAAGCTAAGGGATTTATTTATTTAACTCCCGAGACAAAGGTAAGGGATTTCTGCAATAAACTCCTATGTATTTGAAGTAAGGGATATATGAAGAGTCATAACTGAAATGCTAATATCTGTATCAAAAAGGGCCACTTTTTAATTGCTTAAAATATTATAACCACCTTCCAGACAGTATTAAAAATTTATCATATGACGAATTCAAAAAAACAATAAAAGATTGCTTAATTGAGTTAGAATTGTACAAAGTAAACGATTTTTAAAATTTAAAAATCGTAATAATGTTATGTCGCATAATGTTGGATTATGAATGTATTTTTTGCTTTTTTATATTAATTATTGACCATGTTTACACAATGCACAATTGTATAATAAACTAATAAATAAATTGAAATTGAAATTAATAATATAACACATTTATTTCAAACAGTTACTTGTGAACAAAGTGTTGTTTAAGTCGCACATTAAACAATTTCATCAAAAAATAGAAAAATTACACTGCAACATTTGTTTTTAAAAAAGCATGGAAAGAATTTACGTAAAAAATACATTTTCTTCTAAGAAAAATTGTGAGTTTGTTTTTAAAAATTTAACACAAGAGCTGGATAGATTCTATTTGTAGTTTATTATGTATTTAATTGCAGCTAAGTTTATTGTACATTCTGAAACTTTAAGACTATGTTAAGGAATGTTTATTCCATCCAGGTATATTGTAGAGTCGTGATTATCCTTTACAAGCTCGCAGTGTTTATTGCAACTTTATTGCCGCAGCCATGATACAAATTGCAGGTAGGATAAGAAATTTTAACTTGCTAATATAGGTTCACAGCTTTCGTTCCATTTAGCTTTATACAGAGCTCTTATTGATTCTTTCTGCACCATGTAAACATCTTTAGCATGAGGTGAAGCAAGTTATCACAGTGCTCCGCAATCAACCAACTGCTCCCAAAAATAATTGATTTAAGACTATTGGAGACAATACCTGGATGTCCTTCACAAAGTATTTCTATAGGAGTTGAACGCTTAGTATCGCCTATTTTCTGGTATCGCTCCTTGAGTGTATCCGCTTTGAGACCCTGCCAAGGAAGAGAACCTCGTAGGAAGTACATGAACATATGGCCCAGCGCTTCTAAATCGTCTCTTCGACTTTGTTCTGCAAAAAAACAATGCGTCACATCATTTTAATGGCAGTAAGCAAATCAAAACAATGTAATAAAAAGAGACACAAGTCATCCAAATAAAAGTATAGAAGACACAAGAGAAAATATGAAATTTCCTAGTTAGATTATATCAGTCTGCCAAATATGGACCTTAGATTCCAGATCTCCTAATTCAAAGTATATAGAGAAGCAGGGATTGCCTAGTAACTAGAGCCTATATTACATACATACATATGAGGCCTTGTTGCACTTAGAACTGGTGCGGAGGTTGCAAGCAAGGCCAATTTATGTGCTTTCTTGGTAATAGATCCAAATTTTGTTTAAGTTTTGGGCTCATGCTTTAAAACCCCAAGCAGTAAGGTCATAATTTGTTATTTAATATTTTTTTCAAAGAAAATGTGCAAGAAAGAAATATTTAAGCCATAGATTATGGCTTAAATATTTATTGCCATAGATCATAGCCTAAATATTTATTGCTATGGATTATGGCAGAAATATTCATTGCCATAGACACAGCACAAAATTGTTCGCCCTCATTCAAAGCTCAGTTAATGCTAAGCTTAGCATTTAAATGTAGAGCAGCCTCTTGACCACTACTCAGGGTCAGTGCTGGGGGCAGCCTTGCCCCTGTGGTTGTTGTCCTATATCAGTTAATTATATTACTAGTTTATATAGGTGGCATACTGTCATGATATAAGCAAATTTTCATTATTTGCTTAGAATGTTGTCAATGATGTCAATCAATAAAACCAGAATTAAAACTGATATCAATATGTAACTTCGTATTTTTGTAAACCATATATAGTAGAATATGAGTAATAAGTTATAGCCTGATCTAAACATTTTATAAAGATTTGTTATTTTTTGAAATGTTTGTGAGGTCATTTAGGTTAATGACATCACACATGATTTATAAATAATAGGGTTCTGGGACATTAACAAGGTTGATTTTTGTATTAAATTTCATTTTGATCCGAGAAAGCTTTCTAAAGTTATCGTCATAGCAAGGGTGGTCCCATGCTCGGTACCAAGATCCGAGCATGGGAACCCTGGCTTTGAATACTTTGGGTGGTCATATTGACTCTAGACCAGCTTTATTCAATTCAGCACCCCAATAAAAATGGAAAACGACACCCTTGGAATTTTTGTTCACCACACTTAGTAAACTTTTAAGTGAATTTTCAAAGAAAAAATGAGCTTATTTTTGCCACTCACAATTTGAGTGATTGTATCAACTATGGACCGGTGTACAAAAACATACATAAAGGCCTTTTTCCCGACAAAAAAATTGAACCCTTAATCTTTTGATTGAGTTAATGACAACACTGAAGTCTAAGAGCCTTAGGCCTAAAAAAAGTGACTCATTTTGTATTACTTCAAACCAAATTTTTCTAAAAATATACATTAAATTATTAAGGAGAAGCATAGTCTGCCTATCCAGGGTGGAGATCTTCATACGAATGCGCTCGCTCAAATTATTAGAAAATTGCACTAATTCCCGTTTTCTTGGAATAAGTGGATCCCTGTAGGTCGTATGCAAAACATGAAGAGAACATTTTTTAAAGCTGATAAAATATTCTATAGAATGAGTGTTTTTTCATCAAAATTGAATAACTATAACTAAAGTTATGGCATTTGCAAAGAAATTTGCTGATTTTGCATAAATTAACCATTTTTTGTGATATTGAAAGAGTCATAACTTTCGTTGTAGTAATCCTATTTTGATGATGAAACACTAGTTTTATAGAAAATTGTATTGCCTTTAAAAAATGTTCTATTCATATATGCGAGTTTATAAAATTTTGAGCATGCGCAAACATATAGGGCTCCACTCTGAATAGGCAGACTATGTTTCTCCTTCATAATTTAAGGTATGTTTTAAAAAAAATTTGGTTTAAGTTCCGGCATTTTTTCAGGTCCGGCTCTTGAACTACTGGTTTTTGTGAAAAGTGCACATTACACCCCCACATTGGTTCATTTATACTATATGTACATTCGTAGGTGCTGAAACATGGGACATTTACTACAATAAGAGGGCATCAAATATTAACTTTTCACAACTTATATGTTTACAATTGCTTGAAATATATTAAACAAAATGAAAATAAATTCAATAAAAATAGGGACCACCATTCTTATGAAATGAGAAGAAGAGAGGAATTATGTATAAAAAGACATCGACTTTTGAAAACTCAAACAGGACACAATTATATTGGCCTGACATTATATAATAATTGTCTGTCTCACAGGACTAAAAGGTTAAACATGGACGAATTCAGCTACAAAATCAAGAATTATTTACTTAGCAACCCGTGCTACAGCATTAAAGAGTTAACTGATGTAGCCTCAAAGAAATTAATTTAAACAAATAAATAATTAAATAATTTTATTTTTAGAATAAGCTTTTATTTAACATTATTTATACTATGTTAAATAGTTTTCAAATAAAGAATATTTATTATTATTATTATTATTATTATTATCACATATCTAGCAATTACAATACTTCTCTTGTATTAATATGATTATACGGGATAGAGAAGCAAAGTATATACAACCTCCAAATTAGCACAAAAAATATCTATATTCTAAAGATATAGTCAAGGTAGAGTTCAAGGAAGAAAGCTAATCTTGCTAAATAATTAAAGCACTTTATAAATAGCACACAGCTACAGCGCTAATTGTCTTAATTACAATGATGTGGTAATTACTATTACAAAGAACTAAAATTCTACATTATTTGATACTACTGAGTTTTGGAGAACATTTAATAGTTAGGGATATAATAAGCAAATGCTATGCTACATCTCTGGAAACAGATCAACATTTGACATAATGTCTTGTGCCACATCCATATTTCATAATGTAGAACTCATCAGGGCATTTGGCTTTTTATTTTCTGCATGTCACGCACAATTTTATTGTGCCAAGTAAAAAAGATTATTTCTAGGGCTGGCAGGAAAAAGCTAATAAGTCATTATTATAATTATTAATTATTATTTTATCAAATTGATAAAAATTTGGATTTAGTTATAATGTATTTTTACTCATTTATCTTATTTAACGATAGTTTTGACTTAAGTGGTTTTAACGTTTGGTTAAGTAAGGTCTGAAAAATACTTTAATAATTTGTAGTACACAAGTCATTTGTTAAAAATTGAACTAATGCTGATGAAATGAATCTTGGCACATATGTTAGTCTTATACATGGCTACATGGGTGCCAAATCTCAATCCGATCGCATTTTTTGCGATCGTCATTTTACGGGTTGCTGTCATTATTACGGGTTAATGACATCATAAAAAAAATATTTTATATCACAACTACAGCAGTAGACTGATTTTTGAACAAAGTTTCTACTCTCTAGCATAAATATACTAGGAGCTAAGACGATAACAGACAACTTTGTGAAAACCACATAGTTGGTATTAAACACCTAAAATGCATAACTCCGGTGACTTCCCGGTTTTGGATATTTTTACCAACACAATATTTTTCCTACATACCTACATTATAAATGAGGAAAAGTAAATATTGAAATAAAATTTGTAGCAATATAAAAACAAAAATGTTAGCCTAGGTAATTTTTTACCAACGTTGCTTAATATTCAAGATATCAAGGCTTGAAGTTATAAAAAATAATTTGGTATCAGGAAGCTAAAATGAAGCAACATTTTCATTATGAAAGTTCTCTAAAATGAGTGCTAGTTAGTGAGAGATATTCAAACAGACAAGGTAGTTTGATGAGCTGTACCTTAAAATGAAAAAAATTACCAGGACAAAAAATGTTTGGTTTTTTAATAAAAAATAACTTTTAACTTATTTCAAAGTTCAGAATTTGTAAAATTTAATTCATTTCAAAATTTTGCTGAGTCAGCATATCGCGCATTCCCAGAGATTTTCTTAATTCACTCGGTGGTCTTCTTAGTCTACTCTGTGGTCATTTAAACTCTAGGACCAAAGTCAAGGCTTAAAGTTAAGTCAAAGGATTTTAATAAATCTTATGACATGTGAAGATCCTTGAGCTCAACGCCTCTAAATACATATGAATAAAATGTAATTTAATAGAATGCATTACCTTTTCCTAAATGTGTATTAATGCTCATGTACCTAGCAGTCCCAGTTAAACTTTTATGCTCTCGGTAAGGTATGTGTTTATTTGTTTCTAAATCTATATATTCTTTAGCTAATCCAAAATCTGAAAAAAAACAACATCAATTGAAACATTAAGCAAATTTTATCAAGCAAAGTTGATGAAGAGTGAAGTTTACAAATTTTAGATTAGTCAATCCCCCCCACTTTTAGAGGAATAACCTCACCCCTCCATACCTTATTCATTCCTTTTGCTAGAATCGGATATGATGATATCTAAATTAGATACCTCAGAAGTATCTTAGTTTTATAAATTTGCTGAGTCATTAATGACAGTTTTATGAATTTTTGCTGAGTCATTAATGACAGTTTTATGAATTTTTGCTGAGTCATTAATGACAGTTTTATGAGTTTTCGTTGAACCTTTAATGACAGTTTTATGAATGAGCCATTAATGACTGATTTTTGCCATTAATGACAGTTTTATGAAT